>JACBWW010000011.1:27497831-27932904 GCA_020086605.1 Lanius collurio
CATGGGCAAGCAGGTGTTCAGCTGTCCCCAAAAAAGCAGGGCTTCATCATGCAGAGTAGTGACTTTAAAAGACCATCACACTGAATATCCCCCACTTCCTCCTTCCCAAAGCTTCTATGCTGAGCATGATGCCATATGGTATGGAATATACCATAGGTTAGTTGGGGTCAGCTGTCCTTCTTGTGTCACTTCCCAGCTCCTTGCACATTCCCAGCCTCCTCGCTGAAGGAGCAGTAGGAGAAGCTGAAAAGGCCTTGAAGCTGTGTAAGTGCTGCTCAGCAGTAACAAAAACATCTCTATATTATCAACATTGTTTTCCACAAATCCAAAATACCACTTCATACTAGTCACTGTGAAGAAAATTAACTCTACTCCAGCCAAAACTAGCACAGATGGTAAACTTAGGAAGGTGAGGTGGCAGCAGTCCTTGCAGTGAGTGTGAGTTGTGGCAGCAAGGAAGGGTAGCTACATCCTGGGCTGTGTGAGTCAGTGTGTGGTCAGCAGATCTGGGGAGGTGATCCTTCCCTTCAGCTTGGGCTTGTGAGACTGTATCTCAGTGCCCAGTCTAGGGCTCCCCTGTGTAGGAAAGAGACTGATACACTGGAACAGGCCTTGTGCAGGGCCACCAGGATGGTCGCAGGGCTGGTTGTAGTACATAGTGACCTGTGGGATAAAAATAAATTTCTTTGTGTTCTGGTATAGGCAGTAGAAATTAACTTCTTGTTCTGAAATTAAGGATTTCAAGGTCACGTCTACATTTTACGAGTAAACAACAAACATATACGCACACTTTTTTCCTATAAAACTTCCATTCTAATCTCATAATTAATATACTATATATGTTGCAATTAGATATTTTTAATCTGCCTATGTGCGTAAATCTACTAAAAGTTTATATGTGGTCTGCTTGGGATGTGATGTTTATGAATGGAAGTGTGCTCCATCTGATGTGGTTTTTATCTTTCTTCAATCTTTTTGTTTGTCTTTCCTTAAGACAACAATGGTGAATTGACTTGGAAGAGCCTACTTGATGTATCTTTCCCATTATGTAGAAGTTGAGGAGGACTTTTTTACAACTGGATTGGAACAACTCTCATTAAAGACTGGACATTAAATCCTCACCAGGATTAATTAATATGGTGTAACTTTCTGGCATTATTGAAGTGGAGTTGCCCATTGGGGTTTTTTTGTGTGTGTCTGTGCACACACTAAACTAAAGGAACACAAATGAAACCCAAATTTTATTTGAAGTGGGCTCTCTGTTTCTGACTTCGTGCAGACTTTTAATGCATGTGCATATATTCCCATGAATTTAAAAACAAAGTAAATACAATTTTGGTGGGGAGTTCTGGTCCAATTTCCCCCCCAAAAAGGGCAAACTTTCCCTTTGAAATTTTTTTTCCATGTTACAGTCATTTTTTTTTTGTTTCTCATTTTTACGAGGGTTGTGGATATTACCAGCAGACCAATAATTTTCAAAAAACCTTGCTGAGACTATGAATGTTGGTGCTGATTCTGCAGGCTTCCAGAACATTTGAATTCCATAAAGAAATGTCCATGGCAACTTTTTCTAGGAAGATGTTGTGTTAGATATGGAATTGCTGTGGTTGGAGGAGCAGATGTAGGAAAGCACTCAGTTTCAGTGAGGAAAGCTGACTGCAGGTGACAGTGTAGCCAGGAGTACCGTGGCTAAGATGTTGTAGCCTTTGGGTGAGGAGTAGCGAGCAGCTCACCTCCTGATGTCACCATCCTTCTCAGCAGCACACGCAGTCCCAGCGGTGATTGCTGAAAAGACACGCTCAGTCCCTCAGGCAGGCAGGGACTGTTTCTGTACTATGTGGATGTTTGTAATTCAGGAAAGAAAACCGACCAGAAAACCCTGCTGCAGGGTTTTGCATCATTAAGTTTCTGCCTAAGCTGTGGAACAGCTTTAAATCAACCCTGAATCTTTGTCAGTGGTGGCAAGCGGTGGAAAATATCTTGAGGCAAAATTGTTTTCAGTGTAGCCAAGAGTTCATTGTGAAAGCGAGGGCACTCGGTGTCTGTTTTGAATGTGTGATATTCCTGAAGTCCAGTAGGTTTTCTCGGTGCTTTTCCTTCCCAGGAATTGGTAGTGGAGAGCCTTTTGGGAATGGTGCCATGTGGTGTGCAGAGCCACCCGGCACAGAGTTCCCGTGAGCTTGTCGGGGGGTGGTGCTGCACTGCCCTGCTCGTGGAGCCCATTGCACTGTGCCAGGCACAAAGCCTTTGTGGCATTTGCTTGGGTGGTGAACCGTGAGCTTTTTAGAAGGGATGGTAACGTGTGCTGAGAGAAAATGAGGAACCCTACCTTGGCAGCACTGAATCGTCTTTCTTCTTCTTTGCCTGAACTTTGTTCTGGAAGGAAAAGTCATGCGAGTGTGGGAAATCTTTCAGATTGTGGCACTAGGATGCTCAGAAAAGCTAAAAGTTTTCTAGAGTGCTCATTTTCTAGGCAGAAACATGGAAGACTCTAAAGAAAAGGATAAGCCACCACCATCATCTGGTGAGCAGGAGTTAGTTCATCTGTTTGTCTCTGCTGATACAGGAGAGCATTGTACCACTTAGTGCCATTTGTGGTCATGGGCATCAGCAGCTGCAGAACACTGGTGATCTTTGGCACCAGGCTGTGACTCTCATGACACATGACAGCACTTGCTTCATTGCCCAGATGTTTTGGATCTTTATTATATGCCCTTCAGTTTCAAATATTGTTTAAAAATGAAAATAAGCTAACTAACAAGTTGTTACTGTACTCTCAATTTGACATTTTTAATGGTATGTAAAAGATGCAAGTGATAGCTTTTATGAGTTGTTTTTCTTTCAGTTAACAACAGATAATACAGTGATACTGTAACACAGCAATAGTTCATTACAGCACAACTAAAAAATTTGTATGACAAAACAGAACGGGTCTGTGCTTATCGTCTGGAATCTATCTCATTTATACAGGATCTCCAGATATACTCATTACAATTCCCATTGCAGTACCAGTTAACCCTGGATTTAGCTGCTTTGTGATATTTGAGGTGTTTGTTGCTCATTGTGGGGTGGTGTTAGTTAGATTTCTGAATGGAACCAACAGTGCTGAGAATGGAGGGTTTATCTGACCTAGACCAGTGTCACTGATGAGAGGATCATGGAGTAGAGGGTGGGCAGTTCTTACTCATCATCATATGCAGTCTGTATTTCACAGAAAGGTGTTGTGTGTTTGCTTCTGCTGGAACAAGCCTCTGTGGTATGGGTTACCTTAGAAGTGATGACTGCAGTATTTACCATCAGCTCTCCCATCACTTCCTGTGCACAGCAGCTATTGCTGCTGCACACTAAGAGAGTTCATGTCACTAGGGGAATACAAGGAGCCCTATTTTGATAGTCCTTATGGGCTGTCTTCCTGTGTTGCAATTTGAAACAGGTAGTAAGCAACCTTTCTTCCAAATTTAGGCTGTTTACATTTGCTTCCTGTCAGGGATGCTGTGAGGAAATAGATGCCTGGGGCATTTGTTACCCAAGAGATCAGCATGTGTCAAACTATTCTCATTTGGCATGATGCCAGCTGAAGGTTTTGTAGGTTTCTGAGCAGCATGCATTGATTAGTGTTTCCAGCTCTACAAGAGGGTTTCTAGGGAGGATGTTTTATTTGGGGTTTTTTGGCACCTTTTTGCTTTCAGCAAAAAGATTTAACAGGTTAGCTGGTATTCTTAAAGGAGCCTATAAATAGGAAAAATAAGAAAAAAGGAATGATTTGGCATTTATAGGTTCTACCTTTTTTTAGTCTAAAGAGATTTGTTTTTAGTCTCTAAAGAGATTTGTTGGGACATAGGTTTCAAATCTAACAGAACAATATGAGAAGGTACTGAAAGGTAGTTACAGTAAAAGAAAATATATACCTCATATGGTAGCTGATAGCCACTCTATTAGGTGATTGTCCTATGTATATCCAGAATTAAAGAATTTAATTCTAGATGTCAGATGAAAATGGTAGTGAACTGAATGTTTGAGATTTGAGTTCAGGACATTTTTAATGCTAGTAAGTGGAGTTAATGAGTAGTGTGAATGCAAATCTAAAATTAATGACTATAATCTGAGTAAATGTTTTTTGTTCTGAGCAAGTCCTGGTACTAGTTTAAAAAGAACAATGAAGAGTATTCAGTTTAGTTGATCCTTGAGAGAGCCAGTGCATTTGCCAAGTGTTTCAGCAGTTCATCCTTTATAAAAAAAACATAAATAGCATGACTTTTTTCTCCAAGACTTTGTAGTAAAAGCAAATAGAAACTATCTCCTTACCTTTACAGAAAAGATGGAACTGTGCTGTCTTCTTCCAGACAGGTTGGTTTTTTTCATCACTTCACCTCAGCTGAAAGTAATGGGAGAGCTTTACATTATGCTGGAGTGAATGTCATGGCTGGGAAATCCATTGAATTAAAATACACAGAACTAGCTTGAGTTTTTTGGTTTTTTTCAAGACAAGAGACTGTGGCCTATTGGGACTCCTTTAACCAGATGGAGAAAGCTATAGAGAGGGTACTAGGCAGTTAAATGATCAGCTTGATTTTCCTATTTTTGTACTGAATAGGATGAACTCTGTGTGCCGATTTAACACTCTGATTTTAAGTTCGACCTGCAAATCCAGCTGACTGCAGCTTCATTCAACATTGGCCATTTTGAACAATTTTGATAATTCCTTTCCTGATACAGTTTTGTGTTCTTTGCCCAACAATTCAGTGTCTCATCCATGCCTGGAAGACTGTTCCTTTTATTTCCCTTTTAGATGCTATACTGTGTCATACAGTCAGTGTCTTTGAGAACTAATCTGTGAAAGCCATAGTCCAGGTGGACAGTGAAGTGATGGTAACCTGAGGTAAACAGGAGAGGTGGAAAAGAGTAGTCAGACTTAAGGACTACCTATAGAGAACTGGAATTCTTTAATGTTAGGGGCACTGACTTGTTAGGGGCACTCGTGTTACTTAACATGACATTTGCTCTTTTTGGAAGTTTTTCAACTCCTTTTGTCAAAGCTTTGAGATAAAGAAAGTGACAAGACGTACTTTCTGAACAGTTACTCAGGCAACTTAGGCCAAGTGTTGATTGGATTCCTATATGTGCTTGCCTCAGGTGTGATGTCTTAATCTTGCAAGAAGTCATTTGCTGAAGAGCACAGCTTCTGCAACATACATAGTGGTTTTTAAAGGAGTTACAGTATTGACTAACCTCTCAAAATCATTGTTGTCATATGCTGTTGTTTAAGAAAATGAAGCATAGTGTGTACCTGATTTGCATGAGCTCAGAAGATTTCTGGCCAGAATTTCTGCTTGTCATCTTTGTTGAGCTCCATTTGAAAATCTGGAAGGTTTTTTGAGCTTTGAAGTGCGAGAGAATTTGGCTTCTAATGCCTCTAAAGGAATGGACACCTTATAACTGCTATGGATTAGAAAGGCATAAAGACATAGTAGTTTTTGTAGCTGCAATCTCAGGGCTTTGTTGGGGTACTCTGTAGGTGTAGAATAAGATGTTCAGGAGTGAATAAAGCTTGCTTTGGTTGTGTTCTACCCTGTCAAACTCTGCTAAATAATTGAAGGAGAGTATTAGCCTGGAACATCTGCTGTTGAATTCCTACTGGCTTTGCTGTCCTTACTATGAGACATTAAATAATTGTAAATACATTCATCAAGTCCTTAAGGTAGTTTACACTGACTACTTGTATAAACATTCCTAATGTAGAGGTTCTGTAATAAAAATGACCAACATGTAACCCTGCAAAGATGTTTATCAGTTGTGTGTTTTGGGAGGTTTCAGAGTAGACCTGCACAGGCTGGTATATGCAACACAAAACATAGAGCTGAACTGTGTATATATACATGGCATTGTGCTAATCTGTTGGTTTCGTACCATCCTATTTTCTTGCAAGAGCCAGTTCACAGTTGTGCTTTATAGGTTGTGAGGATATTCTTGACTTGCTTATGAATGGCATCTACCCTATTGACACTGCTGGTGGAGGGTGAGATCTCATGTGTTGAGTTAGATCCCACTGAAATTCATCATTGATCCTCATTCAGAAGATTTTGTACCACAAATAAGTTAGTATATACCTGGAAAGTAAGACAGTTTTCTGACATTCGTTGGAATAAGAGCACAGAAGTGTAATACTAATTGCACCGTTAACTGCCCACTATTTAGAAAACTTACTCTTCTATACAAAACATTGTGCGAATAGATACATTAAATATTCTTACACCATGTCAGTGGATGACAGTTTGGAGCAATACTTTGTTGCTTCTGCTGGTGAAATCAGAGGCTTTGAAGAAAATGGTAGTTTCAGAACTGAGATAGTAATCCAAGAAAAATGGATGTGAAGCCACATTTTCTGAATATAAGTAACTGAGAGCTGCTGGAGATTGGTTGTGTAAGAATGTACTAATTTGTGTTTGTAGAGGAAACAGAAAGTACTCTTTTGTACATAGGAAAAATCAAGATGGCAGCACATCTCACCCAGCACTGGCTCGATACCTTCCTTCAGTAGCTGTTGGTCTAAATAAGTCACAGATTTCCAAAAGCTTGCTCTTTTATAGTCTCCTCTCTGCTTTCACAATTAATTCCAACATATTGGAGTCTTCACAATTGTTCTTTATCATTTTGGTTTGTGATGATGATGTCTGCAGCTGTGGGGACAGACTTCCATTTATTGTAAACTTTTGCACATTTTGAATAGAGAAGTATGATATAAATGAGACAATATCTGTATTGGTATCAACTGTCATAATTTTCTGCCTTTCTTTTGATTTGGTTTCAGATGCACGTGAGTCAGCGCTGTAAAGACTGATTCATAGATCTTTATTCCAGGGGAGGTGATAGATCCCTATAGAGAATTTGTTCACTCTCTGTTTATAGCTTTCACAAAGTGCCAAGCCATTATTGGCATGGACTGTTGTACAGATTCTGTGGCACAACTGAGAGTTCCATTTGGAAAATGTGTTCCCCGCTTTGGACGCAGAGCGAGAGGATCAGTCTCTCACCCAAGGAATCAAAATGGCTTCTTTCTACAGCTGGATGTAGTTTTATTGTAACTACTTCTTTGGCAGGCTTTCTTTTTCTCTAGAGTTGGGGTGGTTTTTTTTGTCAGGAAATGGATAAAACTCTGTGCTTTGCAAAATCTGTATTTTTTTCTCTTTAATCAGTGCTTTGCCTATGTTGAATTATTTAGGTCTCTGAGCTCACAGGCATGCCTTTATTACTTGTGAGGTATGTTTTTGCTTCCTACAGTTGTTCTTGGTTATGATTAGTAGGGGGATCTTCATTCAGTTTGAGGGTTGCATTGTCTATTGCAGCAACCTTGTGTTTAGGTGGAAAGTGCCTAGAGATGGCTCTTGAGGTGTACAAGATAAGTGGTCAGATGCATTAGCTACTTTTTCCCTAAGCTGTGCAAAGGTAGATACCTGTCTCCACAAGATATGGTAAGGAGTAATGATAAAGGCATAGCAGAGGAACTAAATAAAGAATATTCTCTGCATTGGCAATAGCAGACGTATGGAATTGGCTTTAGACTCGTGAATCTCTAGAAGAAATGAGGTGCTCTCGTGTGCAAGTGTTACATGGATTTTGCTCCTCTATAATTTAGCCTTAATATTGCCTGTCTGTACTTTTAAAAAATAGTATTGTTCTCTTCAAGTGGATAGCTCTTCAAATACCCTCCTACTCTAATTTGTAAACTGATTGGGAGAGTGTTTTGGCCACAGTCTACCTATTCTTCTGTCTTGGTTCTTGTTTTGTAAAATGAGAATGCTGCTAGTGCAGATAATTGCATCTCTAACTGCTGTTTCAGAAGACTTGAAGATAAGAAGGACATGGGGAACAGGACATAATTGTGAATGTTATAGGTTTAACAAAGAGTGAAATCTCCTTTGCAAGAAACAGACATAGAATGGGAAATTCTCCAAGATTGGAGACTGTATATTTAGAACTTTGCAGTGACCATCCAATTTTCCCTTTCATATGGGAAGACAATCTTCCAGTAGAGGAGAAATGTGCCGTTTCTTAATTACTTCTATTATATTTCTTGTTTTCTTTGAAAGGGAAAATGTCTGCTTTCTGCTCTCTGCATATCTGCAGTCTGGATTCTCTTTTCTTGAAGGTCGTGATTTGGTCCTTGGTTGTGGATTGTGGCAAACAGTTTTGTGGCTTTCTCTGCATGTCACTTGTGGATATAGACTAACACTGTAGTTAGTTTGTCTTTTTTCACTTGGTGTGTCATTCTTGATTTCACACCTTTCTATCTCCAGCCATGGTCAGTGACTCTTACCAACTGAGATCGTGCTGGCGTCATTTAACGCCAGCTGTCTATTTTTAATGCTGCCACCTTCTCATATTGCCAGCAAAAAATGTTAGCAGATACACATCTGCGTTTTCTCCCTGTCGTCAGAATCACTGAAACAACCTCTCCCACAGACGCACACTTTTTTACCTAGAGAGTTCACTATCACTGAGCTATCACTGGGTTCAGAAATTGCTTTTGTGGTTAGATGTGATTTGACATGGAAAACAATCCAGCTCTGTGAAATCCTTTAAAAAACTAGAAAGTTGCTGTTGTAAAACCATCTGACAATTATATTTTCTTATTGAGACAATCTGATAAAATTTTTGGTTTTAAATTCTGTATAATTAAACTATAAAGGAAAATTCCACCTTGGTCTGCTGCTCTGGCTTCCACAGTAGCATTTGAGTAAGCAATGAGTTGCTTACTGTTGAGCTTGTCTGCTGAGCTGGCTGCAGTTCCCAAACAGATCAAACTGTGTTGCTTAATGTTTAAATTATGTTTCAGAAATAACTGTACAAAGCTATTTTTGAAAAATATGTATACTGTTTCTTATGTATAGTACTAAATGGCATTGTACTTTTCTCACAAAAAAACTTATCGAAAACCAGTCTGCAACTGGCAGTATTTACTTGGAGGATAGAGAGGAATGTCCTGGAGCTGGGTACCTCAGCTTTCGGACTACGCTTTCTGAATTTCTTGGCCAAGAAATACAAGTAAACTTGCTGTATGCTGGCGCAGTAGCAAACAGCTGCCATGCCTGAACAGTAGAGTGAATACGCTCTATATGAATTCAAGGTTGTGTTATTCATCCCTTTTCCTTCATTTTTCTTGTCATCAGCCAGGGACCTCTTTTCTTTATATTGACCAGTGTAATTTCTGAATTAGGAAGGGAGTTTTGTCAGAGGCCTCACTGAAACAGTGATCCAGACACCTTTCTCCATAGGAACAAGCAATAAAGTGTTCAAATTGTTCTTGTAGTTTTACTTGAGCTTCATAGTGATTTAAAAACATGTCTGTCTTGGTTTGAAAAGACAGATGTCTTTTCAAGGAAGATAGGAGCCTCCCTTGATATGAGGGATGCAATCCCCTTCTCTCTGAATTATTATTATTTTGAAATTAAGGGGCTTTCAGGCAAAGATATAAAGAATAGGAATAACAGTTCTTTACTAAAATACAGATATATAAACAGGCAAACAAACAACAATAACTACAGTGGTGACAGCAAACAGAACCACAAACCCAGTGCAGCCTCTCTCGGCTGTCAGGTGCCTTTCCCCTTTGGTGCAGTTCCAGTCACAGCCGGCAGGGGCGCTGGCGGCTCCCGGTGAGCAGGGCAGGTGCGATGGTTCCCCCGCGGCTGCAGGGGGCGCTCCGGAGCGAGCTCGGGGAGCACGCAGTAATGGTGGCTTAGATCCCGGGAAAAGGGATGGAAGAAAGGCTTCACAAACCTCCCTGGGCGGCTGATCCTGGTGTCTGTCCGGGCTCTCCTGTCCAGGCAGGCTGGAGCAGCAGTAGGAGCACAAATTCCGGGTGGCAGGCGAGATGTATCGAGCTGCGGAGCTGTGGTAGGAATCTCCGGAGGTCTCGGCAGGCAGGACGGGCAGGGCTGCAGAGCAGCGAAGGCTGAGGCAGCAGGGTCTGCAGCTCAGCTCCCAGCGAGGCAGGGAAGGACAGGTTTGGGATACTGGGGTTTCTCCAGCAGAGAGGAAAAAAACGGCAGGAAAACCTGCAGTGCTGACGAGAGTGGTCTGCCTGTCTCCACAACAAGTCTGGAGTCTCGGGACATACCCAGGTGAAGACAGTAGCCCAAAGTGGGCTCCTCCTCTCCGTGGCCAGTTCTTTTGTTTCTCCCAAGTACCCAGCAATTTGTTGCCTCAGTAACAAAAATGGGAGAAAATTCCACAAGAGAAAAAGAAGGAAACTCCCAAAACCCCAACAATGTCTCTGCAATACTCACCCTTTGCCTTGCCTCCATTTTACATTGTACTTTGCATGCTGCTCTGATGTGGATTGGTTCAATGTAGGAAAAATGGCTATAAATTTTGGTAGTTATTAAATTCCTGTCTGGGAATTAAAAAATCCCTCATAATATTAGAGACATTGTAAGGATACACAGCTAGGCTTTTTGCTGAAGCATCACAAAATCTGAGGAGGAAAATAGGAAAGAAATTCCAGGAAAGTTAGTAGCACATAAAATTAGGGGTTTTGTTTGAGTGTTATTTTAACAAAAAACTGAGAGGAGAAAAAGTTTCGGGCACTATGTTGCTAGAAAGAAGCTTGGATGCTCACTGTTGTTCCATAATTAAGAGTTGGCTTCAGTTGTTACTCTGTCACTTGTGCAATGGTTTACTTTCAAAGTCCAGTTCAGTTCTTAATGAAAGCATGATTTAAGCTCTAATATCTTGAGACTTAAGAGTTAACATGTTACTATGTCCCATCCTATTTAATAATGCCATTGTTCTTTATCCCCTTGAGTTTGAATTTTCTCTAAATCAGGTAGGATGTCATACCATATAACCATTCAATATCTAGTTCTTAGACATGAAGCTTTTCTGTTCTGGGTCTCATTAATAAAACCATCACTGTCTTATGCAACTCTGTTTTCTGTTGTGAAGGTTCCGCTTTTTATTCCCCTGTCAGATGTCATGTCCTGTTCTTGGTTAACTGGTCTCAGGAAAAAAGGTGATATTTTCTCTGAATGTCAGCTCGTCAAAATATTGATGCTGTATGTGTAGAGAAAGCAGTAAGGGAGGCTACTGGTTACCAAAAGCCTGAGGGTGCCAGCATGAAAGTTCATTAGGTTGTGTCTCTTTTCCCATCTCTGAGTGTCCTGTATTTATATAAATTCAGATTAGTAATACAAATGAAGTCCTGCAAAATGGCTAGCAATCTGAAAGCTGTCCTTGAAAATCTTTTTCTAATCGTACTTATGAACAATTTTGTATAATTTCTGTGGTTTAACTGGTTGGGATCAAATGCATGCACTTATGCTTAGAGGATATTTGGCCATGCAGCATTGACCTTGCTCTTGGTCATGGCTTGTCACAATGTTCTAGTCTTCTTTCAACAGTGTTTGTGTTGGATGTTGTTTCATTATACTTTGATTGGTCTCATTTTTAACCAAATATCTTAACACTAAGTGTGAAATGCTGGATTTTTTTTTTGTTTTGCTTGTTTGGTGGTTTGTTTTTTTGTTTTTTGGTTTTTTTTTTTGGTTTGGTTTGGTTTGGTTCTGGGACATGAATAAGACATGTTAGCTCCCATGGGATTGCTGCTGAGCTGTAGGAGGATGCCTTATCTGTGTGTCCTACTTTTCTTTCCCTGGGTTATCAGGCAGTGTGTTTATGTGCACTTCTTTAACTGATGGAGAAAGTCCAGGTGATGTTGATTCTTTTTCCTGTCCTCTCAGCTGTTGTGCCTTTGCCCTAAGCCCCTGCACTTCAACAGTAGAAAGAGTTTTTGAAACTACAGTGGTTGTATCAGTTTTTTCAGCTCTCTGAAGATAAAATGGTAAGTATTATTATATGAAAATAGCTTCTTGCCATTGGCTTGTCTGGTAAGCTGAGCCTGAGGAAGACTGACAGATGAAGTGATTGGCTATTAAGACTGATTAGTAAATCTTCAATTGTTCTTAACTGCATTAATATATTTATTTGAGGCTGACTTAATGAGCATTATGTCATCATCCTCTTGGATTTTTGTATTTTGGATGTGCTCAGCAGTGTCTTCGGCAGCTGTGCACTGTTGGGTTATTACAGTGTGCTTAGTTTCTGCTCCCTTCTCCTGTGTATATTCTCCTGAGTGTATGCCTAGCCTAGTGCATATCCGTAAGATGACAAGAACCAAAGAGAACAGCAAATAAATGGAGCCTTCTAGAGGAGAAACCAGCATATACGCCAGAAGACTGATTTTGAGGCATTGTCTTTCTGCTTCAGCACTAGTTTGTTTCCTACCATATGTTGAAGACCTATCTGCTGCCTGTTTTTTTAACTGCTCCTAATTTCCTACATCTTTCTGTACTTTGGCTGATATTCATACTAGTTTCAATCTTCCCTTCCATGTCCTTTAATGTCTTATCTTCCACCCAAATTGTACTGTCAAATGGTATCAGTCCTTCATACACCCAAGGGATGGATTTCTATGTTACTGAACAACATTATCTGCAAGTTGTATATCATTTATTGGATTCTTTCACAGAAGTAGACAGCATTTTGAGGAGTGATAAATTTATTGTCTTTTACCTGTTGTGTGTGTACAGTTTTTACATTCTTTATGTAGGGTCCACAGGATTGACAACCGGAAGATGGGTGATTTCTCTTCTATAACAAGGAAAAGCTGAAGTACTCTCAGACTACTTGGTAGCACATGTTTCTATCTCTTTCCAAACTCTGGTCTGTGCCAGATACACTTGCAAACTCCTTTGATGTAAATTGGGACATGTGCTTTCTTTAGGCTTCACAAAGTTTTCCTAATACTTATTTTTATCAGTAGCTAACCATTAAATGAATCTTCATTATTAAATATTCAAATGTAACATTATTTTTGTTCTTTTAAACTGAAAAAAACCTCAAAGAAATGTGAAATGATTGGATTCTGCTACTCTCTTTAATCTAATTTAATCTTTTAATCTAAGATGTATATAACTATCAGACCTGCTGTCTGCTTGGACTTTCTCTTTTCCTCATCATCTGTAAATCCCCTTAAATCTCTTTAACCCCTTTAACTTATTTTGGGATTTGCTTTCCTTTGGAAACTTTTACTTATTAATGTTTTTGCCAAATCATATTCTTTCTCCAGTCCCTCTTCGTTCCCTTCCCAGTACTATTTTATGTGATAGGCTCATAGCTCCTGAGTTTGTCTTTTTTTAAATTTCAGATTTTATTTTAAAGGAAATGAATTTTCACCATGAGTGAAGCACATAGGATAGAAAAAAAGGCCAAGAGGAGAGAAGTGTTAACTCAAGTCTCAGGAAATAGTTTTCATAAGAGAAGCCTAAAATATTTAAGTTGCAATGAAGTCTAATAAAGGTATCAACTGCTGATTTAGTGAGCCATTGACATTCTCTTGCTTCAGATTTTCATAATGTAGCAACTGTCTCAGTTTTAAATACTTAGAATAATCTAGGCATATTCTGCTTTACCCTTGCTCATTAATGAGACAAAAAGCACTTGGAGGGAAAACTGGCCATTCCAGGTTCAGTTTTTGAGTGAATGGTCTGAGGTGTTCTGCTGTTGTGGCCCACTCCCACAGAAGTTTCTGTAAATCATGACTATTTGCAGCGATATAGTGAGAGAATTTTGTACTGCCTTTTGAATTGTGCTTGCCTTGTTTTTCTTTCTTGAAAAACTGATAATGGCATTCCCCTGTGATCATGGTATATGACGCCATCTAATCCAACTCCTGTAGTGTGACTAGGCTGAGATGTTATCTGCCTTAGAGAAACTAATTGTGAAGGTCAT
Source organism: Lanius collurio (assembly GCA_020086605.1). Lineage (NCBI taxonomy): Eukaryota > Metazoa > Chordata > Aves > Passeriformes > Laniidae > Lanius > Lanius collurio. The sequence continues at coordinate 27,511,620 of JACBWW010000011.1, forward strand.
CTGGATGTCTTTGTTGTCACTTGTACTTTTCCCCTCAGAAGAATCTGCTTGTGGTAAACAGCCCTGTATTCAAAGGTGCCTGTATTCCAGAAGTGACCACTATTTCAGCTGAAGAGCTCTGTTGCAGCTTCTTCCTAGGACCATTTTTTGAAGATATCTACTATGCCTCTTTCCTCACAATTTTCCAAATTGCTCCTACTTGCATCAACATACAGATGTCTAATTTCAGTATCCCAGTTGTACCCATTAATTGGGCAGAAGTCTGATGTGAGGTGATACCTGAAGATTTGTTACCTTAATTTTGGTTTTTTAACCATGTCTCTTTAGAGCTGTTAGTGCAGTGCAAATACCCTGACAGTATAAAAGTAGCTTTCTTTGTTTGCTCATCTGTCTTCAGCTGTATTTGTAAAATTTATACACAAGCCTGTACTTTGGGTACAATCATACATTGTTCAGTTTTATCCAAGAAAGTGTTCCCTTTTTAATTTTTAAGGGTTTTTCGCACTATATATCTGACAGGTTTTTTATTTTATTCTTGGCTGATACATAGTGAAAACCAGACCTTTGCAGGATATCTTAAATACTCCATTAGATTGCAAGGTTCTACAAGTCTGGTTAGCTGCCTAGGGATCCACCTTCAGTTTGGGACTTCTTGGCTATGAATTATCATGCTGATAGCCAGAAGAAATACAGAGCTTTGTAAGAGAGGAGAAAGTGAAAATTGTAAACCACAAAAAGAAAAAAATAAACCACCAGCCCTGCAGCATAATCTGCTTCTTGGTTAAACAGCCTTGGACTTTGTGGTGATAATGTTACAGCAGACATTTTTAGAAAAAAATATGTCTGTTAGATGAGTGTTGTATTTTGCAGAAACCAGTACAAACCTGTTTTGCTTCAAGGAATTTGAATTTGTATGTGATACCTTGTGACTGTCAAACTGTACAGTACAAATACCACTAGCAATTGTTATCGACATACATTATATTTGTAGACCATATCATGAACACTTAGTGTTTTTACAAGTAGCAAGGAAGAGAAAATATCTGTTGTACTAAACAAAGAGGGTTGAATGCTCTGGGCCGTAACAGTAATAATAATAAAGTTACTACTGTAAAGTAGTAAATAAGAAAAATATTTGTGTCAAAATCAGTAAGTTTCAGCTGTAGTGAGTTTTTAGTATGGCTTGTTAAGATAAAAGAGAAACAGCTGAATTTTGAAGTCAGGGCTGAATATCATTAGAAAATATGCCTTTGGTTAGCCCTTAGGATGAAACGCCTGACTAATGGTCTTGTTCTCAGTGATGATACCTTTATATGATTAATTTGAATAATTTTCAATGATTACTTCTGATAATTTAGAAAAGTTTCTTAATATTGGTTAGCAGTTGCTTGTGTAGATGTGGGAGCAATAGTGGCAAATCAGAAATAGCCTGATCAGGCTTATTGTGCCAGTAAGTCAGAAACTGTGACAAATAAGCTGCTCATGCATTCTCTTGGCAGCCTGGTCCTTCATTCTGTTTTCTGAATGAATGAGACTGCCTTGGGAAGGGAATAAACACAGGAAGTACCTAAAATCCTGTTCTGCTTTATAAGAAAAGATGCTGTTGAGTTTTACTTGACTGCTCAGTTGATCAAGACACTCAAGTCCCTGGTGAATTTAGAATAAATAAACGTTACAAACAAAACTCCTTCTGTTAGGGTTTATGGAAAAACATTTGTTGGGCTCCCACATGGTGTTTTACACCCTGGTCAGGCCTACTGTACTCCTTAGACCTTTGTGAGTAGATGACAATTTCCACAGCAGAACAGTCCTGGTTATTGTATCCTGCTGTAATACTCTCTGGCATGCTAGCAAAAATAGAAGCTTCTCTCAGTAATTCTATGTCTTCTTTCCTATCTTCAATGTAAGACAATAGAAAAGTGTCCTATTGTGATGGGAGTTCGAGATGACTTTTGGTAGCTTAGAGATTACAGCAGGACCTATTAAGTTGAAGATTTTGTTGCATTAATACTGAGCTGTTTTAGTGCTGTGGAGGTGAAAGTCTCCAATACTAGCCAAGGGTTTTGTATATTGGGTATGTGGAGTGTAATTGCCTAGCTTTTCAGCTGAAGTTACGGGGAACTGCTAACCCAAGGAGTGTTCGAGTATCCATTTGCAGCAGCATGCTTTCACACTTAAGAACTCAAGGCACTGTTAGTAGTAATACTTGCAAATGAAAACTGCATCCCTTGCTGTTCCAATCTACTTTGGGTCAATGTTTGATAGTTTGAACTTTGTTTACTGTGCTAATGTCTAGACATAGAACTGATACTTTTGTATAGGTGAACTTAGGCTCCCAAGAGCAAACTGAAGATTTCAAACTTCAGAATCTCCCAGTACGTAGGGGCCACATGTGGAGAGACTTATCAAGGAAAGGGAAGTGATGGGAAGCTTCCTAAAATTCTTCTGAGTCTGTTCATTCTGTTCCCAAATATAGGCACAGATACAGGAGCTTGTCATTAGTGTGCCATGAACAGTTTCTGCCACTGAAGGATGATGCATTAGAGTAATTCTGTTTGTGGTAAGAAGCTGAGCTTAAAATAGAATGGTATGTAAGAATTTATCCTTTCTAAACATAAAGGTTTCTTTGTGTCACAATGAAGTAAAGGGCTTTAAAATATTTTAGCAATAATGTCCCTCATATATTTTGTTCTTTTCATTGAAGTGGCCAACCTTATGACACCTACCTTTATAAAAACCTTTTTTCCCTCCTACCTTCCCTTGTTTATTGCTGTTTTCCATTTTGTGTTATTTTCTGGTCAGTTTAAATTTTCATTCTGATGTCTGATTTTTAATTTTTTTTTTTTAATGTACAGTTTTTTATCTTCTTTCTATACTAACTCTCTGGAATGCTAAACCTAAGAGATGAGTGTTAAAAGCTGAGCAATCACCCTTGGCATACTTAATTGTAGACAAGTTGTTTGAACTTGTAACACTTGGAAAATGGAAGTGAATATATTTGTTTTGTTATTCCCATGGAAACAAGATATTTATAATGAGCTTCTAAAAAAAGTTACAAATATACACAAAGAAGCCAATTCTTTGTAGCAGTTGCTTAATAGAAAGGAATTAATTTTTTGAGGGGGTTATGTGTTGGGGTTTTTTTTCTTTAGTTCATGAAGTCTGAAAAGCTGGTGTAAGGAAGGAGTATCCTGAATGTGAACAGGGCATTAAAAATGGTGAAAATGAACTGGGGATAGCCTTGTGTGTTATGCAGTGTTCATAGGATTATAATTTTTCATACAATAGTTTGAGTTGGAGGGAGCTTTTTACGGGTCATCTAGGTGACCACCACCTTGCCCTTCCCCCAGTGAGCAGGGACATATTGCATGAGATCAAGTTGCTCATAGCCCCATCCAACCTGACCAGGGATGGACCATCTACCATTTGTCTGGACAACTTCCAGTGTTTCACAACCCTCCTGAAAATGTCTTCTTTATATCAAGTGTGACTCTATCCTATTTTAGTTTACAGCCATTACCTTGTCATATCACAATAGCTCTGCTAAAAAGCCTGCCCCTATCCTTTCTTGTAAGCCCCCGAAAAGCCGCAGTAAGGTCTCCTGGAGCCATGTCTCCACCAGATTGAAAAACCCCAGTTCTTCCAACTTTTCGTCATGGCAGAGGTGTTCCTTCTATCTGATCAAGTCCTCTCCTGGACTTGCTCCAACACATCTTCCTGTGCTGGGGACTCCAGAGCTGGATGCAATGTTCCAGGTGGGCTCTCACCGGGATAGAGCAGAGGGACAGAATCCCCTCTGTTGCCCTGCTCCCATGCTGCTTTTGGTGCAGCCCAGGACATGGTTGGATTTCTGGGCTGTTGAGTGCATGTTGCTGGCTCATGTCCTGTTTTCCATCCAATAGTACTCCCAAATAATTCTCCCTAGGGTGTTTTTGTGGACCTGGATGGGAGAGAGTGTAAATCAAGATTCATTGAAAGACTTTTTCTCTGTCATTTCTACCTACTCCATCAGTGGTCTCCTATACATTCAACCCATGACTGTACAAACATAAGAGAGGGGAGCGTGCTCTAGTAGTTAGTAATCATGATGACAGCAACTGCTCAGAGCTCTTTGAGACTGTCTCTAGAGACATGAGGGGTGTAGGATTGCTGCTTGGTAATTTAGATGCTCGTACATGGCATACATGTACCATACCTCACATACCAAAAGTGCCAGAACACATTGTGTTCTTAGGATTTTCCGCAAGACTTGACATATGTTGCAACTGTAGAGAACTGGAGTTAATTGTGATGCTATACAAGTGGATTGGATAATATTATAATAGATGAGGGAGTGAGAGGGGATATTTTTGGAGTGTAGAAAAAGATAACACATTTCAAAATTAAAGCTGTTTTATTTAGGAAACTGGAGATACAGTTGTAAAAATTCCTTTGCTTCCAACCTTATTTTTTAACATCACTCCAATTATTGTTGTTTCTGGTAAAGAATATCAGCCACAATGCACATTTGTTTCTCTTTTGGGGTCTAATTGCAATAATACATTGGTCTATATGTGTCTTATTTGGCACTATACCTTAAGCTGAAGGGGAAAAAATCCACTCATTTCTTTGCCCCATATGTGAGCAGTAGGTATACCTGTATCTTGGACCAAATGTTCTTTGTTCCTCTTGACAGCCATATTTATGTATTTTTCCTTCTTATTCACACACAAAAAAAGTTATGCTGTTCTATTTAATAAGTATGAACCAACAATAATTCTTGTGTTACTAAAACCCTGAGATCTGTTGATTTGGTTAGAGCGTGGTGCTAATCACAACAAGGTCATGAGCTGGATCACATAAGAGTTGGACTCGATGATCCTTGTGGGTGGGTCCCTTCCAGCTCAGAATATTCTGTGAAAAGTAAACAAGTCAACATGAATTTCTGCTGGTTTTGCTGAATATATTCATTCTCTCTCCCATTGCAATGATCCTGACTGATGATCTAAGCTAAACCTATGTGCTGCAGAAAACTGCCTTTGCAAGGCAAATATGCTAGACTTGGCTGTGAGTCTGTAGAGAATTTAGAGCCTTAGGGTATTGTTATGCTGAAGCTTCGCAGTGATTGCCAGTGCTTTCTTTTTCTAAATGAGAGGCAAAACAAAAAGTCTTGACCTCTTGAGCTACTTAAAAGTTCTTGGACATGTTTAATCAGAAGAGGGATGTTAATCCTATTAATGAGAATCCTGGAGAAATTCCAGTTAGTTAATTGCAGTTTATTCCACGTGTCTTTCTGATTAATGAAATGCTGGATTATATTTTTCATTTCTACTGTCATGATGTTCTTTTTCTAGCTAATGAGATACTCCAGCACATGCTTTACCTAAAGCAGGCAAGTAGTTATAATGTTTTGTCAAAAAACACATGAAGTTTATTTTGTGGGGGATTGCTGATGTTTGCTACATATGCTGGACTGCATTGAAAATAAAGAATGTTAGTAATGAACAACTCTATAAAAGGTTCCCTTAGTGTTTACAATTATGTAAAATGTTTTCCATAGAATTTTGTTTTGAATAACCAATTTCTCCTTGTTTTAAAAGCCTGAGATAAAATTTCATTTTTTGTTTAGTTAATTGAGTAGGAATCACTTTCTAGCTATTGGTTGCTAAACCAGAAATCTCACTCCACTTCTCATTAGTGGAGGCATCCTCTAGCTGAGAGGGATTTGACCACTGAAGGTGTGTGAGAGAAGATCAAAGATAAATCCATGACATATTGCTGAATTGCTCTTCACAATGGTCTTTTTGACACTTGAATTAAAATTAGATTTCTATGTACTGCTTTTCTAGCCTGAGATTTCTGTTGCCAGTGCACACTTTCTCTATCCGAGCATCTACTGTTTATTCCTATATAAACAGCTGTCTCTGTTGAAAGGACTGGTCTGGATTGTGTGGTGGTGCTTGGTTATTTTTTTCCCCTGATTTGCTTGAAATGTTCTCTAAATTGGCATAAAAAGAAATACTCAAGCAGAAAACAAAACTTGTGTAGTAGCATGTTTCCCAGCAACATGGACTCTCAAGTATTACTTTAACTTTGAGAGTTTTGTAATGTTGTAAACATTTTCTGCTTTTGAAGATGGTACTATTTAAGATTATATCAACATAAGTATCAAAACATCTTTTTCATAGTGGTTCTGTTTTGATCTGCTAAATTTTGAGGTGTCAATTCTTATTCAAAAGACAGAGAATCTGTAATTTACTAATACAGGAAAAGGTGTGTTTTTTGTCTGCTGTAATTCATAAAACTGAAAAAAGTTGGGTTTTTTTAATGATGAGGAAACTCACTAAAGCTATGGCTTCATACCTGGATTTTTAAATGAGGAACACTAAAACTTTTTTAATATTAGGGAATTGAATGGAACAGTGTATACTCCGCAATGTTATCTCCTGCCTAAATGGAGTATTTTAAAATGCTAGAAAACAGATATGCATTAACCTCGTTTTGGTCAAACACATCTCTGTAGTGAATGCTTTGTAAGAGTTCTATCAACTCAACCCTTTGGTGTGATGGACCAAAAAAGATCTATCTGCAGGAATGACAGTATAAACTGGTGTTTGTAAAGTGTGAATTTCCCATTTGATTTTGCACCACACACTTGTACAGCAGCATCCTCTCCATTAAAAGTAAATATAGGTAAGTAATTTACTAATGTGAAAATACGGTCTTCTTATTAGTGAAAACAACCACATATATTGAGCTCCAAATTTCTGGGAGATGTATGAGTTTACCAGACTACTCTATTGTGTTTTCTGTGTACCTGTGAATGTTTTTTGAAGATGATGGATCTACGAAGGACAACAGATACTGAATTTAAATGCATCATTTAAAAATTTGTCAGTCTTCAACTGAGGAGGAATTTCAAGTTTTTAAATGCTTTTCAATAGTTGGCTTTATGCAATAGTACAATAATTAATTCTCAATTTACTTGTGACTATATAAATAGTGACCTATAAATAATATGATAACCAGTTATTCGAAGTGGAATAAAAAAGTAGTAAATAAAAAGACTTACCTAAGATGCTTCAGTTCTTGTCTTATATATGCAGGCTTTATAAGTGATCAACCAAATGAGACTGTATTTAATTTGAGGAGCTGCAGGCATTTTGACAGTAGACTCAGTCACTTTATTTCCTTTTTATTTCTGAACATTCATCAAGGGAAGTCTATAAAGGGCTATCCTACTGATGTACATATTAGAAAAAGTGATATTCCTGTGTATGTATATGTATATATTCCTGTGTATTCCTGTGTATGTATAAATGGGCTACATGGGCCTTCCTGTTCTGTTGCAGTTTTCTGTTGTTCGCTATGGTAAACTGAAACCATTCTGCTATTCTTGGAATGCTTTTTGTACTCTCTTGTAATTTCTTCAATTGCTATGTGTTTCAACAGGGGAAAGTCTGTAAGAACTATTACTTTTGAGCAGTTTAAGGAAGCTCTTCAAGAACTCTCCAAGAAGCGATTTAAAGGCAAAAGTGATGAGGAAGCACTTCAAGAAATGTATAAACTAATTGAAGGAAAAGGCCCAGGTTTAACTGGAGTAACGGTATGTTACTGATCTAATGGACAGATTATTTTTACTTGTCCTTTTTTCTACTGCAGTGTTGTCATGTTCACCTGCTTCCCTTTACAATCCACAAATCCAATTTCTCTGTGAGCCCAAAGGCAGCAACTGCTAAGCAGAATGGGAGCAAAGGGTATTGCACTACTGTGTATTCTTGTGTGGCACTGTCATTGCTCCTTCTAGGAATTGTACTACCACCATAGTAGCACCTCAGGAATTTCCTGAGCTCTTGTGTGTGCTTAGAACAATGAAACATTAATGAAGAGTGGTGTATCCAAATCAAAAAGTGTAGAAGGACTTTAGAGCCTCAGTAAAAAGTTCTAAGATGTTTTGGGACATACCAAAAAGACTTCTTAAAATGGATTTAATTACACCATGTGAATCCCAGAACACTGGAAATCTGGGAGTAATTATCATGTGGTCTGGTCTTTGTTTCTTGTTTGTTCCAAGTCTGTCAGAGCTGTAATATTCTTTAATTTTAAAATACTGGTATTAAGCTTTGTATGTGAAAAGGAAGCTATAAAGCATACTGTACTTAAGCTTGGTTGTCCTTTCAGATGCCCAGGCTAGGCAAGCTTTTATCCAGTATTTTAGGAGATAGTGAATACTATACTTGAATAGTTCTGTTGGTTTAGTTCATCTGCTTAAAATTTGTGATCCTCCTGATCCTCCTGTAAAGCTGTGAATGAAAATATAATCTTTTCAGGAACTGGTTCTTTACAAGTGATCAGTGTAATTATCAAGTGGAAAGATCTTTTTTGAGTTGTAAAATCAGTCAGCTTTTTACAAGATTTTGTTTTGTTACTCTTGTACTCTCATTTAAAACAAGTGGTAATTTTGATACAGACTTAAAATATTGAACCTTCTTTTTTTTCTTCACTTACTCTAGTAAATTTGAATAACTTCTTCATTTGTTTAGGGATTCTTACTTTGAATTGCGTACATTGTTCTAGGCCTCACTCCTGATTCCATTTTTAGTATTTCAGCAGGCAGACATTGAAATGATCTGTGTCTGCTGCTAAGGGAACAGCTTCTTTCTGTGCAGGTGACATGGATGAGAGAGCTTTGCAGATGCAGGGTAGTATCGTATAGGTTCTGCAGAGGTGTATGAGTGTGCCAGCAGCAGAGGGAAGAGAGTGAATGGGGACTATGAGCCAGCAATGAGAGGCTTGACTGTTCAGTATGTGCAGTTCTGGGGAGAGTTAAAGTGAAGAAAAGGGGATCAGAGTATCTTCTTCTGCTATCTGGAAAAGTAAGGGGCAGGAGGCAGAGCTTAAAAAGGAGGGAGATTGCAGGCTGGGAGCATGTGTGTGTGTATGTAAAATCAAATTTCATGCTTGTTTTTTCATTCTAATTTAGTTCCTGGATGGTAAAAGTGACCCATGAACTTGACAATTAAAGACATTAAAATAAATAAATTAATAGATGGCCACTCTCCTCCCGCAACGCAAGAGTGCATATATGCAATCTCTATACAAGCTTTCTAATGCTTTGTTTACTTTGGGAAGTCGATATTGTGGAAATTTTAAGTTGTGCTGCTTTCTGTATGGTGAGACAGAATTGCATTAAGCTTTTCTTAAAAGTTCTAGGGTAAGTCAGTCATGCCATGTAGTCTGTGCTCTACTCTGTAAAACTCTGCTATAGGTCATGTAGATTTGGTTCAAGTTTCAGACAGAAAATTTTATGTAACTACTAACACATTACTCTAAACATATTAGGGAAGGAGTTGAAAGCAGGATTAAGTGAAGCTTGTGGATAAGAATACTTCAGCATGTGGGGATTTTTGTGTCTTAGCTTTGTATGTTCTGCACTGGGTATTTTGGGGAGGCAGGCGGCAGGGGCAGTATGTCTGGACTGAATGGCAGCCTGTGGAAAGCACTCCTCCAGAAGGACAGTTGGAAAGTTTACCTTCACATCAGACAGTGAGGATTTTAGTGCATGTGGTTGTGATAGAAGTGATAGAAGATTTTTTATCTTTTTCTGTTTATTTTTGCTTCTCCTACAGAATGTTGTAGAATTACAAAAATCTCTGTGGTTGATGTGGTTAAGAAGGCTCAGCAGCCAGACATTGAAACTGAGTGAATTTTAGGCCGGTTTCTAATCTTGCAACAGAACATGTATGATTGACTTTGTCACGCAGGAAGAAAAACAACAGGAAAGTGATAAGGGTTAATGAAACCAGTGGATTTATTAGCTCACTTGGTAGTGATCTGTCAATAGAATATGCAAGGCCGGTCATGTAACTTGGACAGCTTGTAAACAGACATGTAAATGACGTGTAGGGCCTTTTAATTGTCCTCATTCCTACACAAAGGTTGCAAAGAGCAAAAGTGAGGTTCTTTCTTTTCCTGTTCCAAAAGCTGCGTGCCATAAAATGCTGAATGCATTTCTACACCTCCAGGGGAACAGATCCTTGCTTTGGTTGTTGCTTGCTGTTAAAATAAAACCAGTTGAACTGTGTATATTCATCAGGGTCCTTGACATAGAAATGCAGAACAATTTCAAGTGCAGGGGATCTGGGATGATCTCATTCAAACATTCTGGCCACTAGAGGGCTTACTTAAAGCCAGATCAGGTTGTTCTGGGCTCAGTCCAGTCAGATTCACCGTGAGAGGAACATGGGTGGCAAGGCAGTACAGCAGCAGCAGCAGCACTTTAAAAGCTGAGTGATGGGTGCGCAGGAAGATGTTGATGTAGGCAAGATCATATTCTCACCAAAATGTACCTGTTAGGGCAGGAGCAAGGAAGCCAGAGTGCAGCCCACAGAGTGTGGTAAATGAGACAAAACAGTTGTTGCAGCAGAAGTGCAAAGAGGCCTAGAAATTCCACTTAGGACTATGTGGATCTGCTTGAAGACTATACAGTGGTATTCTGAAAAAGCTGCAGGACATACTGTCCAGCACATGGATATCCATTAAGATGTAGAAGAAGTCTGCAGGATTTCCATTAGCACATCAGAGTCCTTGGCTCTATTAGGAAGAAGTCCTATATCCCTGTTACATGCTTCAGAGAGCTCCTGTGTCTCCAGGGAGGTCAGGGCAGTGGTGGCCACTCTTGTGGGAGATGTGCTGTGGTCAAGGTCCTGAGATTCCAGATGACAGGAAAGGATGAAGAGGAGACTGATGTAGTATTTGTGGGAAACCCAAGCTACCCAAGGACAGCTGGAGACCAAGTGGACAAAGGCTGTTGAAATAGAGAAGGCTGAAAGCTTGTGGCTTCTGGCAACAAAAAGTCACAGATATGCTCCACCTGCAGGTCTTCAATTTCAGAATACATACAGTATCCTGAGCACTGCTGAGGATCAGCAAGACCCATCAGAGTCAGCTGAGCCTGAATTTCGTGTTCACACAAAAGAGGGAAAGTGAGTGGTGGTGTTGACCAGCACCATCTCATGCTGTGGGGACAGACAGGTTCTTTCAAGGATCCTTGGTCGAATGAGAGCTGGCCACAGATTTGTGGTTACATCAGGCCTTAGCATGAGCTGTGTTACTGAAAATCTGGAAAGGAGTTGAGTGAACAGTCACAGAAGATTTTGCCATCCCCAAAATCTCATGTGTTGTTACACTTGTCTGTTCTGTAAAGGATGACGCTATAATCTGGCAACAGTGCTACACCTGGAGTCAGGAGTAGTGGGTACCTATCACAGATCACTGAAGATTCTTCTCGTGGATGATTAAGGCATGTATTTTCTGATCTCACCTGATATCTCAGGAGTTTGACTGCTTGGTAGGTGCCAGCATCTGGGTTTGTTGCAGATGCTCGGCCAATATTTGTCCAGCCTCCTAACATGGACTACTTCTTCCTCTTCCTTGTGGCTACCAAGAATACTGCTCTGGAGGTAACCTGGAGCATATAGAGAGGAACTACAGAGGTCTAGGGGTGAGGCTGATGGGTATGGAGCTCAGATTTTGTCTTCCCAATCCAGGGAGGAGGAAAGATTGGGCAGAAGTGGACTGTATGGCTTCTGTTGAAGATGGGGCTTTGGCTTCTGGGATGAGAGGAAATAAGGGCTACTCAGCAGGGATGGAATAAATCTAACCAAGTGGAACAAGAGTATCTTTACAAACTAGGCTTAACTGATCTGCTGAGGAGACTGTTAGACTGGGTATGAAAATGAAAGATCATAAGAGGCAGAGCAGATATGTCTAGATGACAAGCCTGTCAAGGGAGGCTCTTCCCTTCTGGAGGTGCAGCAAGACATGGTCCGTCTCTAATGCCTGCACACAAAAGCATATAGTATGGGGAAAGCAGGGCAAATTAGTCACATAGATGTGATTTGCTGGGATTGTGCAGGTGTGCTAACACAGCTGTTCGGACTGGAGGGCTGCCCTGGATGAATAGAGGCTCTTCAGGAAACACATGAAAAAAATGAGGAAGAGGGACTGTAGTCTATGAAAGGCTTATCTTGACAGCATCTAGCTTTGGAACAAGTCTCATTAAGGACTGGTTGTAACAATAAATAGAAGAAGGATTCAGCAACACCCTCACTTAAAATAAAAAAGTAATATATTTCCCTTTCTGTTTTGTCTTCACCATCAATATGAATGAAAAACTCCTCCTCAGGGAAGTGTTGGCACACTGTTTTTAGCTTTGTGAAAGGTCATGTTAATCAGGCTGCTAGATCACGTGAGTTGAGACCATGTAGTGACTTGCACTGTTGAAATGCTGAAGGACTGGAGTTAAGGGGCTCATCTTACAGAAAAGGAGAAGAGAAGTGTGCCAAATGAGCAACACCTTATCTGCCCTTGTGGCTGGACATTACATGGTCTTTTCTTGTTGGAGCTACACCTGAGCCAGGCAGATTTGAGAGATTAATGTGAATTTGTTGATAGAAGTGATGTAATATATAAGACACCTTTTTGATGTCTTTTGCTCTAGCTCTGGCTGGACTCCTAGTTGGTGAGAAGGTTTATGTAAAGTATATAGAGTTTGGACTTGCAGTGTTATATCACCTGAGTAGCATTACTTAGAACCACTTCACTGAAAGTCCTCACCAGGATTAGTTAAAATGGTGTAACTTTCTGGCATTATTGGAGTTGCTTATTGGATTGTTTTGGTAGGTCTGTCTGTGCACATGCTAAACTAAAGGAACATGAATGAAACCCAAATTTTATTTGAAGTGGGCTCTCTGTTTCTGACTTCGTGCAGACTCTTAATGCATGTGCATATATTCCCATGAATTTAAAAACAAAGTAAATACAATTTTGGTAGGGAGTTCTGGTCCAATTTCCCCCCCAAAAAGGGCAAACTTTCCCTTTGAAATTTTTTTTCCATGTTACAGTCATTTTTTTTGTTTCTTATTTTTACGAGGGTTGTGGATATTACCAGCAGACCAATAATTTTCAAAAAAACTTGCTGAGACTATGAATGTTGGTGCTGATTCTGCAGGCTTCCAGAACATTTGAATTCCATAAAGAAATCTCCATGGCAACTTTTTCTAGGAAGATGTTGTGTTAGATATGGAATTGTTGTGGTTGAAGGAGCAGATGTAGGAAAGCACTCAGTTTCAGTGAGGAAAGCTGACGGCAGGTGACAGTGTAGCCAGGAGTACCGTGGCTAAGATGTTGTAGCCTTTGGGTGAGGAGTAGCGAGCAGCTCACCTCCTGATGTCACCATCCTTCTCAGCAGCACACACAGTCCCAGCGGTGATTGCTGAAAAGACACGCTCAGTCCCTCAGGCAGGCAGGCAGGGACTGTTTCTGTACTATGTGGATGTTTGTAATTCAGGAAAGAAAACCGACCAGAAAACCCTGCTGCAGGGTTTTGCATCATTAAGTTTCTGCCTAAGCTGTGGAACAGCTTTAAATCAACCCTGAATCTTTGTCAGTGGTGGCAAGCGGTGGAAAATATCTTGAGGCAAAATTGTTTTCAGTGTAGCCAAGAGTTCATTGTGAAAGCGAGGGCACTCGGTGTCTGTTTTGAATGTGTGATATTCCTGAAGTCCAGTAGGTTTTCTCGGTGCTTTTCCTTCCCAGGAATTGGTAGTGGAGAGCCTTTTGGGAATGGTGCCATGCGGTGTGCAGAGCCACCCGGCACAGAGTTCCCGTGAGCTTGCCGGGGGGTGGTGCTGCACTGCCCTGCTCGTGGAGCCCATTGCACTGTGCCAGGCACAAAGCCTTTGTGGCATTTGCTTGGGTGGTGAACCGTGAGCTTTTTAGAAGGGATGGTAACGTGTGCTGAGAGAAAATGAGGAACCCTACCTTGGCAGCACTGAATCGTCTTTCTTCTTCTTTGCCTGAACTTTGTTCTGGAAGGAAAAGTCATGCAAGTGTGGGAAATCTTTGAGACTCACACTGTTACCCTATTTTCTTGATTGTGGCACTAGCTTCATGTGATTCTTCTAGCCTTTTGATACAAAAGTTGATTTTATGGGGTCTTTTGAGTCCATAAAATTCATGCAGTTTTCCTGCTGCAATCAAGTCAAGCCAGTGCAGCTGCGGAGCTTTCAATGGATATATTTTTCTTCAGCAAACTTCTATATACTTCTGTACTACAGTAGACAAAATGCGTGTTCTTGACTTCTCTGCTCTCATTTCCTCTTTACTGTAGTTCATTTCAGTTTCCTAAAGACTGATAGTCCATTTCTGAATTCAGATTCTCAAAAATGATGAAATGGGTTGTGTTGCTTGCTCTGTAAACTGCTTCTTGATTCATTAGTTATCTTGAGGTAGAAGGCAAAATGTGTGTAAGTTTGCAGTTGTCTTTGTCAAGACAGGGCAAGGGAGGAATGTGACATTTGTTAAGGTTTCCAGGGTTTAAAAACTACAGCTTTCACTTCCTGTCTTTCTTATGAGGACTGTTTCAGACAGACAGAAGTTGTAATATTGGTAATGTGTAATTTGGATGAGATGTTGGATTGTTTTGTTTTGTTTAGTTACCTGCAGTGTGGTCAAACACTGGAATAAGTTGCTCATGGAGGCTCTGGAACTTTGGAGGGTTTCAGGACTTGACTGGAGAAGTTTCTGTGTAAGCCTGTTTGAGCCTTGCTGTGAGCAGGGTTTTATGCTAGATGAAGACTCATATTCAAAGCTTCTTCACAACCTAAATTGTTCTGTGACTTGGGAATTTTAAGTTCCAATAATCCTTAGGGGCAGAGAATCCCTACTCTTTCCAGGCTTGACCAACCACTGTGGTGAAAAATTCTTATGTGTCTAATTGGAATTTCATATCTTCCAAATCATGTCCGTTGTTGTTTCCTTCTGAACTCTGTTTCTAATATAATCACTCTGTTGAGGACAGGAAAAAGGTTTGTCTCTCTCTTTTTTATTCTGAGTCTTGATAAACACATTCCTGTCATCTTTTCCATGTACATCACATGCTCCAAGCCCCTTGCTGTCTTAGCAGCACTTCTCAGTTGACACTAACACAAAGCAAGGAAAATACTGAATTGATAACAAAAAATGCACAGAAAAGTGAGTAAACTCAATTTGGAGCACTTAGTGATTGTTTGATTCTGTTGTGCTAAGTAAAACTTTCTTCCTATGAGAATGTTTTTTTTAAAAACATATAAAAAATTGAAGTCCATGGGCACCTTTTGTGATATGCAAACTTTATGGTTAACTCTATGTGCAAATAAGAGATGGAAAATGAAGGCTTCTATGATCTCACAGAAAGAAAAGGGAGGAAGTTGGCTCAGAGTAATTTATTGCCTTTAGAATAATGTAACTAGAGACATTATATAACTTAATCTAGATAGTAAACACTTCAAGCAGAATTGCTTTATGAAAGACAGAATCATTTGTATGTGATTCATTGTGTAAAAGAAAGGAGAGTAGTAATTCACTAATGTGGAAACTGTCCTCATCCAGCCCCTTTGCTCTTCACTATATTTCTTCCTACATTTTTCTTCACTTAAGAAGGATGGTCAGCTTTCTCCCCCCCACCCCCCACCTTTTTTACTTGTCTCCCAATACTCTTGTACAATTAATAATGAGCAGATGAGTTGTAGAGAAGAATGAGCTCACAGCCACCCTTTCAATTGTTTTTGCCTTTTGCTCAAAATCCACTTTAATCTGCATAGCTGGTTTTTGTTGTTCAGAAACAGAAAAAAACATTTTGATAAAAACGGTTGCACATTGAGTTCATAAAGGCTGTTCACTAAAAATAAGTCATCAGCTCATAGAGGAATCTTTATGGATAAACTTTTCACATTAAGACACTGAAAGTAATGGTACAGCTAATCCTAGAAATCATATCCAGGCACGTGAAGGACAAGAAAGTCATCAGGAGTAATCAGCGTGGCTGATCACCAAAGGAGAGTTGTGCTTGACTGATGTGTAGATTTCTACAATTAAATGACTGCTTCAGTAGATAGGGGAAGAAGAGAGTAGTACAGTGTCTACCTGGGCTTCAGTAAGGCCTTTGATGTGGTCTCTTAGAAGAGCCTCACAGCCCTTCAAGCTGTTGCTGCTGGGGCTGGATGGGCAGACACTGAGGTGGACTGAAAACAGGGTGAATGGTTGGGCCTTGAGGGTGGTGATGAACAGTGCAAAGTCCATCTGGAGGCTGGAAAACAGTGGTATACCCCAGGGGTCCATACTGAGTCCATTAATCATCTTCATGACAGGGTGTGGTGTACTCTCAGTGAGTTTGCTGGTGTCGCAGAGCTGGGAGGAGTGGCTGATAGGTCATCCAGATGGGATGGTTGCCATCCAGAGGGAGATATGGGAGATACGAGATGACAGGAACTTCAGCAAGCTCAGCAAGCAGAGCAAAGTCCTGCAACTGGCGAGGTAGAGCCCTGTGGGAAACAAAAAAGCAGAAACTTCTAAAGGCATTAATGAATTTGATTTGCAGCCCTGGAAAGAGCTTGCGTTGGTGTAGTGGCAAAGCTATACAGACCTTAAGCAGAAGAATTATAAACCTGTGTTTCTATAGTTATAAGTAAGAGTATCTATTGGGTGATATGGTGAAGGGTTTTTAAGTATAGTAATGTGATTTTACAGTTTAAGTAAAGAATTTAGATGTTATGATAGAAGTACACGTGTGTACGTGAGCTAGCAAGTTATTGGTTGTGGAACAGGCGCAATGCAGTAAAAAGTACCAAAGGTGATAGGTTATAAAGTCAAAACAAAGCTTCGTGTTAATTGCTTACTGGACCAAGAAGTTATAAATTGCCATGTAACTTTGAAACTCATGACTGTCTTCAGTTATGGCAACTTGTTAGTAAATCTATGGCCTCTGAGACTGATGCCCCATTTGATTTTTCAAGTAATAAATCGTGATGGAATCGTGATTGTCCCATCTCTTTGATAAGGCGCCGACAGAGCCCCACACACCAGTACCTGCAGGGGACTATGCACATGGAAAGGAGATTGGTCTAAATGAACCTGGGGGTTAATGTGGGCACCAAATTCAACATGAATCCGAGTGGTGTTCTTGCTGTATGGTATCCTGCTGGTATCCTGGCTGCATTAGAAGTATTGTCAAGCAAACAGGGTGTTCCTTACCCTCTGTTCATCACTGGTGAAGTCTCATCTCGAGTGCTGCATTCAGCTCTAGGATTCCCAGGAACTGACTGATATGGAGCTACTGGAAGGAGTCCAGCAGTGGACCATAAAGATGATGGAGGGACTGCACCACCTCTCCTATGAGGAAAGGCTGAGGGAGCTGGGACTGTTTAACCTGTAGAAGAGAAGGCTCAAGAATGAATCTCATCCATGTATATAAATACCTGAAGAGAAGATGCAAAGATGATGGAGCAAGGCTTTTTTCAGTAGTGCTCAGTCAGAGGACTTTTCTATGATTCTGTGATACAAAGTACCACTAGCTGCTTCTGGTTGAGGAGCCTAAGATGGATATGAAGTTGTTGTATATTCTACTCTGTATTTACAAAGGCTTTTTTGAATGAAAGCATCTGAGCACAGCCTTAAAAATATTGACACAACCTTAAAAATAAAGGAGTATTTTCTTTTTAATGTGTTCACATTCATTGTAAGAATGATGGAAAAGAAGAAGAAAAAAGGAGAAATGAGGTGTCCTGCATAGACTTGTAGTGGCATCTCATCTCTGATCTTTTATATAAATATATCAGTTCAGGGAGTGAGAGCATAATGTACAAGGAATTAACATTGCTTGAATTTTGTGTTGTTGGACACAAAGTGAGCCTCCCATTTCACAGAAATTTTGCCAACAGCAAATCAACAGGAATTCAGTTGTAATAGTCTGTCACATGTTGGAAGGGGCACACCAGTGACTTTATATGCAACTTAGGAAAAGGCTGCAATTCTAACTCAGTAAAAAAAAATGCAGAGAAAATATGTTCACCTTGCAGCTACTGCCTTAGTGTTCATTTCACATATTGTGACTCCTGTGATGCAGGAAGCCTTCTGATCCATTTTGAGCCGAAAGACCACAGGATGTGGCATCACTCTTGTTCTTGCTCTGGATTTGTACTGTTCCTTGTGCTGGGGTTTTAGGTTTTGTTTAATTGGGTTTTTGGGACAAAAAGATAATATTTTTTAACCTACCAAGCTGTTACCCTTCCTCAGTTTTCTTTGTTGGTTTGAAACATGTTGCTGTTTTCCCTACAGATTAGTAGGAAAAGGAAGGGCTTGTGTGGCATGCTGCTATCATCTTGTTGTAAAGATGCAACTTAATTTTCTGATAAGTGGTCTGTGTTGTGGTCTTATCAGAATGCACGTGTCTTGATATAAACACCACATTTCTCAAGTTTACTGCTGGGAATAGTTTTCTGGGAATATCCTTCATTAGTGACATGAATCCTCATTTTACTATTTCTTCTCTCATGTTAAAATGTGTGCATTTCCATCCAGTCACACAAGTTTTAGTATGTATGTTACTAAATATGTAACTGTACAAAAATTCTCATATGTTCTTATTGTAGTTTATGTGTTGAGGAAAATTTCATACATTTCATGCCACACCTTCAAAACAGAGGAGCAAAAGCTGTAGTCTTTCAAATTGTGATTAAGTTTACCATTACAAGTTCTCAGAATAGCAGCCTGTCCTGAGAATGAATTTGGTAAAGGAAAAGGCAGCCAGCTAGAGTTTCTGAGACTTCTCTGTGGATGTGACAGTAGAGAGTGTATGTACATCTAGAAAAAAATGGTTTTTTTCTGTAAGGTAGTGGTTTTTAAATACAAGGAAAGTAAATGTGTTTTAATTTTAATTAATTCCATACTGAATATTGCCCTTGCCTTGCATTTGGAATTTTCCTGGTTATAAGGTGCTACCAGGTCATTTTGAACAAGTAAACTGTATATATTAGACAAATACTTCTTCCTAAGCATTGTCTTGATATCTATTTCTTCAGTATAGAAAAACAATACACTTCTGCAAATAGTACTCTTAAGACTGCAAGACAGAAGTCCCTAATGGTCATTTAGCAATGCTATTTTGAGCAAAGAATGCTCCAGGGGTCATTTTCTTTCAGACAGTGACAAGTGGTGCACATAAAAAAGATGCCCAGATTTTAGCAGTCTTTGTTTATTTTAGCTCAGAAGTCCTGTGTGTTTTTAGTTCCTCTGATTTTAAAATACAAATTTAAGGATCAAAGAGGCTGCTCCTGTTCTAAGCACACAGGTTAGCATGCTTCTATGTTGTTATGTGAAATACAGGTTTTTTTTTCTGTTTGTGTAGTCAGATTTTCTTTGTCTTGATGACAACAAAACTGATTCTTGAGGAGCCTGATAGAACTCAGTGGAAGGAAAGTCTTTGCTCAATGCCATTTCAAAGACTGCTAATTTGCTGACATTAGAAATAACTTTCAGTCCTTCCAGATTGTTACTTCTCTCATAAATCCTAGAGTTTAGAATAAAATTGTCTTTCGAAGCAATAAATTCTAGTTTTATTGAAATACTTTTTCTATATTGGTGGAGCCAGGCTTTTATGCTTTGATGGTGACCTAATGGATTTTGAACATGGTTCAAAACATGAAGTCAGGATATGACTTCTTCGTATCTTTGGTGCTTAGAACTTGATTATTAATCAAAAGTATCTCATACTGAAAGTCTCTTCCAAAAGGTTTTGACGTAATTTGTGCTATTTCTTTTTCTGCTCTATTATTATTGTCATTGTATGTAATGTGTGAAACACATTATGTGAAACACATAATGTTGATGTGTGAAACACACATTTATTTTATCCTGTTCCTGGAAATGAGTAGGTATTTGCATAGTCTTTGTCATTCATGAAGATTTAAATCTTGGTAGCAATGTAAAAGTATCTGTATTAAGAATAACTGATTTCTGATGTGTCTTTTTGTTTTGTTTCTTTTCTTTCTTCCAATAGAAAACCGTTGCATCTCCAACTGTTTCGCGCCTTACAGATACTTCAAAATTCACAGGTTCTCACAAAGAGAGGTTTGATGCCAGTGGGAAAGGAAAAGGCAGAGCTGGCCGAGAAGATCTGGTGGATAACTCAGGATATGTATCTGGTTATAAGCATGCAGGCACATACGATCATAAAGTACAAGGAAACAAGTAAGGCTGAGGGTTTACAGCACAGTGGGGGATAGAGTATATATTTGTAAGGATGATGGTATGAATCCCACATGTTTCGGTTTTTGTGAATGTTGAGACTATGTTGTCAAGAAGTCTTCAGGAACTGGAACTGATTTCAACATCTGCTGAGCTACTTGCAGCACAATGCCACTTCATTACATTCCTCATGCATATATTGGCAAAAAAAAAAAAACGTAGTTATAAAAAATATATAATTTTGTTGAGCTTTAGACAAAAAAACCCAGATGGACAAACAACAAAGCCAAAGTCAAATGCAGTTATACCACACTTTGTCAATTCAAGCAGAATATCTCAAACATTCCTAGATGTTCAGTTGGCCTGATGATGTCAAAGAGAACCTCTTGAAAAGAGGATCTTGTGTAATAGTCTTTCTGAAGAATATCCCATTACTTAATGCAGTTTTATCTGACTGTTGTTTTGGGGGTTTTCTTTAAATGTCTTACCTGGGATGTGGCACTTTTCTTAAAACATTCAACAATATATTATTGGGAAGTAAGTGGTAGTAGTATACTAGGTGCTAGCCTGTGATTGTTATACACCACTCATGGAAAAACTGAAAAAACAGCTATTTCTAGGACAATATACGTTCCTAAAGTATTTTATGTCAACAGAAAGAGTTGGAAAATACCAGCCCTTAATTTTCCTCCTGTCTATACTTTGTGCTTGTTGTTGTGTGTACTGTAGCATGGTTCTGACTGGCTGGATTTGGATAGAGCTGTTGTACTAACCTGAGAGGTGAAGAACAAGACATTACTAAGAAAGTCTAGTTAAGGATTTTCACAGTCTGTTTTCAAGTTTGCACTGCCTCGCATTGGAATTGAAGGGGACATTAAGCTAATAATGCTTTAAAATATTGTTTATGACTGAACACTGCCAATCAGATTGCTATTAAATGAACATTACTTTGCACATGTGTTGGCACAGTCCCTTTAAGCTCTAACATATGTAAGGAAAGCTTATGGCCCCTTAGAATAAGGACATTTGTAATTAATATCTGTGTAATTAGGTGCAACTTACCCACAAAAAACCCCCTAAACCATTATAACTGGGCTACATTTTTTGTTAGACTCATTTGACTTGGGAGTAATAGTATTTCTGGCAATGGCTTTCCACTGTTACCAGGAGAACCAGTCCCACAGGTTTAAGGTACACACAGCTGAGTGTGAACTAGCTGGGGTCCAGAATGCCAAAAGAAATCAATTGGAATAAAAATAACTTTTTTTTAATATTGGTTGAAAAGGAGAGAAAAGGCCATTCCAGTTTTCTGCAAGAGCTGAACAAGTACCCTGATGTATTATTTGATTCTCTAGTTATAAAAGATAGGATGTTCAGTGTTCAAAACAAGCTCTTTGCAGTTCTTCCTTGCTTTCTTTCAAAAAGAGCTTGTGTACTGATTTTCATGTTCAACTCTGAATAAAGCTTAATAGATGTATTGCTGCCCCCCCATCCATATCAGTATCCTGCTCAGAGTACATAAATGTAGGTGAGCAGTGTATGCTGTCATGTGCCATGCAGGTGAATAGTCTGTATATGGCAAATGTATGGAAAAGGGAGCACTGGTGTTCAGCCCTCTAATTGTTCATGTTTTGTTCTGCTGACATTGTGTAGTAGCATGTCTTGTAACTTTGCCCTCAGTGACCCTTTGAGCCCATACATCAGCCTAAAACCAAAACAACAATAGCAAACAAAAGACAAGGGTTTCCTTGTGTACCCGGACATCCTTTTGTTTGTTCATAATTTATTTCAGTGATTGTTTTTAAGGGGGAGGGAAGTTTGCCAAAACTCAGCACACACTCTTGTAAAGATTTAAATTACTTTTCCCATGGATGACTTGAGTTACCTGGGAAGATTTTAGATGTGTGTAAAGATGCTCAGGATGCAAAATGTTCAGCTTTGTGAACCCTTTCCAAGAGTTACCTGGTGTTCTTGAAGAATGAAGAGTTACCCAGTCCTGTGTTGCACTGGAGACCTGTCACACTCCAAAGCAGAAAATAGGATACTTGATACCAAGTGGCTAAATTATTCTGGCATGGTAGTAAACTGTCTAAATATAAAGAACCTTCTTCATTACTGTTGCCTGTGCACCTGAAGACAGCTCCAAGATAGTCCTGTTTTTTTATGAATAAAAAAGCTGAGCCTCCAACCCTTGATGCATCCTTCAGCTAAGTTACAGGCAAAATCAGTGTCCCTGTTCTTCCTTTTGACTTAAAGACGTGACTAATAACTCATTGCTAATGGACAAGTTCTGGACTTAGCCTCACTAAAGGGTGAAGTCCAGTCTACTGCAGAGTCCTGCCTGCACACTGTTGACCTGGCTGTTTATTGCTAGCTATCTTCCTTGAGGGACACATTGCTCTTAGGTGCACAAGGGACAGGCTTTCTCAGGTACCCAAATACAGAGTGTCAGTAATGCTAGAATGTTTCCATACAGGAAGAGTGATTGGTTAGGAAGATTTTAAGGTATTATTAGGTTTTAAGTTGTTAGTTCAAAGTGAGAGAGATCAGCACGCTCATAAGACAGAAGGCATGCAAGGGAATTGAGAGTGCAGACAGATCCAAGCTGGCACTGTCTAGAAATTGACCTACTCTGTTCCAAGAGGCTGATGGAATGAGCTGAGGTTCTGCCAGAGTTTATTTTGCACTGCATGTGCAATATAAAATCCCTGCCATGAACCAAAGCACTTTATATGGACTTGATGCAAACTTTGAAAATCTTTCAATGGCATGGTTAAGCTTGGGATCGGAACCTGAGAAGATGGTTCAGATAGCAGTATTTTGAGGAACACACTTCTTTGTTTCTTCTTTGTTTCTACACTCTGATAGTTTTAAACCTCTAAAAAAGTGGTGCATGAAAAGAAGTAATTCTGATGTGACAGTTACAAAGGGAAGTTGTTGCTGGGAAGATAGTACTTAGGGAAGGTTTCTCTCTTTTACTATGCTTGGTGCGAAAGATAATGGCTATGAATAAAAGCATCTTATGCAGCTGTGTATTAGGGGTTCACTACCTACTTAACTCTTACTATTCCACTAATATTGGTAGGAAATTAAAAGTCTAAATACATGCTTGATTATTAGCTCTTAAGTTTCAAGCCTGCTTGGGAATGAGGCAAAGTACATTTTCTTACTCATCTGCTATTCCCTCAATTCTCAGGACAGTAAGTGCAGCTTATACCTCAAAGATGACAGGAAGGGATAGCTGAGGAGGTGCAGGAGGTGCCCATTTTCAGCCCTTAGAGTGTTGTAGAGCATATTCTCTTTTGATGCACCATGCTGCAGACTGTAACTAAATTCGTGCCTGAAGTAAGGACACAGGAACCTAATAACATTTAGTGTCCTCTCTTTTGGGGGGGGGGGGCATCTCAATTCATTCTATCTAAATTTCCATCCTGATTTTCAGCATCTTACACTACATAGCACTGTCTTATGTGACATCTTCTATAAAACCCTGTTGTTCCTAATTATCTTTGCTTTCATTATTACAGAAGATGCTACCAAAAGAAATGTGATCAGAAAGTTTAGATAGCTTTTAGAAATAACTGCCTTGAAGAACAAACTCAAAGTTTATTTAAATACTGTGGCAGTACACAATCCTTACTGGTATGTCTATAGAAGCTTAACCTGGCCATCAAAACCTTTACAAGACTGAGGACAAGAAATAAAAATCCTTACTGAGGCAAATGAATAGTCCTTACAAATAATTTTCTAAAAATAACTTAGTTTTTAAGTAAAATACATAGCAGTCAAAGGGGATTTTCTTATTAGTGCTTGCTTACTAATTCCCTTTAGTCACTCCATGAGCTTTAGTTGAAAGTTTTGCAACCATCAATATGGAAATATTAAACCCAAAAATGGTTGTCCTGCTCTTTGTGGTTATCAAAGCTATCACAGTAGTGTTACTGAGAAGCAGACATTCAAAACACGCATAGTTTCATGAGTCCTATATGGACAGTTGTCATTACTTGTAATCAAATATACAGCCAGAATTTAGCCCCTTTTTTTAAAGCCTATAATACTTCTTACCTCCTTTTCATTTAGGGGAGGGAAAGGCAGATTTCAAAACTACTCACATGTCACAGCTTGTGTGTTTCATGAGCGTAGAGATTGTCTTTCAAAGATATTTTGAAGTATGTATTTTACTGACCTTACCTAAATTAAAATTTCATCTGAAAATTTTTGAGCATTATACAAAGCTTTGTTCACACATTACCATTTCAGACATCCATATTTTCACTTCCGTTGGCTCAATTAATGTTTTTTTATGGAAACTGGAATTAGGCAGAACAAAAAGGCGAATGTATACTATGGGTTTGGCTTGCAAGTGATAGGTATCCCAGCCATCTATAACCATCTGTAGAGAAAATCCTCATATATATTCCTCCAAAACCAAAACTTTAAAGTTGTAATTGATAGGTTTTTTTCTGTAAGGCTTTTCATAGTTATAAAATGAATTTCAATTCTTTGTGCCTGCATGTATGATAGTCAAAACATAACCTTGCCTTCAGTGATGCATGTATTCTGGGGGCACATGCCTGTCATCTGTGAATAAGAATTCTCTGTTTGCACTGGCCAAGAGCAAACCTCTTACCTTCATGATAGAGCAAATGTAACACGTGCACTGGTATGTGTCCTCTTAACTGACCGTCAGCCTTGCGTGTGTGCCAAAATAACTACACCTTTGTGTACGTTGTTTATAGTGTGAATATTATGTTTTTGGCTTGTCACTTAGTTGGTATTAAGTAATGTAATGCACAAGACTTGTGTAGGTTTGTGTGTGTGTACACATACTCTTTGGATCCAGCTTAAGTAATTAAACTGTATAAATATTGATGAAAACCTTAAGTCTTATTAGGGCCAAGCTCTAGTCCTGCAGCCAGTGCTGTTCAGCTTGGCCAGCTGGGGACATCATCATTCTCCCTTCATAGCACGAAGGTAAAGATCTAAGGAGGCTTTTATGGTTTTACCTGTCTACCCTGTTCTGAGAGAAATCACTCTTCAGCAATTCTAACATAGACGTGGTGTGACAAGAGAAGTTTCTCCATTGTAAGGAAGTAGGAGAGAGTGAGTTAGGGTGAAAGCAAGCTTTCATCTGAGTGCTCTCAAGAAACCATTTAACACTGTACTCTTCATGGGCCCCTATATTTTCCTTCGCCCCAGCTTTGTGAAGCAAGCTGACACTCACTGTAAACACACAGTTGTTCATCATGGGTTAGTAAGTATAAAGCTGTGGTATAATGAGATGGGAACAGGAAGCAAGAGTGTCATACATTGCCTATGGGCTCAAGTCTTGCTTGGACCTTTATAATACCGGAAGCATAATGACAGCTCTTAAACTTGTGTGAAATTCTTAAAGTCTGGAGTACTTCAAATTGATACATGTGTATCTCCTGTATTTGGAGTGTTCGCCCATAAAATATCATTTAAACAGTCAGTTGCTCATTTTGTGCAACCTTGAAGTACCCATTTGGCTTACTTAATATATAAGCTGGAAATGATGGTCAGGGTTGTTCTTTTTAAATCTTCAGAATCCTGGAACCACTAAGAAACCTGTAGTTGCATTCATGTTTGCTCATTAAACTTGAAAACAATGCTTTGAATGATGTCCCAGCTAAGAATAATGCTTCTGGAAGTAAAAGAATATTGCAGATAGAACCTCCATGTCTTAATTGTCGTTGCAATTTTTTTTGCAGGGAGAAAAATCTGTTAATATATTTGGTATTTTTTCATGTTTTTCAGTATATTAACCTTGATATACTGCTTTAAAAACCCTATGGAGAAGGTGGATTTCAACACAAGTTTAAGATACAACTCTTGGCTTTGTTGTCAGAAAACATTTGATTTGGCTTGTTTCATTCAAACTAATTGATCACCCACTCAAGGTAGACTTTGGCAAGAGTAAGCCTAATCATAAATAAAAGGGGGAAAAAATCCAGCCTCTTTGCTGAGCATTCTTGACAGACATTTGCAATTCTGGCAGTCTGAAACAATTTTTCAAAAAAGAAGTTATCTTTTGTATTCATGCACATGGGCATGTGCTTGCATACCGGCACTACTTGGAGGCATGGATATACATGAGGGCAAAACTACAGAAGAGGCTTTTGTTTTTTCCTCTTCAAACCTTGCATTTAGAAACTGACATTGAAATGCCCAGCTAACTAACTTGATTTGGAAAAAATGCTAAGCTACTATCATATTCCATTGCAGCTAAATAGCCAATGAATTAATTTTCAAATACAGTTATACAGCATCTCTTTTTTGTGAGTTACTGTAAAGCTTATGGCACTATACAAAGTGAGTTTTGTTGTAAACATTTGTAAAGGTCTTAATGCTCATGAAAATTTTTCTACTACTGTGCATATTTTTCAGAAAAGATCAGAAACATGAATAAATTTACACTCAAGTAAATTAAAAATGTGGCCCTAAAAGTACACTCAGTTAATCCATCTTTGCATTTTGATCAGGAGTTGCATTATATATGAGTAACAAA
The DNA here is from genome assembly GCA_020086605.1 of Lanius collurio. Taxonomy (NCBI): domain Eukaryota; kingdom Metazoa; phylum Chordata; class Aves; order Passeriformes; family Laniidae; genus Lanius; species Lanius collurio. Next base: position 27,538,192 of record JACBWW010000011.1, read on the forward strand.
ATAACAAAAGATGGCAGTCTGAATCCCCACAGTGGTGAATTATTTTAAGTTCCAGTTTACATCAGATCAGTTTCTGTATGCTTACATTTGCTCAAATGCTATTTTTAAACCAAGTAATTAAATAATGTGAAATAATGCAGCCTGGGCTCTGTTAAATAGAGTTATATTAATGCAACTGAAATGCTGTGTATGTCTGTAATATTCTTGCTAAATATGTAATAGATCTTTGCAAAGGCTTTGTGTAAAGTCAGTTAACCTACAAACTGATGTCCTGTATAAAATTGTGTTGGCAAACTACTTTTGTTGGCACTGTAGTGTATAAAAGGGTAAGATCATAGACAAAAACAAGTTATGGGGTGCAAACAAGTGTGTTTGTTTTTATTCTTTGTACTGGGTTCAGGATACATCGACTTTGGCAAATTCTTGCAGCAGGGAAATTTTTTTGTATAATGCTTATAATACAAAGTAATTTGTCTTTACATTCTGTAAAGCAGAGAAATGGTCAATGTTGGATAAGTATATTGAAGTTTATTCTTAGCAAGGTGTTATGTTTCACAGATTTAAATATTAGAGGAGAAATATATATTTATACAGAAGTATAATTTTTGAATGAGATTGATTTTCTTCAATCATGAACCATTTATTTATCCACATTATGCTTTATTCCTTTGTTAGGTTGTTTATCAGTCTATGCTGTTCCAACATCCATTTCTAATTCAATTTAGATGTTTTGATTCTTCATTTGCACAAATCTGGATGTGCATACTGTCAGGGCCTGATCAAAAAGAGTGGAGGCAAAACTGTTTTGTCTTTGATTACCTAGAGTACTAATTAAAATTTAATCATTAAGCAGCTGGGATATGGAGATAGGTCTTGACATAGTCTTCCTTAGAGCACACTATGATAAAAACTTCCAGTGAAGCTTACTAGTTTTTGTTCTTGTTTTCATTTGTCTTTCATCAACCAGGAAGCTGCTGTGTGCTAATAATTACCTGCAGGATTTCTAATTGCAGGCTTTGCAAATATTAACATGCAGCTATATTAGCCTACTGTGTTCACTGTGAAATTTTCAACATGGTAAAAATTTTACATGATCATTTAACCTTAGAAGTTTACTTTTTCCCACCAATTTAACACTGAATCATCTTTTCATTATTGCAAATGAACAACTTGAGCATAGCATTTCTTAACTATAGTAGATAAACCTGTCCTAAGCAAAGATTTTTAACCACTTGATGAAGGGGGCCAGGCACCATTCAGTGCAAAGCACACTGGGCAAAATCTTATCCCCACTGCAGCCAGTTCCAAAATTCTAGCTGGTATTAGCAGAAATAGAACCAACATTACCAAGGGGTTAATATGCTTAGTAACCATGCCAAGAGGTTGTGGGGGAGCACAGCAGTGATTCTCTATTTCCATGTCTTTGTTTCTGTTAATTTAAAACTACTACTCTTCAATCTTTAAAACAAGTAAAAGAAACTGAAACTTGAAGGGGGGAATCATATACTACTAGTTTGTACTAGGTTTTTTCAGGAAAAGGAAACAAATTTATATATATATATATATATGCAATATATTTTTACACTGTTTATTAATGCTAGAAAGTATTAAATGTATCACTTTTATCTGTGTGAATGTTAAAGTAATGACAATGTTATGGATGTTTTAAATCTTTTGAAGTTGTCTTGTTAAATTCTAAACCCACATTAACAATGGAAAAGCTACTTTGTCTGCAACATTATTGTTGATGTTTAGGGGAAAAGTTCAAGTGCAGCAGTTGTTTTGATTAGCACTGTAAAAGCTTGGCTTGAAAAGTTATAGTGAAATCCATATTTTAAACACCATTTCTTTAAAGCATAGCTTCTCATAAAGTACGTTACTGCTGTTGACTGACTGTATAAAATTGTATTTTTAGTTGGTAAAGTGATCAATAAATGTGTTACTATGTCAGTTCTGGGATTTATTGAAGTAAATGGTATTTGCTGATAAACTTTGTAAGGAACAGTTATTTTACAGTTTAGATGTTAATTTAATTGCTGATGAATTTATAAATTACATTGGAATACTCTCTGAACATCCAGCTGTCTGGTTCTGAGCAGAATCTATTTCTTTTCTACCTTTTGTTTTCCCAGTTTGAATAATGACTAAAGCTCATCATTAATATTTTGAGAATTCTAATATGATGCTTGAATAGCCCGTGATAATGGTGATCCACCAAATGAGCTCTATCAGGGATGAAGCCATTTGATCTTGACTAGCTACATAAGATTGCTTCATATTCAGTGCAAAAGCCTGAGTTACTACTCTCACCTTCTTTAAGTGGCGTTGAAAATATTTTACTTGTAAGGAAAGTAATTTGCTACATAGAACATTTTTAATGATGTTACATCCAAAAGGAAATATGGACCTTTTGTTTATAAATAACAATATTACTCAGCTTTCCAGTAGCAAAGATACCATTATTTTATTCAAGAAGCAGAAGACTGAAGTACTTAATTCAGAACATTGTTAACAGCATGATTAATAATGTGACAATAAAAAACCAAGTCACAGTGCTGCTCTAGAAATACAGCAGTCAATTGACAATTTGTCAATTGTTAATTGACAAAATGAGCAGTCAGTTGCTAATCGAGTGATTAGCAAATGCAAGGAAACATAACTAAACAGCTTTACAGCTACCCTGCCTCTTCTCCAGTTGTTCTCAAACTGGAAATGGTATTCCTTGTTCTCACACTCTAGACAACCTTCTTTATAACTGCCTTTTAAGTGAAATCTAATACAGCTGTGTCCTGAGATAGCTTTTCTTCCTGGATAGAGACCATGGACTGTCCCCTCCTGTACTCCTTTTGACTCTTAGCATGTATGGTTACTGAAAAATTGTAAAGAACATAGTGAAGTAGACCCTGTAGGGAAAAGTATTTTTCTTTACCATTCAAAAAGCCTAAAATAGGGCACGATAGTACTCTTCTGCCCTATGAGAGTATAAGACATGAAGATCTGTATTTTTAAAAGGGTTAAGGATTTTTTATTATTATCCTGTAGAGTCTCTAGAAATGCCCATTCACCCGTACACACCACTTACACATCATGACTTTAAAATGAAAAATAACCCACTTCTGCTAGGATGTGTTCTCTTTACTCCAGGAATACAATTATTTGAGCTAGTTTTCAGTCTGTGTAACTCCTCTTGCAATAACTATGCACTCCTGCTCTCGTGTCCATATGTCCTGTGTGGGCTGATCTTACCTGGTTCTGTCAGCTGCTCTACCACAGCCAGGACTGCACAGAGAAAGGTATGGTGGCAAAGGCTACCTCTGCCAAATCTGAGTCTCCAGGGGACTTAACCTGGTCATCTAGTTAACCTTTTTTCTCATTTCAACTCACTGCACTGATTTATTAATAATGTAAACTAACGCAAGCACGTTGAAAGTTCACATACTTATTGATAAGTTTTCATTAGATCCCCTCTCAGTCATCTCCACAACAATAGTGAATATATATGGGAGGAACCAAAGGCAGGGATGCAGGTGGTCTGGGGAGGAACAAGCACAGGAAAATAGAGGGATAAGGGGATAGTCCCTGGTCCATGCAGTTATTTGGTGATGCCCTCGACCTCCTAAGTGCCAGCTGCTCTGTCTTATTAAATTTAGTTTCTAGCGATTTTCTTGGGTGAGGGGATTCTCTGTTCTGTGTACATATGTGCTTATGGAGGTCTAATTGCTACCAGCTGGAGTCATACCCTGGGTCACAGTAGCCAATGTTACCTGTGGTGCCAGCAGCTAGAGTGGAGACTGTGGGTGACAGGAACCTGTATGCTTGTGGTGCCAGTAGCTGGCCCAGGTGAGGGCTTGTCTAGCACCATTTGGCTGCCAGCAGATACTGAATTGCACCTAGACTGCAAGCAGGGGCTTCAGCATCAGTTACCAAAACATTCATAAGACTGAGTCAGATACATGTGTGTCTCTGAGACAGCTGGAAGCACATACCAAAGGGACCAGGCTGTCCATAACCACTGCTGGGAAGGCTGCGAGGTCTGATGGTGTGTCTCTCTACACAGGGCATGATAGAATCTGCAGCATAGTTACTCAGCTGACTGCACATCTCATCCCAGTTACTCAAGGGATCCAGTGTGTGTTGGTCTGCATTAGGTGGGAAGGGAATGATGACATGAGATGTACCAGCAGATGAAGTATAGCTGTGATCTTCACAGACTTGCATGTCCAGATTCCAGCAGCAGGGGAAAACAGGGATCCAGGCACTAGCCAGTGGATAGACTGTCTTGCAGGGTATCACATTAAATATATGTATGTTTCCTAATAGCAACCCTTCATCCTGGTCAGCCATAGACAGGTTGCTGGAACTGATTTTGGTTTTGTTGGTGGTGCTGGCTTTGCTTTTTTAAGTGTAGAGGATTTCTGGCTGTGTCCATCAACACTACCATCATGAAACAACTTTGCCTTCTTTGCAATGATACTAACATCTCTTGTTGTCTGTATTGTTACAAAAACATTGATTTATTGTGTTTCTTAAGTGATAATAGCTCCCGTTAAATTGCTCAAATTGAGTCTCAAGGCATGTACATGTCTGCTAATTCTTGATAGAAATTAAAGTTCTTTACATTAAACAATTCAGGCAACCAGTTTAGTTAATTTCCCCAGCTAATTTAAATTATTTTAAAATGTTTCCCCTCAGTAGTATTTTGGTGGCTTTATTCTGTTTTAGTCCTACTTATTTGAACTTTTACTACAAAGCAAGCTCTTTAAAGGAACATTTCTTATAAGTTTCTTAATGGAAAAAAATTCTTGTAATTATACACTGACATTTATTCAGTGAGAGTGGGTTTCATATGTTGACATCACTGGACCAGATGGAGTATAAAATATGAAAAGTATAAATACAACTTTGTAAATATAAGATTAACATTTCTTGTATCTCTATATGTAAAATATACCAATAGATAGATACATATACATATCAAAAATTGGTATAAAATGTTTCCTATTATTTGAAATTCCATCTCTGTTCTTTGGCTCTGTCTCCAGTGATATTGTATGTTAATTTTGGGATCCTGCTTTAGCTAATTGCCATGACACAGACATCCTGAAGGATATTCTTTTACTTAAAGTAAATCTTGTCTGCCTTAAAACAGCATCACAACATTTTGTCCTATGTGCAATCTTTGCTTGCTACTGCCTTCTCATTCTCATCATCCTTATAAACAGCACTTGACAATGGCTTTCATGCTGAGCTGTGTTTCATTCTGTTCTTCTCAGTTTCTTGTCTGTCTGCTCTGTGATGTCACACCCTATGGGGAAGGAAGTACCCAAGATTTGTAAATGGCTCGTGGTTGAAAGGAATGACAAAAGTCAGAGGCCTCACAGAGTTTTAGTAGTAAATTATACACTTGGCATGGAAATTGGTATGTTAGTCCCTGACCTACTCTGTAAGCCAGCAGTGGCTTTTTGGGTAAAGGGGTAGGATCGGTGGGAAGAGAGAAAGGAAGAGATAAAGAGGGGAAGAGAAAGAGAGACATCATCTGTCTGGCCAATGGGATGTGCAGAGTCCTGGAAGTGCATGCCTGGACTTGATGGGAGTACCTTTTTACAGATCAGTTTTGCCTGCCCAGAGGACAGGTTTCTTGCTTTTATACAAATTAGTTACCATTTGCAGTCTGTTCTTTCAGATGCGTCTGGACATGGGATGGAGGGTCACAGGGATCTTGGGTGGTCTCATATCCTCCTGCTGGATTGGCCCGTGATTCACAGTTCATGCCTGTTTCTTCACTGATGCTGTCTTTTGTTTGTTGTGCCTCCAGGGACTGGAGCAATGATATTTGTCCCTGCTCTATTTCCACATGATCCTCTTCTCCAGTCAAATCTTGTTCTTAGATAAACCCCCTTGCCTGGCCCCATGGCTGTCTGGTTATTAGTGTTTGAGACATACACATTAGCCCCTTAGTGTCTGGGCTTCTACATACTCTTGGGCCATAGCTTGATCTCATTTAAACATTGAGATAATTTTGGACCAATTGGCATTTCTAATTCTTTTTAAAAGTAGTATGAAATTGTCTTTAAAATTTCATTTTAACCTAAATTTTTGCTTCTCTCAGAAGGCAGACTATATAATAACTCCCATTTTAATTACTGAATAAGTGGCTGTTTTCTTCAGGTATTTTACACCAACCAGAATGCCATCAATTATGATTATTGCTACCAAATGTTGAAGTAAGAACACTTCATGATGTTGCTAAATACAACTGGATGTTGAACAGAAGGCATGAATTAAGCCATATTTGTGATGAATTGAGACATATTTTTTCACCAAAGTAATGGGGTTGTGACTTTTCTTTTTGAAAACAAGTAAATCCTGTATGTCAGAGACCTGTTAAGGGATAAATCTTTGGCAGGATATTAAAAAGAATCCAGTAGGTGGTGCACAAGGCATAGGGGAAACAGGCAATGCTCTGGAGATCTAACTGCCACCTAGAAACTGTTTTCAATTAAAAAAAGAAGTCATCACAAAGAATTAAAAGTAACTTCAAAAACAAAGTTTAAAATCATTGATGAAAAACCTCAATGAGAAGGCCAGGATACAAGCAAATTTAACTTTGCCAATGAAAGTCTTCTTGCACTTCTATGCAGATTCAATGACAGCATCTGGAAGAAAACCATATCTTACTGCTAAAAAGACAAAACCTTTTGTCTCAAAGCTTGCACAATATCATACTGCTAGAGTAGAGCAGGGTGAGTGTGAACTACCACATACCTAATGCATGATATTGAGCTGAAACCCAAATGTCACATCCATTTTTCCTATCACAGGAGGAGGAAGCACAAGGGCTTGTGGATCAGTCTCCTGTCATTTCCACTGCAGGATATGTGTCCATTATGTCCAGTGTTAGCTCAAGAAACTCTTCAGTACAGCCCATGTGCATGCCTTCCTCCACAGCACTACCTCCAGTTATTAGCCGAATTCTCTTACGTTTATTAGCCTAATAACCTCCAGTTATTAGCCGAATTCCCTTACGTTTACCTAAGCCATTACCTCCCTGTGCCCCTGAAACACTCTCACACACACTGCCTGCTAAGCAAGAGGCAGTTTTTGGCTGGAGTGCACAAAACTCAGCCAGCCACCCGCTACAGGTATACACAAACGACTAAATGACTAAAGATTGCAGCCTTTTCTTCAGTAAAGACACTATCAGAAATTTCTGTAACTTTTCTTGTGTTGGTCATCTCCTCTGTGTTCCAACTTCCATTTTATAAAATGGACACATCAATCATCATTTTTTCTGAGTTACTGTTTGTGTAATTTTTCACCACAGTTCTGCATGTGACTCCACTAATCCACATTACAAGCTTCAGAATAGGGTTTAAATGAAAGACATTTATATATTTGAAAATTTTCCAGCATCATCTTTAGAGAAGAAATCAATTTTAAAATAATATGTTGTATGTAACTTGCTTGTATCTTAATTAGAATCATGAAATCACTCAGGCTCTAAGGGACCTCTGCATGTCCACAGTTGTCCAACTTTTTCTTAACTGAGCTCTCTGACTTCAGTGTCAACAAAGCTGCTGCTCAGTGTCCTGTTGAGTCTTATTTCAAAAGTCATCCCTAGGTGCTTGACCAGTGGAAAAAATCCTTTTACATCCAGCTTGAATTGTCTTTGTTGCTATGGAAATGTTAGCTGTCTCTTGGCATTTTATTGTGTGTATTTGTGAAAATCTGGCCTCATCTTCTCCATATGCCCCCATGTGGAAGATAGCATTTAGGTTCTCCTCCTGCTCCCTTTTCCCCAATTTTCTTCCAGGGTAAATAAAACCATATCTCTCAGCCTGTTCCTAGTATATGTTCCAGCCTATACCATTTTCTCTGGACTCTTGTTTTGTGACCTCTCTTTTACATGGGGAGCCCTGAAGTGGAATACAGCACTGCCTCATAAGTTTTGAGTAGACCTAAATAATTTATTCTCTTAATCTGCTCTCATTAATAAAGCCCAACTTGCATTGCAGTCATGTTCAGTTCATTACCCAGAAAAAACCCAAATTTTTCTGCAGAGCTAGTACATAACCTGTCAGATCCTGCACCTGATGCACGGCTTTATTCTACCCCAGGTACCACACATTGCATTTGCCTTTGCTGAACTCAATTACATCTGCCAACTTCTCAAGCTTGGTTAAGTTCCTTCTTAACAGTAAGCCAAGTCCAGTTTGTTCTTTGCTATACATTTGTAAACATGAAACTCCATGTAATTTAGAAATTATCTTGTTCCTTTGGGATGGGAATAGGAAAAGTAATTTAAGTTTACCCAGAATATATTTATTCAGAATAACTTGCTCTATTGACTCATCTTTTTGAAGAAACCTATAGAATCACATGCTCTTATTAAAAAAAAAAACCAGTTATGACTGGAAATGATGGCCCTGAATATAAGCTTATGGGTCCACCTTAGACACCTAAGTTGAGCATGCCGAGGAAGTTTTGTAAATAAAACAAGTTAAGAGGAGCAAGACTAGAGATACTTGAGTGTATGGATTCTCCATGGGAGCAAGTGCACTACAACAAGCAAATTCTACATACAACACATGCTGGAGAGTCATTTCAGCTGAATAGAAACTACACAACACAACTTCTTGTTAGAAGGTTTGTATTGCTTAACCTTCTATATGCTACCCATAGCTTTACAGAAAGGAGGCTGATAAAAGTATTTCAGACAGTGACAGATCTGGTAAAAATGATGTAAAGCCTTTTATTTACAAGTAAATAATTGTGAGGGCTTTTAAAATGTAGGACTAAAAGCTTGATGAGTTAACCATCTCCACAATTAAAAGCAAATGGCTAAAATAAGTCTGCTAATTTAGACCAGTTAATGGCAGGATGGTTTGCTGAGAACAGCTCAGAAAGCCGCATTCTAGGTAAGGAGGAGACAATGGGGGGCACTGCTGAACTGGAAAACACTGGCCAAGCTAAAAATTATATTGTGCCTGTATTTATGTGAGCATACGTATAAAAAATTATAAAGTTATTAAAAAAATTCACGGAAATATATTAAAAACAGACTACTAAAATTACTCTAATTGTAATTACTGTATTCTAGTACTGTATCTTGGCATAACAAAATGATAGTGCCAAAGCTAGGATTCAGAACATAAAATAAATTTGGTTTTTGTTGCCAGAGGAGTGCTTAAAGGCACAATATACAGTTACATAAACACAAAGAACTAACAGAATGGAAATTTAAATGCAACCAAACAGCACTCAAACCAGGTATTTCAAAACAGCAAACCCATTCTGAACACATCAGAAATCCTTGCTCCCCTATGCTAACTAGCGATACTCAGTTCCAAAATGCTTGCAAACCCATTCCACATTTAGAAACAAGCTAGCAGGAACATAGGATGCCAGTGTTGAAAATTAATATCTTAATGGGTCCACAAATGATGTATGAATGTCAAGAGACTAATTGATGGCACAGGATGCCAACTGAAAAAGTGCCTCCAAAAGTGAATTAATGCACAATAAACTAATGAGACTTGTTAGATGTCTCTGCTGTATCTGTGCTGCTGAGTGTGCTGCAACACAGCTATTTTTAACTGAGACATGTGATGTACCAGAAACATTCCAGGTGCTGAACCATGAAGCTGTATGTAACCAGTTCACCACACTGCAAGGCTGCACTACTATATGTGTAATTATCTTTCCAAAATACTTAGGCAAAATTCAAATGACGAGTGAAGTCTTGTACATTTTTTACATGTTTTGCTACATTTTTTTCCTGATCTCAGTGAACTGTACTATTCACTTTTGAATGAAGCTCAAACTTTGGTGACAGCATTGCAGTATCACAATTCAATTAATGCATTTCTACCTTCGATTGTTTGATTATGTTGCAGAGGAAGACCTAATTTTAATGCATTATCTGGACTAAATTGCAGCAGAGATGCATTTCACTCATCACTCACTGGACAATCATCTACAAAAAAAAAATGATTAAATTAGGACTTGTACAAGTGTTTAAGTCAAGAAGTTTGAGCAATGCCAGAAAATCTTTCAGATTTGATTGATAAACTGTCTTTTAATTCAATAATGTCATGAATCAATACTGAAGTGGGTAAAAAATGTTATTGATAAAAGTAAGTGCACTCAAGATTAGCAGTGTAGGACATGAAATTGATGCTGACCTAGTAACTGTACAGAAAACCTTGACAAATCGTGGACTAGCCATTTTTCAGAGGAAAGAATAGTTTATTTTTTTTAAACTCATATGTCAGGGAAAGGTTGCTTTGTGATGGTCATTTTAAAAAATCCATTATGTTACGTAAGTTGCTGAAATTCCTCTCTTATTGACAGCATAACAGAGCTATAAAGGAAGCATTAGGAACAAACTTGCTGACTTTATTTTAAAGATACTTTTAGAGTATCTAGGAATATAAAGAAAGCATGACAAATATAGAACAGCAACATGCAAGAGCAAGGCATGTTGAAAATTGAGGTTGAACAATGAGAATTTGTGGCAATAGGCTGTAGGGCCGAAATTGATGACTGATGTCAGTAGCATTGGGACTTCATGTACAAGTAGGAAAGCTTCTGAACACTTTGTTTGAATATGATGACTATTCTTTAACTCAGTCTTACACATGAAACTGTGTGATTTCATTCACACAAAAGTAAGCATGCAGACTGACTGCTTTGAAATTTGGTAGCAGGGAAAATTGAACAAATAACTTTACTTGCAAAAAAAAATTAGCACAGAAATAAATCTACAAAAGTCACAGACAACATAGGAAGGTCTCACAGTTAACTTCCACTCCAAATATACCTCTTGCTAGTTAGTTAATAGTGTTAACTAATCAGTTAATAGTTAGTTACACTAGTAACTATTAATAGAAGTAGCTATCTTCATTGTGGCCTTTGTATCAGTGATAAAGCAATAAACTACAATATGGATGACAGATAGAAGTTTACAAAGCAATAATATGGCAATTTGTTTTGCAGCTCCCAAGGCAATTAGAAACAGCACAGCTTCCCAGGGGAAACAGAATCTAATTTTCTTCCCTGATGCTACTGTGAGCACAAGATAAGACATCATTTCCAAGGAAAAGGAAATAAAGCCGTCTTCTCAAAAACGTTTGTGTATGCCGTCAATTTGTAAGTGGGGTTTGTGAATACCTGTGAATACCTGAGAATGAATCGCGTTGTATCCTTGTAGAACAGGAATATAAAAGCTTAAATGCAAAATGCAATACTGTTTTGTATTTCCTGAGTTTTACTTTGATCCCTACTTCAAAACAACCTTAGTCTGAACTAATTTTATATTTCCAAACTACAGTCCAGACTGATAGAAATTTGATATTTTACAGAAGCCACAAACCTTTTAATTTAGATGAGCATAAAGTTAGAAGAGAAACAAGACTGAATTACAAATTCTGCTCTTTAATCTTGGCATTCATCAACCTGAGACTGTGACACGTCAAGATGACCTGATTAAAAGCTCACGTACCCTGAAAGAGAGGGAGATGACAATCCTTTTCCCCTGTTTTTTTCATTCTCCATGCTTCCTATCAGAAGTTGCCAGTGCACATACATTTTGCTGTGCCCAAACTCTCTGGATTCCTCTGTGAGCTCATGTCATATGTCAACTTGCCAGAAAACAAGTCTATCAGGAAAAAGAAGACTCTCTTCTTTGCTAGATTAATGTACTTGAAGAGTTGTCTGATGAGTGCCAGAGGGAAAGCAAAGGAATGTGCAGGACTATGTGGCCAGGAGCCATGGATCAAGGAGTGAGGTAGGATCTCCGCCATGACAAGAAGGATACAAGAACAAAAGCCATCCCTTGCTGCATCAGCAAGGCATTCATTCACTCAATTTTTTAAATGAAAATATTCTCTGGAAATATTTTATTCCAGGAAAAACCTGGAAAAATTGTGGTTTATTTTTGTATTACCATTGCAAAAAGCAATAAAAAGTAGAACTCACGAATTGCATTTTAATCACAAAAAAAAAAATAAAATCTTAGTGTAATGCATGACAACCAGCTTTTAAAGCAACATGTGAAACCTAAGTGCTATTTCTCCTTTGCCACTTACAGTCACTTATTCAAGTTCTCACACCATTTTCTACATTGTATCTTTTGAATATATCAGGTGTTTAATCACTGCTAGTAACCAAACTGGAAAACGGATCCATCTGAAAGATAACCAACTGGGGTATTTTTTAGTGTTCAAATACATATATAATATTTTTTAGATTTCTCTCAAAATTCAGCCATACAAACGTCTTAGTGTTTGTGATAGAAAGCAGGAGATACATTTGTTTGGGAAACACTACTGCTCAACTTCAGTTCACATATGGACTTAATTGCTATCCCACCTGAGTAAAAAAACTTGAAAAGTAATAATCTACTGATGCCATTTTTCAATAAAAAACTTAAGTAGCTAAAATAACTCTAGAGCAGAAACAACTATTGAGGATCCCCATGTGAAGCACCTTGGATTCCCCATGATGCTGCCAAGAGTTCTGCAATTTGCTGTGTTTGAGTTCCTGTGAAATCACAATTGCTATTAAAGAGAAGTTCCTCCAAGTGTTATCAGTTCAACATGCAGAGGCAATATGTTCTTCTGCATACTCACCCACTAGTGCAATACAATCTTTGTGAAAGACAAGGAGTTTGAAATTCTTATTCAAGCTCTAAGTCTGCTTCACTGAGGTCACTGCCAAAGGTTAGTTTGTTCTAGGTGCTCACTTTGAAATAGACTAAATCCATGCATGCTTTCTAAAGTGTCTTCTGAATAGCTACATGTTTTAGATGTTGATTATCAAGTGCAGAAGTAAAGTTACCACCTCTGCATGAAACCTACCCACTTCTTAGGATAAGTGTCTCAGGAATCACCACCTTATTTACAGTGATATGTTGCAACTGGAATTAGGCACTGAAAGTCCCTCATTTCACAAATGTAACGGTTGCAATGTTGCTCTGCACAGCTGACACAGTTGTAACCTTTGTCTTCCATAGGCTTTCAAGACTTGGTGGGTATTGGTTACATCTTTCTTAACCTTAGTTGATAAGAAAACTCCAGCCAACCAACCAACCAACCAACCAACCAACCAACCAACCAACCAAAGTTCTTACCTATAACCAATAATAATAACCAATGCATTATGAGAGAGATCTCGGGATTGCAGGTGACTTTTTTTTTTTTTCAGAGAATTTCAAAAAGGAGTGATTTTCTCCTGTCAGAAAGGAGCAAGGATGGCACATCACCTACTTCAGAGCAAAAGGGCTGACAGGGTGGGGGCATGACTGGGAACATCCATAACCTCAGCATATTTATAAGAAAGGCAGGTAATATCTTCTACACAGTTTAATACTTAATAGGGTTAATACAATGCACGATGAAGCTGTTCTGCAGAATGTCAAGAATTTGGACAACATTTTCAGTATTAAACAAAAACAGGAAACTTCAATTTCTTGCTGCTGTTTGAGGGGCCTTTTGGTGTTTTTTTTAATGGTGGAGCTAGTAATACTAATTATATGGTAACAATTGGAAAAGGATGCTAGAAAGAACTACTAACGTCTTTCAAATGCCACTTAATATAAAGCCGACACTTGCTCAATACTCTGCATATCCACTCTCCAGGATAAAATAATCTCTATGCTTCCAACTTTTCCTTGAAAACAAGTATTTATAGCAGGTGCATATGCAAATTAAATCATTCTTATGTTCAAGGAGAACACATCAGGTGCACAGATCTGTGCTTGATCTTTCTTAGGAAAGAAGCTACAGAGCAATAAAAACTCAGTTTCTAAATATATGACGTTTTGCCCACAAAGAACATGTGTCATATGAGTCATAAATAATTTTTTTTTTTAATGTAGAGCTAATTTATGAGAGAGAAAGTGGATGGTGTGTTCCCTGGAGTTTGTGGTAGTCTTGGACCTATCTCTGCTGAACTCTATGACAATATTTCTGTAGGAACAACTATGAAGAAAGGGTATTAATACAGTGCAGGAGCATCCAGAGTACAGTCTAGCCAGGATAAAAGAAACAAAGTATATATTTCTAAACTGGGAACTCCTGCTCTCAGTCTGTGTATCAGGCATGGCCTTTACCAACCTCCTGTGATTTAATTCCACATGTAACATTTTCTTTTGTGAAGGATTTATAAGCTGTAATGAGTTTAGTTTCCATATCGAGGAATGCTGTTTCCAAGTACCCTGGGATGTTAGAGCATTACATCATTTTCAAAAACTTTTGGTTTTCAAGAATTGAATTGTGAAAAGCCCTTTGTATTTCACATTACTCGAAGTTCAAGAAACAATTGAAAATTGACTGAAGTATGTCAATGGCACATCTAAATTAAGTTAGCTCTCAAAGCCAGCTGCATCCTATGCTGCATCAAAAGCAGCATGGCCAGCAGGTAAGGGGAAATGATTCACATGCTTTGCTCTGGCGTGATCCCACCTGGAGTGCTGCATGCAGCTCTGGGGTCCCTAGCACTGAACAGACATGGACCTGTGGGAGTGATTCCAGAGAAAGGCCACAAAAATTATTAGAGGGGTGGAACATCTCTGAAGGAAGACTGAGGGTTGGGGTTGTTCAGATGGAGAAGAGAAGGCTCTGGGAAGAATTTATTGTGGCCTTTCTGTACTTAAAGGGGGCTTATAAGAAAAATGGAGGCAGACTTTTTAGCAGAGCCTTCTGTGATAGGAAAGGGGTAACAGTTTTAAACTAAAAGAGGATAGATTGAGACTACATATAAGCAAGAAATTTTTTATAATGAGGGTGGTGAAACAGTGGCATAGGTTGCCCAGAAAGGTGGTAGGGGTTCCATCCCTGGCAACATTCAAGGCCTGGTTGGGCAGGGCTCAGAGCAACCTGGCAAAGTCAAAGATGTTCATTGTTCATTGCGGGGGATTGGACTAGATGAGCTTTAAAGGTCATCCTTTAAAGGCCCAACCATGACCATTCTGTGATTCTATGATCCATAATCTACTAATAGAGGTAAAGGGTTACTAATGTTGGCTCAGCCAAACAAATAATAACAACTGCTGCCACTACCTGGAAACAGATGAAAAGGGGATGGGAAACAATAGAAGTTCTTATGCAGAAATTCCAAGCCTTCTGGCATATTTAAAGGAGAAAGATAAGGCAACCTGAGGGGTTTTTACCGACAGCCTTGGGAAACTTTTAAGTCCCACTCCTCCCATATTGACCTTCCTTACAGATATGTTCTCCTGTTGCTTTATTCTGCATTGACTCTGGTAGTAATTTAATGAACTTTCATGGAATAACAGACAACAAAACTTGAATTATACACGAACTTTTTGCTGGGTTACTAAGTTGAGTTGTTGTACTGCACAATATAATAAACACTAGAGATGGTGCAAAGTAGAAAGATATGGCACTAGGAATGAGAAAAAGAGAAAGAAGAGCAGTGAGAAAAGACAGACAACAAAACCAAAACACCCCCATACATCAACTACTTATTAACTGCCATATTAAGAAATCAAATTTAAGAGGATGTTTCTCTCTTCCAGCACTTTTATGTGATATACAGACGTCTGAATAAGAAGTTAAATGTTCTGATTTTGCAGAGATTTACATCCCTTGAACACAGAAAGCAAACTACTACCTAAAATGCAAGATGACAAGGGACTTAAGGAATCAGCAAACTATAGCTATTCTGGTGTATTTTGTACACAGCAACTAAAAATCAGTGTGTTCTTCTGGTGTGGTTGGGTTTTTTTCCTAGTGACTCCTGACCAACAAAACACTATCTGCATTTTCTTCTGCTTGGGAGCACGTTGTACTGGCTGCATTTCTAGGCAAAACACAGAACTGTGCTTATGATTAAATATTCAGAGAGGACAGCTGTCTGTGGTGCCAAAACCCCAACTCTGGGTTAAACGGTTTGCTGACACGAACCACTGTGGTGTCATTTTATCAGTGGATGAATTGAAAGCGACAGCAGTTAAATTTTCCCGTATTACAGTAACTGCGGTCGCTCAGGTTTGCAGCGATGCAGAGCCGAGGGAGTACTGGGGTAGCACGTACTCGTCTCTGACTCCGCCCGCTGCCAGGGGCTACAGGCGGGGCACGATCAGCCACGGCCGGTCCTTTCTTCCCTGCCTCCCCCTCTCCCCGGGCACTCCCGCCGGAGACGCCGCCCAGGCCTGCGCGCACCCGCCCTCCGCGGGCACCCAGGAGCCGCGGCTCTGAGCGGGCTCCGCTCCTGCCGCTGCTGCCCTCCGGGCTGGCGGCGGGGCTCCTGCTCCGTGCGGGGCGGGGGAAGCCTGTGTGCTCCGGAGGGAGCGCGGTGCCGGGGCCCCGGGCGGGAACGGGCCGGGAGCGCGGCCCTGGTTCCGGGCGGGAAACGTCACCGGTCCGGTGTGCGCCTGTGGCGCAGCGGCCTTGGGCCTGCCGGGCCCACCAGCGACCTGCGGCCGGCCGGTGCGGAACCCCTGCGGCACGTGTGCGTGCAGCACTGCTACCCCTTGTCGACTTATTGGTGATGAGAAAGTAATCGTATTCTTGCATAAAATTGCATTATGGCAGAAAATAAAATACGTTTTAACTTGATGGCCTTCCTGAATTTTTTAAACTGCTGTGGGGACATTTTGAGCTGTAATATGTGTATGGTCTGTGAATGCAGCCGATCAGTTTTTACCAAGTTTCAGTTTAAAACAGCAAACTTAGGTTTAGTGAACTAGTCCTTAAAATCCTCTAAACTGTAACCATGTTGCATTACTATCTTCAGCCTTGAAAGTATTTTGTGTTTTTATCTGCCTGTACTGCCAGCCTTTTAAAAAACTGATATAAAGACAAACTCTCTTGAGCACTGATTGTCTAACTGGTTTTATTTCTGTTGATCTTCCCAAAGTATTTACAGTATGTTGACTGTGAATCTGATATATTTCCTTTCAGTATTAATAGAGAGTCTTTTTGTTGGTTTAAAGGGAACTGGATTAATGATAAAGAAAAGATAAAAAGCCTGATTCTGAGTAGTGGTGAAATTCTTAAAGAGAAAAGAAACCCAATCTCCTCACAAGATCTGATCTTCTCACATTATCTGCTGCCTTAGGAGCTGGTAAGTGTAAAATCTGTAGGGGTACTGTGAATTAGGACAGAGGGCCCAGACGTATGTAGTTATGTTAATGTGCAGATGGGTTATTACTGTATTCCTCTGTAACTTGAAGTGCAGGTTATATAGTGTATCTTTGGCTGTTTTTGGTTTAAGGGATGTTAGGAAGTAAAGAGACTCAAAGGGCAAAGTAGTTGCAACATCAATATCTGTCATTGTGTTAAACATCTGACTTGTGTGCTTTTTTTCTCTTAATTCCTATACATTAAATAGCACCTTTATTTAGATTATACTCATGTAACTTGAAATACTTGTATAGTGAATCGAAACCCACAGAATCACTGGATATCTTGAGTTGGAAGGAACCCACAATAGTCATCAAGTCCAGCTCCCGACTCCACACAGAGCAGCCTAAAAGTTGAACAGCATGTCAGAACGCTGTCCAAATCCTTGCTGAGCACTGACAGGCTTAGGCCCATGACCACTTCCCTGGGGAGCCTGTGTCACTGCTTGGCCACTCTTGTAGTGACAATCTCTTTTCTAATACCCAGTCTGTGTCCCCTGACACAGCTTTATGCCATTTCCTCGCATCTTGTCTCAGTTTCCTAGTGTTCTTTCTGCTTAGTAGGAGATGTTTTTTAAAGATTTTTTTCCTTAATTCCATTTTTAATAGTAAACATAATTGTTCCCTATAATATTAGACTTTTTGTAGCTCAAACATCTTACCTTTTTAATTTGATTTACTTTAGGCTACCTGCCATTCTTTGTGTTAGCTGTTTAGGGCCTAGTTTTGTCACCATTACAATATATGGCTGATTGTCCATGTAAGCTTTTTTCAATTCTAGTTCAGTTTTTGGAAATTGGACAGTATTTTATTGCTAACAGAATATACTCATCAATCTCTTAAAGCCATTATCAGTTACTTTGAGATTAACATGTAATGCTTTTATTTACATTAGGGTGCAAGACAAAATCTCAAAAGTGAAAGTTGAAAAGCAGCAGGATCAAATAAATACATCATTGCCTTTAAAATAACTTCTAAAAGTAGAGTCAAGTTTTTTTCATGTTATCATCTTCAAAGCAACCAATCCAACACTTTTTTGCTAGTAGGTCTGGGAAGGATTTCTTCTCTTTTCTTATGGTCAAGGAAAACTTTACAAGATTGGATAACAGTTGTAGACCACTCTCTATCCTACCTAAGCCAGGCAGGAAGCATTTGGCATAGATCTAGCGAAGTTTTGTCCAGACTTTAGTCTAATGCTATTCTTAATTCAGGTTCTGTAAGTATTAAAGTGGATAAAATAGAGAAGTGTATTTACTATGTACATTGGCTGTTCACCCTAAATTCAGGTGTATTTTGTTCCCATTTTATTCTAACCATATTAATTTTGGCAGGAATGAGAGGAAAAGGTTCTATAAAGTAATGACTGTAAGTGAATATACCAAGTATGTTGGATATGGTAGTCTGCACCATTTTCCTCTACAGATCTCCTGATTTTCAGCAATGATTCATCATGTAATGTAGCCTATCTGGACTATTTTTCATCAGTGGAAATGCTAATCAAATAATTTATTTTCATGTTTCAATGTTTCCTTGGAAAGTGGTTTTATTCAGGTTTGGGTTTTTTTTGATTGACTCAGAAAAATAAGTCTCCTGCATTTGTGTAGAAATTGCATTCTGCTCATACACTGAAGGGTTAATGTGGCTAATCCACAATCTGTTCAGTGGGATTTTTTTTTCATAAATCATAGTTGTACAAATAATTCAAATTTTAAAAGAAATTAATGTTTTTTATTCTGTGAAGGAAGCTGAGGAGAAAGTATTTTGATGTTCTGGTAGTGTTCAAAAGTTTCTCTTTAATGCTGGCTTTAAGATGATAATGTCTGGGACTGTTTATATTATCATTAGTAGGATTTCTCCAACAAATACATACCAGCCAAGGAGAACTCATTATGTTAAAACAGACATTGTCATGTATTTCCGTGCATTGGGAAGATTATTTTTTCATAGTGGAGATGTGTTTTTGCAAGCATACACAGCTCTGAGACAGGTGCTAAATGCTAGATTTTTCAGAATGGTATAGACAGTTTCTCTCAGAAATTTTTATTGCAGTCAACATATTGTCTACTTAAAATAAAGCAAGGCAAAAAAAGGAACAGATTCATTATATTGCAAATGAAGAGACTCAAACACAGTACCAGGTACCAGAATTTCTACCATCTGAACATCTCATTCTAATGAGTTATCTTAGCCCTAAAACAACTGGCTGTTGGTTGTGCTCAGGGCAGCTGCTGTTCATGAAGTGCTGATTTCCTATGAGCTTAAGTTTTTGTTCAGCTGTCAAGAATGATGCATAGCTATTAGAAATTAATCTGTCTGTTATTCTAACATTCATTTGCAGCTCTCATGCAAGTGTATGCAAGGAGATTTCTAAAGGCATTGCTGGAAAGTGGGACCCAATGGACAATATTTTTTTTTGATGATTGATTTCTTACGTGCTGTTTTTGCCTTTGAAAAATGTGCCCCAGAGAATTTCTTCCTGTGCAAGACCTACAAGAAAACAATTCCGAATGCAGTGATAGTAAAACTAGATGGATTTATTATATTCAAGATAAAAGACTACATTTTTCTCTTAAGAGTCTAATTTAGAGGGAAAATTAAGGAGATCCTAACCCCAGGTTTATTGTCCAGGTGGAAAAGAGAGAATTGGAAGATACTGGGTAAGGTTAAAAAATCTACAAAGTGTTTTTGAAAAAATCTGTGGATTAAAAATACTGACATTAAAAATTAAAGCTTTAAATGTGTTACCTCAATTTCAAACTCATTAAAATATTTTCGATCAGACTTTCCATGTTCCAGTAAACAATGACCAGTATGGGTTGTGAAAAGAATGACAGAAAGATTAAGGACACCTAGAAATACCTGACACTACATAGTCATAAAATCATGCCACAAAGTGTAACAACTTTGAGGATTGTGTAAGTGAATAGAATTCACTTGTATCTATTTCTGTGGTTCAGCATACCAGACTAGGAGCCAGTTCTTGCTCTGTGTGAGCTGTTTCTTGGATGTCATGGAAGGGATCTCTTGAGGCCATGAGCCCAATCCCCATCCCCCACCAGTTCAAGGCATGGTTGGCTAAAGCAAGTTCCTTAATACCTTGTCTGGTAATTTCTGAACCTCTCCAAGGATGGAAACTTTAGCCTTTCTATGCAACCAGATCCAGTGTTTGACCTCACCGTAACAATGGGGTTTTTTTTCTTATGTTTGAGTGGTATTTCCTGAATTTCAGTTTATGCCCATTTCCTGTTGTCCGTCCACTGGATACCACTGAGTCTGACTGCATCTTTGTACAGTGGGATTCTCACTCACCAGGTTTGCAGATGGCACCAAGCTGAGTGGTGCAGTTGATGCAGGAGGGAAGAGTTGCCATCCAGAGGTATCCTGACAGGCTCGAGCGAAGGGCCTGTGTGAACCTCGTGATATTCAGCAAGGCCAAGTCCTACAACTTGGTGTGGGCATTCTCCAGTATCAATACAGACTGGAGAATGAAGGGCTTGAGAACAGGTCTGTGGAGAAGGATTTGAGGATAGATACTGGTAGATGAAAAATCAGACATGACCCAGCAATGTGCACTCAGAGGCCAGAAAGCTGATCATATCTTTGTCTGAATCAAAAGCAGCATGGCCAGCAGGTTGAGGGGGTGATTCTGCCCCTCTTCTCTGGTCTCATAAAATCACACTTGAGTATGGCACCCACTTCTGGAGTTTTCAATACAAGAAAAACATGGATCTGTTTGAGCAGGTCCAGAAGAGGGCATGAAATTTATCAGAGGGGGGGTGGAACACCTCTCCTGTGGAAAAAAAACCCCAACAGCTGAAAGAAGTTGCTGAGCCTTTCAATGTAGCCTTATTGTAGCCTTTCAATGTATAAAGGCTATAAAGAGAAAGACAAGACTTTGAGCAACCAAATCTGGTGAAAGAGACCCTTCCATTGGCAGGGTGATATTGGATCTTCTGAAGGTTCCACTTGACCCAAATCATTCTATGGTTCTGTGATTCTATGATTCTAAACAGGCAGGCAGTAACAGGACAAGGGCAATGGCTTTAGATTGAAAGAGGGCAGGTTTAGACTAGATGTTAGGAAGAAATTCTTTACTCAAAGAGTGGTAAAGCACTAGAGAAGCTGCTCACAGAAGTTGTGAATGCCCCATTGCTGAAAGTGGTTGAGGCCAGATGGAGTGGGGCCCTGAGAAACCTGATCTCGTGGGTGGTATCCCTGCCCATGGCAGGAAGGGGAGGTGGAACTAGATGATTTTTGAGGTCCCAGCCAACCCAAACCATTCTGTGGTTCTATTATTGTATACACCATTCAGATAACATAAACACTTGATAAGATCACCTTTGAGCCTTCTCTAGTAAACTAAACCCCAGCCCTCTTGGTCTTTCCCCATTTAAGTATCAATATATTTCCCTGACTCAACTGATGTAAGCCTTCATTTCAATAAAAAAGGATGTTTTTGCAGGTCAATGATACAGTGCCAAAAATAATTTAGAGACTTGAGAAGTCGTTTCAGAATTCTAAAATCTTCTTCCAGTTTCAAAGCCAAGTGTATAGCTTACTGTGTTGTGTTTGGTGTTTAGGGAGAAAATAAATCTGGAATGTTGGGGACTAATTCTCAGTTCAGATCTTTATTCTCCATTGTGGTGAAGAATGAGTCAAAAATCAAATTTGGGTGTTTTTTTCCTTTCTTTTTCTATTTTTTTTTTAATTTCTGTAAGTTTTTTGTGCCCAATTCCTCTAAAAATCTCTTAAAAAATCTGAATTTCATTATTGAAATCATACAGTAAATTGGAATTCACCAATTTCCATTAAATTCTGACTTCAATTTTAGTGTGTGCATATATATACTTTATATGTATATGTATGTGTAGATGTACGTAAATATAAATCAATAAAACTGTTATATTTTTTCACTATTATTTTCTCTTGAGTTCTTTGGCAATTTCAATTGCCTGCCAGAGATACTTTGCTTTGATAACTAACAAAATTCCATATACTTTGATGAATATGAAGTCAGAATTGATTAAAGGACTAAATACATTTTGAAGAGTGAAGTGTAAATAACCAAAAAGCAGTGGTATAACTGGAGTATTTTAACACATTTTTTCTAAATATTTCTAGTATGTAAAAGCTCAGAGGACCTGGTTATCCAAATGAGCAGTATACCACAGTTTTTACTCCCTTTTTTGTAGTGATTTGACAGAAGCTGTAGGCTGATTAAGGCTATTTATAAGAAACTAAAGCAGGTCATAAAACATGTTGTGCCATATTGCTTCAAGATAGAATGGGAAGGAAAAGTATTTCTTATTGATATTGTGAAATAGGTGGTTAGAAACAAGTGTCACCCTAGAATCAGTTACCGTAAAAACGCTTGGATCCTTGTGGCAAGGATTTTCTGTTGCAAACATAGGAATCTGGACTTTATGACCGCTATTCTTCTTTTGAAAAATTGTGACATTTGAAAAGTAAAGTCACATCTGTTCTTTTATTTCTTCATTCTCAGTAATAAGGTTTTATAGGTATCTTCTGGTGTGCAGCAATCAAGAAATCCAAAGTAGGTACAAATAAATGTTTGTCATTTCTGTTTCTTCATGCAAGTTTCACCATCCTGCTCTGCAGAACTGCTGCACCTACCAACCAGCAAACACAGATGCAGTGATTTGTGAGTAGTGACAGTCCCATCTTCCATGTGAGAGAGGTATTTTTCTGATGTCTGCTCAAATCTTGTGCTGACATCCAAGCCAATGAGACACCATGCTTAGCTCAGTGTTGACATCATTATCAGGAGTGTTAATACACTTTGCCTGTCAGCACTGCCTTAACTGAAGCTGTGCAGCATTAAATCTGTAATCTGAACTCTGAGTGGCATGCTGAGTTCAGTGTCTTTTGTTTTGCAAATGAAATAATTTCATACTGATGCATTTGACCTTACAGTGGTTTTGATTTATTGGGATAATGAATAAAGATCAGGTAGGATTGGACCTTTGTGATGAAATCTCTAAAGATACTTAAATGTTGTAGCAAGCAGTGGTGGTTACTCAGCAGTTGCTGCTCTTTTGTTCCAGTTAGTTATCAGACAGTGCCATGCCAGGACACTTGGTTGTTGTTTTTTTATGTCAAGCAAAACCAAGGTCCTGATTAAAAATCTGATCAGAGACTGGAAAGTGTATCTTGAGAAAAAAAAAATTTAAATAATTTTAAAAGTCAAATCCTTATGTGTAAGACTGACAACTGGAAAATTTCCACTTATAGCCAAAAAGGAAACCAATTTATGAGTGTCATGCAACTAGTAAATTAAGAACTCAATTTCCTTGGGAATGCTGTATGAGATACTCGAGATACTGCAGTGTTTCAGTGTATAAATTTAGATTCTGAGTATCATAGGTCAAGTGGAAACACAGGCATGATAGGCAACAGAGTAGCAGTCAGCAGAGCTGTGTGGCGCAGAGTATGAGCATGAAAGCAGTTATAGTCAGTTGGAATTTTAGAAGCAAACTTTAACAACACTTCTGAAATGAAGCTAAGCTAAATTTCTTTCATTTATACTGTCATACCTGCAATGTATCTGTATCTAAGCTAACAACCCCTGATAATATTCTTGTAGCGGTTTTTATATGTGGTAACATATTGAGAATTTATTTACAGAAAGGATATTATACTCCAGGTCCCTTGCTGGCAGTATAATGTAATTTCTGTATTTTAATAATTTTTCCAGTAGATGGCAGTAGCTGCTTATTGGCTGATAAAATAACACCATCATAGTGCATTATATGAACATACAGTAGTAAAACCCAGATATGTTCCTATGTAGGTACTTAACACACAACCAGTCTGTACTTGTGTCTGTTGCAAGTGTGTCACCTCTTTGACATATCTGAGCGTGAAATATTTTCTGAATATTTTCCTTTTGAGTCTGTTAGTTTGCTTAGAAATATCTGATTGTGTAAAACTAATAAAGCTGTTAGAACGCTCCTAAGAGTTAAGGACAAATATATCTCAAAGCATACTTGGTTCTGAAGTCGTTGGAGTATGCCTACATTTGAAAACTGTTGTGGGTTACTCTGAGTTGATGAATTTTACAATGCCTTACATTCAGATTAAAATGCTTTATTGTAAATGATCTGACATCAAATTGTGCTTTTATAATTGGAATTTTACTCAAATAATATTACAGGTTTTCTTGTGCCAAAATCAGTATGGATTATTCTGCATTGCAAAACATGTCATGTTGAAAGACTGTCAAAACCTACCACTGTTTTTGTATTTTGTTTTGCTGCTTCTAGGCTTTCTGTTCATCCATGTTGCCTTTTCTGTCCTCCAAGCATGGTACAGAAATTGTTATTGTGCTGTTTAAACACTGATCTGAAGACTTTTATGTGTTTGTGCCTAATTCATAAGGAGTTCAGAAACCAAAGCTCTTGTTTCTTCATCTGCCATATATGATGTTGGGTAGAGTCATATTCTGAGAAGTTTGGAAAGAAGGCTTTTTTTCGCCAGAATGACCTGTGTTATTTTAACTGATCTGCAGTTGTATAAACAGTCACCATTATACAGATGAAGGAATACCTGGGATTAAATCTGTTTTTGCCAAATATCTCCTAAGTAGATTATGGATAAGAATTACGGTGATCTGGTGTTTTTTCAAAAAGTTTGATGATATCTTGCTAACTGGGCTTTGTCAGTCTCAGTAACACAAACACAAGAATGTCAGACACATTGGATCTCAGAAACCCCTAAAGAGACATGGGGAACTAGAAGACCCTGGAAAACACTGAAGAATTGACCTGAACCACAAGCAGTGGACAAAATGAATGCATAGGGTCAAATCTAGTAAATAAAAAATTGATACAGTGGTATTCAACTTCAGTGTAGGAGGGTAGGGAGGTTTAAATAACTTAATGGCACAAACATGTTTTTCCAGCCTTTTTTGTTTCATGGATTAAGTGCCTTTCCTACTACCCTGCCTGCATCCTGGCTTCTGTTCAGCTGTCCTGCACACCACCTGTAAGTAGTGTCGCACTCTCTCTGGGATCATGGTGCTTCATCTCATCCTTTCTGCTGAGCTGACTCTAATTCTCTGAGAAGGGTGTTATTCAGGTTTTAAAGACAGATGTACAGGGAGGGGTGAGTGATATCTTTGAGAGGATCAAAGAGCACACGTAACTCTCAGCTTTTCATTAATACACTGTCAATATGTGTCTTTACAATATTCCCAGGAACATCCAGTTTATCAGTGGTCTTTCATTTCTCTGGGTTGGCAGAGCAACCAGTTTTTACTGTGAAGCTTCATATGGGGAGTAGCTGTGCATGTGAGGAAGGCAACTTTTTCTCCTTTTTGCCTTATTGCTCTAATGCCATGAAAAAGAAAGGGTGGGGAAAGTGAAGGGATAGTGAATGATGATGAGAAGGCAAACAACTTCTTAACATACATACCAAAGTAGTCACTTGAATCTACATAGTGCTATGGAGGCCTAGGACAAGATTTTTATAAGATAAGGTAGTTTTTTGGTCATGTTTTCTCATGAATAAAAGACTTGACATTTTCTTCTTACTGTTTTGGATCAATGATCCTCCTTTCATTTAATCATCGTAACATATTCAAAGACTCTGAAATAACATGGGAACTTCAACCTTGTTACAAGATCTGTATTACAAACTATGCATGAATGTGCAGAAAAATAACATTGAATGTGATAACACTTATCAAATCTGATTAAACTATGAGAAGCAGTACACTGAGCTAAGAAGACGTCTTCTATGAAAAAAAATGTATACTGAGGAAAAGCTGAAATTAGTATCAGTGTGTGAACTCATCATTGTTTGATTTTGTCTCATTTTACTAACTTCTCCTTTCTGACTTACCAGGCTTGCTTTTCTCCTACTCCCTTTGCAAGATTCCTTCTTACTTGCCCTCCTGAGCTTCTGCAAAGCACATCCAGCAGCAAGCAAAGGGAGTATGCTTGGGGTTTTTTTCACTTCTGGAATCTTGGTCTTTTAGTCTTGTAGATGTGGCACTGTATTATGTCTTGGTCTTTCCTATCTATCTCACTACTGTAGGTGAATTTTTGCATATGCAGACCCAACACTGGTTACCACAGAGGAAGATTTTTCTCTGTTTATGAAATTTGGGGTACAGAGTTTAAAAAAACCCAAACATTTTGACAATCAATAGACTTCTTTGATTTAGAGGATGTCAGCTCTGTAAAATGATTTGGTTTTGATTAACCCTGAAGCCACTGCCTCCCTTTGCAGGTCATCCTGATTCACAAGTTACTCTCCAGTTTTGTATATGTTTGCAACAACTGCCTGTGTTAATCATAATTTGCTCCTGACTGCCTGACTTCACTATGAAAAAGAAATAGGGTAATAGAACCAAGATGGCAATAAGACCAATAGAAGGGAAACTTTGCTAATGACAGAAGAGCTTCAAGGGTGAATGAATTTGTAGCAGTTTGTTGGGCCCGCTGGGCAGTGGGAGTGTGCACAACAAGCTTTGTACAAGCCAAGTCAGTCATTTTGTACAAAAAATGAGTGGGGTCCCGCACAATGGTCACAGACATATCACACAGTGTCCTGCTCCATCTGCTGTGGTAAGTATGATAAAAAAAAAGGTGAGTCACTGGTGAGCAGCATCCTGTAATAGGTCATTTCCATGTGGACACTGCAATTGTAAAGGCAAATCTGGCTTTGGACCAGTTAGATACCTTTAACTCCTGAATAGGTACCAGTTGTCCCATTCTCATAGNGGACCAGTTAGATACCTTTAACTCCTGAATAGGTACCAGTTGTCCCATTCTCATAGGTATCTTTCGCATCCCCAGCAAACATGGATCACTCCTACTATTTCAGGCACACTGCTGAAGATTTGCTTCTCTGAGTGGAGAGAGAGAGAGAGAGAAGGTAGAAAAATTGTGCTGGCCTCACTTCAAACTCTCTTCTCACCTGCTCAAAACAGGCCTCTAGAAAGCAAAAGTTCTCCTAGACAAGACCTGGCAATCTGCCCAAGATGTCAAAATGATGTGCTGTGACCCTGCCCTGAGACAACTCAATCAGTACTAGGTCCTGTGCAACTTGCCAGTCTGCATGAATATTGCAGTGTCAATGACATATTTCTAGTGAACACCATATCTTTCAAGTTGTTGTTGGACTAAAAATATGACAGGTTATTGGCTTCTAGACTAGTCCTTTCCCACGAATTCTACAGTTGGCTGTCTGACCTTCCTGATACTAGTAGTGTGAAGTTCCTGAAACACAAAGAAAACTTAAACTTTGGCAGACGCCAAAAAGTTATCCACTGCCACAACAGACTGACCTTTCCCACTCTAGGTAAGTGTTTATCTGATGTGCATATGTGTCTTGATTTCCTGCAAGGAATTTTTAGAATACATGTAAACTTTGTTGGAATGCACTGCTTGTTCTGGAGATGATAGCATTTCTCTAGGTATATAAATCCATGCTTTATGTGTAAGTCACTTAGCTTCTGAGATAAGCAAGTAAAGCAAGTAGGTTACTACTCCAAAGCAGGAATAGTTGGCTCCAAGTGGTCAGCTAGCTCCTGTTGCTACTTACAGCCTGTAAAATCCGTTTACAGAGCTGTTTGCATGAACACTCCCTATCCTTTTCATTCATACTTTTTGTCCTGATCCCATCTGTGCTTATTTTACTGTGAGCTTTACACTCAACATGGGGTATGGAACAAACATACTGCTCCAGGCTGTGTGATAAACATCGCTTAGTTTGAATCAGAATTAAAAATTCTGCCTTAGTGCAGGAATGGTGTAAATGCAGAAGTGCCATGAAAGCATTTCATTATACAGTAATTTGAAGAATTCATTCTGGTTCTTTTTCTTTGCCCTCAAAAAAAATTTTCATTTTATGGCAGCTCTGAGTAGTTTTATGCTATTAAAAATAGGTTATTTCTAAATGTCTCAAGTCAAGCAGACAAGGCAGAAGGATGGCTTGGATGAACATGGGTCTTGGAAAAAGGACAGAAAAGGAAGGTTATGTCCAGTGGAAGCAAGGTTGGGTGACATGGGAAGAATACAGAGATATTACTTGCCAGTGTAGGGAGAAAAGTTGTGTGGCCAAGGCTTGGTTAGAGATGAAACTGGTAAGAACTGTGGATGAGCAATAAAAAGATTTTTTTCAAAAATGTAGTGGCAAAAGATAGTTACAGCTCATTACAGAATAAGGTTGGTCATCTCACAAACAGGGACAGAGACAAACAGAAGTGTTTAATGCATTCTTTGCCTCTATCTTCGATGTGGGCTAGGAGTTGGACTTGATGACCCTGATGGTTCCCTTCCAACTCAGCATATTCTGTGATTCTATGATTCTAAGTTATTTCTGTCATTCTGTGTATCCACCTAGTCCCAAAGTGTGGAAACATGAACAGCTTAAGCAGCAAAATTCTTTAGTGTTTTTCAGTTTTTCTCTAATATATTTTAAGATGAGGAAAGGTCATGAACATACCAGAGTGCTATAGGGCATAACTAGCAAATATTTGTGATCTGTGAGTGATTGTGAGGAAGGCAAGGGTCCTGTGATGAATCTAGATTCTCAGTATAACCTGCTGCTCCCTGCTATAGCATGTCTCAGTAGATGGAAGCACTCAGTATTGAACACCATATATGTGTAAATTGTGCTATTTACTGTCACACAGTTCTTTAAAAACCCAGTCAGACACATTGGGACCAGTGTGCAAAGTAATTAAGATGGTACTGTTCCTCCTTCATTGTCATGAACTCTGGAAGTGCTTGAGGTTGGGTCAGGAAACTGATAATTCCTAAGGCAGAGCAGCTGTTTTGTTCCTGTAGACCTTGCAAGTGGATCTGGAGCCTATCTAATCAAGTTTTTTTCTGGACAACAGAAAATTCACTTGGGATCCTTGAGAGATCATCATTGTTTTGCAGGACTATGCCAGTCGATTTGAATGCAGATTCAGCAGGTGCTAAACAAGTGAAAACAGCTCAGATGACAGCAGTTGCAGACTTAATGAAATGACAGGTGGGAAAAAGGAGCATTTGCCTCAGTTAAAAAATGTATTTCACTAATCAGCTAATATAACTGTGAGGGCATGGTCTTTTGTCAGATAAGAAACAACTAAGATAAGTTTCAGGCAAATTCTGACCCTTGGAAAAAATAGATTTTTCAGGCATGTAGACAAGTCATTAACTCGTATCCTTTCAGGAGTTAAGGAAAATTCCTGCTTTTGTTTTTTTACCAGTAGAGCAAAAGGTTATTTTATTTAAAAGAAAAAAAAGGCATTGAACTAGTGTTCAACTCAACTAGTTGAGTAATTCACTTAGTTTGTGAAATCAAAAAGCAGCCAAAGATTTCTGCTTGAGCAATAAATCAGGGCTTTTCTTTTATTGTAAGATTGACATGTTCAGAATGGTGCAACACTGACTGGAACTACATTAGAGTTTAAAGACAGTCTCTCTCCATCTCTATGTGAATGTGAAATATAGTATTTTTAGTTTTGTGTAGCCAAAGATCTTCGTTTAGCAAAATATATGTATTTTTTTAGCAAGATCATAGTTACAGAACTGCTGAACAAAGCTGGTATCAGAGTTTTTCATGAGAACTCGAGAGTTTGACTGTTATTTTTCCATCCTTTAACAAGAGGCAAAGCCTTATGAGAATTTTCCTGTGCCACTTGTCTGGTTTTGAATCCGATCTTCTTGATTTGGTACTCTGAGCAGAAGAGATCCAGACACCTTTCCTTGTAGCAACTTGGGATCCTAATGGAAACATTTCACCCCCAATGAGAATTGATGAATTGCAGTGCTGGAAATTTGTTGGTCATCTGCAGATGGAAGGCATGAGATTTGGGAAAAGGGGGGAACTGGTAAGCCATCTTTGCTAAATAAGGTTCTTCCCTACTATGCTGTCATAAATACATCTCATGTATTTCCGGAAGTTCTCGTTCCTGTTTATTGAAAGGCTCCCTAAAGTATATAATCCAGTCCCATTTAATATGTGTTTAGCGAGCTTGAAAAGTAATGCATTTTTAAACTTCCATATGAACGGCATTTAATCATTGCCAAGTCTGCACAGACCAGCTCCTGCCCATCTGAGGGTTCCATGGGAAGCTGTATGAATTGTTACAGGATATTCTCTTGAGACCACAGTGCATAGTGATTAAAATATCAAAACAAATGTATTCTTACATTCCAGTATCAGAAATATAATTTACTGATGTCTAGTGAGACAATCACATTCAGTGATTCAGACAGTAAAACCAAGATTGTCCCTGCTCCAGAGTTTAATACTTTCAAAAAGAAAATTCATAAATATTAGTAACAGGAAACTGCTGTTGTACAAACACTGTTATAATGCATGCAACAATTAAGAGGTAGGAAGCACTTAGGATTTTACTCACATGTGCATCTACAGACAACAGGCACATCCCCTTGTATAAGAGTCTAAAAGTCCTAGGAATTCTTGCATTTTTGGCTCAATTTGTTTCAGATACAAGCTTTGAATACCCCACCTAACTTGCGGGAAATCCTTTCTCTGTGTTTACAGATGGGGATTTTTGTGTTTACATCATGCAAACTGAGAACAATGGTGACTTTTTTTTTAAATTCTTTTTATCTCTTGGAATTGTTAGAGGTCCCACAGCTCTGCTGTCACTAGGTCACTTAGATAGTTTAGCTTTTCCCTGTTGTGTGTACTGTAACAGAGCACCTCTGCTTCCATACTTAAGGTCAGACTTCAAAGGATTCATCCAGTTCTTAAAGCTGGCTGAAGCATTGCATTTTTATAGAAAAAGTAAAAAAAAAAAAAACATTTGCTGTTCTATATACACTTTTTCAGCTGATAAAACTTTGCCAAAATACCTTGGCTTGCTTTGCTAAGGTGTATAGTAATGACAGAGGGATGTGGTTTCACTTGCATTTGGTGACAGGGTTTCCTGTCACATGTCCTGCATTAAGTTAAATGACAGGGACATGTTTCTGCATTGCCAGCACATTGCTTAAGACCACAGACACAGCCTGATTGCAGCCATCCCTCCTTAGGACCTGTAGTTTTATAAGCAATGATGGGGACAGGGAGCAGGGCAGTCTCAGCTCAGTTTTTGATGTAGCCGGTGAATTTAGGCAATCTTCTTTATGTCATTGTATCTTGATTTGCAATTGATGATTTAGACCTCTTTCCACAGCATATTTAAAAATTCTGTGTAAGAATTATTGTAAGAGTGTTGTTCAGTTTCTCTTTTTATAAAAACCCAGAGTCTAAGTAGCCTCATCATAGCAATCACAAACATTTTTTTTATCCCAGGGACTTTATGTTAAATAAAATATACATATAGGTAGAGACAGAAACACATCACTCAGACACCTCAATTCTTTATTGATCACTTTTTAAAATTTTAATTTTTAATTGGATTGTAATGTCAATAAAAGATGATGTGATGTGTACAGATGATGAATGTTAAAATGCTTCTATTCAGAAGAGCTTATCATGTAAAACAACATTTACAAGTCATGACATATATATAACCTTGCAAGAAATAATTTGTTCAAGTTTTAAAAAAAATTTTTATTGGCAGTAATTATATATGTAGTGTTAGAACCTGAATCATGAAGCAGAACTTCAAATTCTTGTTCATTCATGTGTTGGTGAGCAGTATTGTGCAATTCATCTAGGAAAATTGAAAATTATCTTAAAAACTTTCTAAACTATTTGTTCTTACTAGAAGGTAACTGACATACTTTCTAGAAAAGTCCAAAGAAGTAGCTGGGCAGCAAATGTGTAAAGATGACCCATGTCTTTTGCTTGTACTTCAGTTCAGTTGTGAAAGAAAAGCATCCTTCTGACAGATGGTATTTAAAATACATTGAACATAATATACATTATTTCTGCTGCATAAAATAAGTTAGTAAATGCTGCTGCTGCGTTGTGTCTTTGCTTCTGTGTTAGTGCCTGGCAAGCATTTTTCCTTTGTTAGTGCATTTCCTTTTAGACATGATATTATGGGGGTTTGAGTATGTCTTAACTGGTTTTGAATCTGGTCTGTTGCTTCTGACACATTTTTCCTCTTGTGTAGCATCTCCTAAGTGTGCTTGATAGACCTAAAATCTGGGTCTGTGTGTGGTTTTCCTGGTGTTTCCAATGTCTTTTCAATTCTTCAACACAAAGTTTGGAACGATACTAAACAGTAGTGAAGAGATGTAAACCTGTTCTAACTTGGCAATTTCTCATGGAAGTATTCTGTTATCAGGTGTTTAAAACCCTACAAGTCACTTTACACATCTGAATATGATGACATTGATGGACTGGAATTCCATAGACCTGAAAGTCCATGTTATAGGACTTCACAGGATAATCCCTTCTGAAAAGAAACAAGATAGGTGTTGGAGTTAGCTACCTGTTCTGTGCATACATCTTTGGAAGGTCTTAGTGTGAATTCCTGCTAATATACAGCATGTTTAATATGCAGTAAAAGCAACAACAGTATCTCTGTTTTTAACTTGTTGTGGGTTTTGTATCCTGTTCATTATGCTTTTGTGCACCACGGATTATCAAGATTTCTCTCTAGCTGGGACACAGTGAAATATCCTTTGCTAGATATTCTATCAAAGCTTACAAGTGTTTTTTTCAGTAAGCAGTGGGCCCCTTTTTTAAGATTTTACTCAACAGTTCTGTCAGCTTTAATGGTAGCATGGCTGCTTAAAATCACCTTTTTTCTTTTGCTTCTCTCTTTATCAGTTTCTTGATTATAGTCTATATCTCTCATATTTTCATTGGACTGATGGTTCATGTATTTTACCAAAACCAAATAATGTGCTGAGCTAGTGGACTGTTAGAACTCCTTTGAAATGCTGTGCCCATCCACTTACTGCTTTATCTCAATAATGAGTAAGTTAATGCTGACTGAATAATTGGCTATTACCAGTAAATACGTGCAACATGACCTCTCCACGGCTTAAGAGTCCGTGAGTCCTTTGGGACTCTTTTAAGTCCTTGGGTTATACTGCTTCAAACAGCAAACAGGGATGAACTTGCAACATGTTGCTTTCCATGGTGTGATTAATAAATGGCTCATTACATGAGCAATAGACTCGCCCAGATAATGGTGCAGGACAATGGAACCTTACTTGGACTGTAAAGCAGATCCTTCTGTCCAAAGCCTGAAACTTTGGATATGTCTTCATCACAGAGGGCAGCTCTACACATAAAGCTGGAGCTAGTTCTGAGTAAGCTGGAATGTCTACAGAGGGCAGCTCAGTGCCACACAAAAATACAAGCCTTGCCTGATACCAGCTCAGATTCCACTTTCAGCAACATACCCTGCTTCCCAGTTAGAATAACTGCACAACAGAGCTCTACACTGAGGTAGCCACAACACTGACCCTTGGCTAACTAGTTTTCAGTTAGAATAAATATCTTGGAAAGTCTCCGCCCTGTGCTGCAGAGAGGTATTTTATACTGCAATGCTTCTATATTGTATCATCTTGTTTTTTTGAGCATATATATCAGAAGCATATGGGATAAAAGTGGAAAACTTTCCTAACTAATCTAAATCTGCTTGTCATTTCAGACCTCAAATATTTCCTGGAATGCATCTCTTAAGGAACATGCTGCTTCATTTCAGTGCTGATAAATAAGTAATTATTCTTCCCCAGAAACAGCATCGAGTAGGCTATCACAATCCTGGAAGGGCAGAGCCTGCCTCAATTTTATTAAGGTTGCAACCTGCTATCTCCTCAGTGCTCAGCACAGGTCTGTTCTCTGCTCTTTGCCCTGAAAATAGTACTGTAGTTGTGCTATACTCTGACATATATAGCACTTAAAAGATATAAAGGGTTGACCTTGACCTCCAGCCCTTTGAGAGAACTGAGCTTTAAGAAGTCACCTAAGGGAAGGTAAAAGAAGAATTTTAGCCCATTATCTTATTTTTGAAATTTTTTTATCAGTATTTCAGGAGACACACTTACTGAAGATCTTTCTAACTGTTGTATTTTATGTGCATTTATTTAATAAGCCAAGGGAGCCGATGGGTGCTTTGATGGGTTTTGTGTAACTCTACTTCTCTGTATTGGATATTTATTTTGACAGTATCTCCCATTAACAATAAAACCTCTTTCCCTCTGCTTTTCCTCACCTAAGCTCTTTACAGTCAGCACAAATGACTGCAAGTTTTTTCCCATTTTTCAGGAAAAAATTACTGATACGGTACTGGATTACATGACATGTATTAAAAAATAAACTGGCAATGATTGACTTTCATGCTGTTGTCACTTGCTATAAAATAAAACTAAACAAATTCTATCCAAATCTAGACAAGATTTTTTTAATGTAAAAGCTTTGTAGCCATGATGTGTTATAATAAAATCAACAGCAACACTGGAGTGTTTTGCTCCAGTAATAGTGTTGCCTACAATGAGAGGTTGAGTAATAGTAAGTTTTTGTGGAGAGAGTGTGTGTATGTGTGTGTGTAAATTGGTGTCACCTTGCAGCTGAGATCTCTGTGCTCTCAAGTGTGTAGTTGCCTCTTCCCAGCTTTTGGCACTACTTCTTTGGTCACATGCTAAGATGACTCAGTTCACTAACTGAGCAAAAATATGTGTGTGTTTAGCTTGAATATGTTCACAATGCAAGCAAACAAGTGCCAGAGTTAACAGAAGGTGAAAACAGCGTTTGATTAGAAAAGGAAGATGGAGGAAAGAGGAAGTGGGATCTCTCCTTTTGAGTGCTGAAAAAATTTTAATTTGGTTCCCTGTAATAAAACCCCATATTTAGGTATACAAGTAAACTGCAAGTACAGTGATTATTCTACAGAGACAATAGAGAGCATGTTCTAATGCGTGTTTCTCATTTCTTTAACTTGCATGCTTGAGAATTTATAAAACAAATTTGCCAAATGGTGCAGTCATTATTAAGAACAGGCCAGTTCAGACACAACTCTTCTTCTGGAGGAAAGTTACACATAACTGTTGAGTTATTACAGTTAAAATCCTGTATTTTCATCTAGATCTAATGTATATAGCAATGCAAGTATTGCACTCACCAGCACCAATTGGTAATGAAAATGGGCATGAATTAAATGCCATTAGGCTGCATATTGCTAAACTATGTTTCTAAAGAGTAAATACAGTTTGCCAGAAAAAAAGGAAGAATGTCTGCTGGAGTCCCATTTCTAAAAATGATCTCCAGAACTTTTCTTTTTATTTTTTTTTCCCAAATCATTTTCATGTCTGAAGTAGAGAAGTATGTAGACCTTTCTTTGAGTAGGCCTACCACTGACAGCAGACTAATGATCAGAAAATTCTGTCTAAATAGAGTGTGACTGTTCACTCAAATCTTGCTCAAATTTTGGCTGTCACAGAGCTCATGCTAAGGCCATGCTGGGAGCACTGCCATTAGCTCAAAATGAGGGCAACACGTAGGCAGGGTATGATTGGGCAGAAATAGCTAAAGGTCATTGTGCAGCCACTGTCACCCACAGCTAGTGATCTTCTGCAGAATCCTTGCATTAGCAGTTGTCCGGAAGTTTCCTCAGAATCCAGTAGAAATGGATGGAAATAGACCAGATTTCCAAATTGGAAGGTATAAATACATCATCTTAGCCCCCCAAAATTTGAGGTGGATCCAGCAGCAACTGGACTCCCAAAGTTTTCACCCTTCTTGGTGGAATACAGGGAGTGCCTGCATCATGGGGAAGGAGGAAGGGCAAACCTTCTCACCATCTGCTAGGTAACTACTTTGTTCATAGGTGCATGTGATGCAAGTTATGATTTAGAGACCATCTGAGTTAGAAACCTCATTAATTAAGTAATGAATTAATGAATTCCTATGAATTAGTGAATTTCTATGTTATACTATTCTACACAAATGGTATTGAGCCCTTGTTTGTCATGTTTATTAATTTTCTTTCATGAAGAACTCATAAGGTTTGTTTTGCAGAGTAGGTTTTCCCATGCATGTGAGAGATCCAAACAGTGACAGGTGAGCTAAGACGAACTCTGGGACTTTTGGCCTTACTTTAGAAAAATCACTAGCAAGTGAGGAGCGGGCAGATGTTGCAGAGGGATGGAAATTTAGGGTGGAATGTGCCGGACAGATCTGTTTGAGCCTGACCAAGTCCTACTATATATTGGTGTGATATTGTGCCCTGTAGGGCAGATAGCCAGATAGGAATATATGGAACGCTGCTGTTTCCATCAGTGGAATTACAGATCAGATTCCAATACTTCTAGGTAAATCCCTTTAGGAAAAGCATGTGTGGAAAATCAGAAATATAAATTTAGCAAAGAATTTTTTTAAGTCATCTTATCTTTAAAACACTAACCTCATCCTAGTCTGATTTCAGTTTCTGTGTGAGCCCAGATTCTCAGTATGTTAGATCAAAAAAAGATCTCTTGCCAGCAAGACTTTATCTCCCCTTTAATTTGCCATCCCATTGCTTCTCAAGCATAGTCCTTCATGGAGACATCAAGCTTCCCTGCAGTGTGACAACTGTCAGCAATACAGCATATTAATCACTGCAGACAACCTGATACATACATTCAGCACAAAATACAAACTGTTATTTATAATTTTATTCAGTCTTTTTTTCCCTCTAGCCTAACCTCTTCTACTCCAAGCCATTTTTCGTAGTATAAGTGTAGCTATAGGTGCTTCCCCAAAGCACTATATTCTGTCAATTCAGAACACTCAGTGTTGAAGAGTTATTATTATTATTATTATTACTACTACTTATGTACTTCAGGTATTTAAACTTAAAACCCCCACCTGAAAAATGGTGGACTGATTATAGCTTGACAATATGCTTTCCCTTATACACCTCTATAAGAGAGAAGATTTAAAGCAGAACAATAATGGTTGGAATTTGACATTTGCTTGTCTCAAGATGGCTCATAAATAAAGAAAATTCTGTCTTACTGGAATTTGAACAAGGATATGATGATTTAACTAATGGAAGAATCTTGGTTTCAAGGTTACCAGTCCATTGTGTGCTATCAGATCAGGCAAAGTTTAAAATACTACTTCCTGTCGTGCACCAAGTCTGGTATCAGGAAAGAATTTATGTGCTTGTAGAAAGACAAATAAATGGAAGAACATTTCACTCATCCAGATGTACTTTTGGTACATAGATTTATACCTGGAAGGAGTTAGACACCAAATAAAGACTACTTTTTACTTTTGTTCTGGTCACTGATATGAGCATGATAAAAGTAGTGTTGGTGAGTCCAGATAAGGGCCATTAAGATGATCAGAGGCCTGGAGCAGCTTTCCTAAAAGAGCAGGCTGAGAGAAATGGGGTTGTTCAGCCTTGAGAAGAGAAAACTCCAGAGAGAGCTTAGATCAATCTTTCATTATGTAAAGGAGGCTACAAAAAAGTTGGAGAGCGACTTTTTCCCCATATTAGAAATAAATTATTTCCTGTGAGGATGGTGAGGCACTGGAATATGTTGCCCAGAGAAACTCTGGTTGCCCCATCCCTGGCAGTGTTCAAGGTCAGGGTAGATGGGGCTCTGAGCAACCTGGTCTAGTGAAAGGTGTGCCTACCCATGGCAGGGGGGGTTGGGAAAAGGTGATTTTAAGGTCCCTTCCAGCCCAAACCATTCTATGATTCTATATTGCACACAAATTTTACAATAGTAATATATTTTATATATTTTGCATTAAGAAAGGGGTCATATGTCCATGTTTTACTTCAGAAATTCAAAAGTTTCAGAACTGGATGAATTGAAGGTGCATTTCTTAAGAATGGTCCTACTCCAGATATGCCCAGGCTTAAAAGTTCTCCCACGTCAGCTAAGTTGGTAATCTCTTGAAAATGAATAACAGAAGGTGTCCTTCCTTGATTGTTGTTGATGGAGATCAGCTATCTACAGAAAAACTAAATAAAAATTAGTAGATTTTAAATTACCTAATTATAAAGCCTGTGATCACCTATTGATTACAAATCACTTTCATAACTATTTTACATACATAACTTTCTGCAACTATTGCAATGCCATAATTGTCCTGGTTTTCCAGTTGCCATGAAGTCTGTATGACAGATAGGACAGCAGTTTCAATCGATCTAAAGTATATTTTATTCTGGTGGAAGTATGAACATATATATGACTAAACTATGCGAGATTTATTCAGTTAATTATGTTCCTTTTACAGATTTAGAAGGAAATTAAATTGTAATGTCAGATCATATATTTTTCCATGTATTGTTAGGTTAAAACTTTAACACATCCTGCCATATTGTACTTGAGATTTCATGTTCCCTCTTTGTTATTTGGCTCATCAGCTATTTTCGAATTTCAAAGGATAAGAACAAGATAAGGAAGAGAATGAAAAGGATCAACAGAAAGAACAAGGAAGTCCTAAATCCTTACATGTAACTGTAAGAGTGAGTGAACACAGTGCATCTTGAAGGGACCCACACTTAGATAGGACAAGATCAGTATTCCAAAATTTCAGGAACTACTTGGGTTTTAAAAAGAATCATAGAATTGTAGAATAATTTGTGTTGGAAGTGACAAGTGACCTCAAGAATCATCTAGTTCCAGACTCCCTGCCATGGACAGGGACACCTTCCCTAAACCAGGCTGAATACTTCCAGGGATAAGGCATTTGCAATTTCTCTGGGCAACCTCTTCCAATGTTTTACCACCCCTCACAGCAAAGAATTTCTTCCAAATGTCCAATCCAAATCTACCTTTCTTCAGTTCAAAGCCATCACCTCATGTCCTATTATTGTGGATGCCATGAAGAGTTTTGTCTTTTTTTTTAGATCCCTTTCATGCCTTTTTGTAGCTTCTGCTCCTGATGCTTTTGCCTACATTCTCGGACATGTTTGTCAAACTGAGAGACTAAATATTTTAAAAGATTTGTAAGTAGAAGTTTATGTACCCCAGGCCCCAAGGTCCTCTCCAGAACATATTCTGTAAACTAAGATAGAACCATCCAGAGGAAGGTTCCTTGGGGAGAGGGGCTCACTCAAGCCTCTCATTAGGGAATCTGTGAGATAGATTCTAGATAGATAGATTCTAGATAAATTCTCATTGGAGAATCTTTGAGATAGAGATGCTAATTAGTAAGACCTATAATGTTATACCAGATCTTTTGTGAGGTGTGCATTGTGGTGTGCATTTTCGGTGCATCCGACTTGGACATAGTGCACCTAGGGATCCTTAAAATAAATACCAAGGTAAAATCCCTTTTTCCCCTTCTAACTGTGTTTGACTCTTGATTTTAACACCAGGAAAAGTCATCATTACCCCCTTGTAAAAAAGTCCCTTTCCAGATTTCTTGTGGGTCCCGTTTAGGCACAAGCTCTTCCTGAAGCCTTCTCTTCTACAGGCTGAACAGCTCAAATTCTCTCAGCCTTTCTGTCCATCTTCATTGGAGAGGTGTTCTCTCCCCATGTTCATCTTTGTGGCTCTCCTCTGGATCCTCTCCAATATATCCGTGTCTTTTCTCTTCTGAGGGCCCCAGAGCTGAAGGCAGAACTCCAAGTGGGCTATCACAAGAGACTAGAAGCAATGAGAGCTATGAGTCCCATTGTATTTGGGCCAATTTTCTCCCAGGAACTCATTCTGTAAGTCTGTAAAGGAATTGCAGTTCAGGAGAATGAGAAACTCTAAAACTAGTGGCAGGTGTTGAGTTCTAACAAAACTTATTTTAATAGGAACAAGTCAGAGAAGCCAGTTCTTTAGCTTAGTTTGACCGTCTCAATGAGTAAAATGATAGAAAGGGAATCTAAAGTCAGCTTTTCCTTAAAGGAAATGGGAAATTGTTGTGTATCTGTAAGACTCTTTGCCCTAAAACTTTATTGAGTAGTTTTGCTTTCCATTCTTCAAACTAGTTTAATCCTGTACCCTAAAAATGATAATGCATGTGGACCACTGCAAATAAAACAAACAAACAAACAAACAAACAAAAAAACCCCAAACAAACAAACCCCAAACAAAAAACCAAACAAACCCCAAACCAACCAAACAAAAAACCAAAACAAAAACCAAACAAGCAAACAAACCCCAAACAACAAAGTAATTCAGATTTAATAGAAAAAGAATTGAAGCACCTACACTGTTTTTCTGGTTACAGAGAAGCAAATTTTTCTTCATGGCAGGAGAATTTTTATGGGTTGATGAGTTTCAAAGTGAAAACCAAGCAAGGAACCAACAAAAAGGCAAATTTCTCTATACTAAGGTCTCTGGGTAAGTTTGAAAAAAACTTAGTTATATCAATACTTTTAGGATTCCAACTCTTTCATGGGTTCTAGTGGAGTATACGTTTTATAAGCTTTCTCTTTTATTTTTTGATAATTATTTCTTCCTAAGATTTTGTGAACTATTTTTTGACTATTTTTACATAAAATAAAGTCCAGTATATAAATTGTTTTGAGGTTATTTATATGAAATAAATAAAAAGGGCAGAGCAGGTATGCTTTTCTTCCCTCCAAGCCTTATTTGATTGCTCTTTTCCAGGGTGTAAATACTGCCTTCTATTTCTTTGGCTACAACTAGGTAAAATAAGGAATTACAAAGAAGCAGTAAATCTAAATTATATAGAAAAGATGAATAAGTACCATAAGGAAAGTGCCAGGTCTTCTGGATAATGTCTGCATTAATTCAGTTGGTGATTTAGTTCCCTGGTGACTTATCTGGACTAGGCACTTACAAAAGCAATTGTGGAAGAGAGACTATCTCATACACAATTTCATTTCTTTCTGTGTGCAGGCAACCTTCCATGGCAACATTCATAACCTCTCAGAGCACGGAGACAGACAGAAAACATGGAAGAGAAGCAGCCTAAGCCTCACATCAGACATGCCACAAGGTGATGGGAAATGCCACTGATTGAGTAGTAAATTATTACCCCTTTGAAGCAATGAGGAAACAACATATTTAAGTTTGGCCCCTGAGGTGTGGCTCTGGGACACATTACCTCCTGTGACTCCCACTGGAAGGTTAAACACCAACCTTTGCTTAGGGCTGTGCCCAAGAGTATCTTTTGGAAGCAAATTCAGGCTTTTATTTCTGGTCTTAGGTGTATACAGTCAGCCAAGAAATGGAGTAGTGGCTTTTTCTTCTTCTGTAAGGGTGCAAAGCAAAGCCTGACCAGTATCCGGATATTCTTGAATCAATTTTGCATCATTGTACCTGGTTGTAGATGAAATGTTGTGACTTCTGGAGCTCTAGTTTCATAAAGATGTAGATGACATTTAGTTTCATGGCATATCTTTTTTGGCTTTCCCAGAGGTGGGCTGAGCTTTGAATGTCAAAGAGGCAGATAACCGATGCAAAATGATGGTGGTAGCCTGGGCTGCAGAATACTTTCTGTTTATAAAACGTATTCTCTAAAGGACTGTATATTCATTAAAGCATTCATGATTTGATTGATGGGCTTTCCATGCTGCTCTGCTTCCTGTATGTATGTGGTTTTGGAGGCTAAACATAATTTAGTATCTTGAATTCTCCAATATTTTCTCAGATTTTAATTTGGCTGCCAGTGTGGATGTTGGAGTATATCTTAGTGCCATTATATAGTGCAGTTGATTAATACATCGCATATGGGGGCAATGCTTCCAGGAATTTTTGCTTGATTCTATACGTGGCCAAATAAAGCTCAAAAATAATGTGAAGGCTTTCTACCCATGCTATTTGTTACTTAGAGTATTCAGTAATAATTTCTTCTTTTCCATAATTTTCTACAAGGTTTCTGTGGGACATTTCTACATTATAGGAGTTTTACTGTGAAAAATATGTCTGCCTGAAACTAGGAAGCATATATAGGCTTCTGACTTGCTTCAGCACTCCTTCTGTCCTGCTTATTTTGTATTTCAAAGCTACTGTATAGCTTGGGGCAGGCATTAGGAATTCCTACATCTTAATATCAGCGGTATCACTGGCAATTTTCTGGATGTCCTAAGCTGATGGTCATTGAAAGCAGTGGAGGGCATACCCTCTATTTTTCAGTTTGCACATCTCTACCAGGTGTAGTTCTTAAGCTTTGAAAACATAGTAAATATTTTTCTTGAAGTAGGCTGGAGAGGATTTCACATAATGTTGTGTCTTCTAATACTAACAATTAAGGAACTTACAGAATACAAAGAGATATAATCAAAATGAAAATCAGCATCCCAGAACTTCCTGAAAGTCATTATTAAGCCTCCACATGTATTATTTCAGTTAGTTTATTCAGAGAGAGATTCCCAGGTAGGAGCCAAAGGTCATAAAATGGCCCTTTGCTCTCCCTGGTTAATGATAGGCTATGGCCAATAGAACTCCCTGATTCATTGACAACATTAATATTCCAGTGTCCTGAAATACAGAAAGTAATGAAGTGGTAAACAACTCTGCACAGTGATAGGTGATAATGCACAAAGAGAGACACGTTCCTAATGGGAATATCCATGCACTGGTCTTTTACAGCAACTAAAGAACAATTTCTTATTCTTTTGTCTCACTTTGATGTCAAAATAATTATTAAACAACTAAGTACCCCATTTGGCAAATGGTCTTTATAGGAAGTCTGCCCACGAGTATAAAAGGGTGGGACTGAATGACAAATATGTATATCTTGTACCAGTTTGTGCAGATTTGCTAAAATACCAGCAGAGGCCCACACAAAAAGAAACTGTGAATTGTCTGTTAACAATCCTGTCACAAGGAAAAATGTGTATGTGACTACAAAATGAGAGTTATTTTAAGAAGTGCTGCACTCCATAAGAGGCTTCATAACAGCTAAATGTGGTTTAACTACAAAGATACTATGGTTTAATGTCTTCCTTTGGTAAGTTACTGACCAGTTACTAATGAGTACTGAAAGAACACGTTGCATATGCCCATCTTTATTCAAGGGTCTGGATACTAACTTTAAGAAATGCAGTAATATGTCCTGTCTGGTTTATACTTTTGTTCCTGTAGAAGTAATGCATTGAATTGTTTTCCTCCTGGGCACAGTATAAAGACAACCATAAATGTTCTGTACAAGTAATTCCCACTTGTTTGTTAATGAATTGTTCACAGGAGTAAGACACATGGACACTAGAAATGAAATATAGCATAAGACCCAAATAGATAGGCTGTGCTTGTGCCAGAGTGCAGTTCTGCTGTCTTCACCTGCTGGAAGCAGATGTGTTAAGCAGCACAGTGCAGGGATATAGCGAGAGTTCTGAACAGCATTAGCTCAACCAGTTTGTTTGCCCTTGGAAGCCAGAAAGTGACAGCAGCAGCCCTGGAGCAGTGCACGGTGAAGGCTCACTTCAGGAAGCTGATCCCAGTGAGATGCAGAACACTGGCAGTTGCTTTTGTGTGCCGCAAAAAGATTCAGAAACCACACCCTGAAACTGTACTGGTGTTACACATGGTGCTCTAAAGCAAGCAACCGTGTGTCTTA
Organism: Lanius collurio; assembly: GCA_020086605.1. NCBI lineage: Eukaryota > Metazoa > Chordata > Aves > Passeriformes > Laniidae > Lanius > Lanius collurio. Next base: position 27,581,699 of record JACBWW010000011.1, read on the forward strand.
TCTCTCTGACAGTAACTATTTTTTCCTTTTTCTTTTTGCAAATGTAAAAGCACTCATCAGAATTTCTGTCTCTGTTCTGCAGTTTGAGAAAATGTTGCTCCTTCTCAGTTGCAGATTCCCCTAGCACACCTACATATGTCAAGACACTTTTATACATTATTTTAAGGTAAAAGTTTGAGTGTACATGAATACCAACATCAATGTGCTTTAATTTGTCTGGGCTTATTGGAGACAAAAGATTTGATTTGAAGTAATTCACTCAAAATCTCAGTCTGATTAGAATATTTCCATAATACCCATCTAAAGTTGTTTTAAAAGCTAGATTTACTTAGATTGTAGTTATTTGAGCTCTTAATCTGTTAAAGCAGCAGGTGGGAATCCTTACCACTGAAAAAGGTTTAAGTGAATGGTTCTTAGTGTTATTTCTTTTCTCTTGTAGCAGACCATATTCACATCCCTCTTTCTTCAGTGGCAGTAATTTCTTTATCTACTGCTATTTTTCAAAATTCTGACTTGACTATGATGAATAGGAGATGTCAGATGAATAGGAGGAATCTCAGGACCAACACAGTATGCTTTTGGAAAAGTAAAAGCATACTGCAGGCTTTGCCTAAGGAAAGTTAAGCTGGTTTTAAAAAGAAAAGCCATTAGACTGAAATAGATGGGTAAACAGTGACTAGGAAATATCTGTACTTAGTATTGTTTATACTGTAAGACCCCTTTTATTTGATCAGTGAGTAGTAGAAGAAAAAATAATTTTAATTTTCTAATGTTATTGTTCTCATTGTAATTTTCAGTTTCACAATTTTTAATAATCATATAAAATTCATCCTTTCATTGTCTTGATCCCTTTATAATTGATGCTGTCTTGGTTTTGTTTTGTTTTGTTCTTGACTAGAAATGGTTTACTCACGTAATGTTTTCTGTCCAGAAAATGTCTACCCAACAAGACCAGATTGTTGGGAGAGCTGTGATATTCAGGTATGCATTGTGAACTGTTCTGGCAGTGGCAGCTAAAAGGAATTTGAACAACAATGCTTGCTAAAGACAGTCCTTATGGCTATGAGTAAACCAGCTGAGAAATCCCAAATGCAAGCAAACCATTCACAAAATTCAATGAAGTGTGTGAATGGGGTGACTGAATTATCTTTCTTTCATTAATAGCTGATGTTAATGGGCTCCTGAGCTACCTTAGATATGAACCACAGCTGTAGAAGAAACAGTCAGCAAAGGCTACTTGTCTAATGCAAACAGAAGCAATTCAGTTCCAGGAGGATATTAAATAGAAGAAAAAGATGGGATGGAAATGATATCAGCTATTGCTGGTAAGAAATCAAGGACTGGGAAATTCAGTAAGAAACCATTTTCCTATAACATACAACAGCATGTTCATCCACCTTCATGAAAATAATGAAGTTACAGTAAGCTCAAATTAATATAAAAAAGAAAGAATCAAAGATGTATGTATTGACTTTTGAAGAAGACTTTCCTTCCTGTAGAACATCAGAAGTAGTATGCAACTTTTCTTAATAGAAGGCTAGTTCTATTTCACTGAATCTTGCTTGTGCCTTTAAAAGACAGTATGATTTCTTAGGTCTGAAGAGAGTTTGCATGGATAACATGATTCATCAAACCTGCTGAGATATTCACCTCCTCATTTACATTCTTGAGAAAGTAAATATCAACCAAAAAAAAGATTTTTTTGTTACTTTTCTCCCCCATCAAAATCTGATAATATGTTCCTTCAGCTGCAGAACTGTAATAACTGGACAACAGTATCACAGATCTTACAGTGATAGGGAGGGAATGGCAAAAACCATTTCTTCCTGTTGTGCCTGCCTCTGTTCTCAGCTTCAGTCTCTAGCACTGCAAAATCTACCATCTATGACCTACTGAGAGGCAAGAGATCCGTTCCGGATACAAGAACCAGTGTAAAGCGGCTTCCCAGCAAGACCAAATTAGGGACAGTGATGAAGACATGAAGTGACTGCCAGAACCATGGTTCCTAGGCCACCACACACACTTTCTATTTCAGGGCATTTTCTTGCTGTCCCAAGTAAAGTTTCACTGTGTTTTTCTTTTGACCTGTGTTCATCATGCCCCTGTTTTTCATCTCAGGTTTTTCCAATTTTCTTCACTACTCACACTGCTTATACTGTGCCTTCCCTTAATACCTGAAAACCAGGTTTCTGACTTTCTCTCATTTGTATCTCCTCTCAGAAGTTTTGTAAATGAGTGTCCTGTGTCTACATCTTGACAGCAAAAGCTGGAGTCATTCATGCTGAGAACTATCCCTAAAACCTGGGATGTATGAAAGTGAGAATAATTATATTCACAGTTAGTCCCATATATCCAGGCTGACAAAACCTGAAATGCCAGCAAAGCCTTACCAGCTCTTACTATACCATATAGTTATTTAATTGTTAAATAATGACACTGTGATAACTTCTGCATCCATATCTCATGGAGATATTTCACTATTCATTGGTGATGCACTGTGGTTTTTCAGTGTGTGAGGAGATGCAAAAGAAGAGTAAGCTTACACCTCAACTTTCCTTAGTAGAGAGGAATATGCAGTGTTCTCTTTTCCTGGGACCTCTTGTGGAAGTTTCATAGACACTTCTCACTCACTGGCAAATCCTCTTCATACTACAGTTTGTAATAAACCTTTCAGTGAAACAAAAATTTGTCAGAAAATATTGACTTGTTGATGCAGAACATCAATTGGCTTTTTCTTCTTTGGCACTGAAAGTCCTGGGATTCTAATCTCCCTCTACACTCTGAGGGTCATGAAGTGTTAGTGTAGGTTTCATGGGTCTGTGGCTTCTGGGCAGCCTGCAGATGGGTTCTACTCCGAGGACAGGTTTTGATGCCCACACAGGTTTCACAGAGGAATTGTTGTTCCTGTCAATTCTGATTATTAATTTGTTAGAAGAATACTGATAGCTAGTGAACTTTAAATTCCTTGAGCAGCTGCAAAGCACCTGGGGCACTTTCCTTACAGCTTCAAGTTCTGGGCATACAAGTAACTGAAGAGAATGTCAGACCTTTTCCAGTCAAATGTAAATGAGAGTAAGCAAACTGCTTTTCAGGGAACTTGACAACTCCTTGTACTTCACACCTGCTTCAGAACAGACTGTCTTTTAGACATGGTCTGGGTAGCAACATTTTGAAATAAACTCATTCTCTATGATGCTAAATCTTAGCTCACTTATTTCTTCACATAGTAACAAGTTGTACTTAATGGGAGACCTATTGTAAATTGGAAGAATTATGTCAAATGTGTTGGGAGATCAACACTCAGAATTAGTATAACAGAAGTTTGTTTTCCAAATATTACTGTTCCTATTGATCAGTGCAATTTCATTTCTTTTCCTGTATATTACAATCAATAACAGGAAAACCTCATTTTCTACTATGTCCAGTGGAATAACGCTGGAAAACTTTGATTCTTAATCAATTTTAATTACCAAAAACTAACTCAGTACAGAGCAATCAACTTAAGACCAAGTTATCCCACAATGTTTAAAAACAGCTGGTAAAAACTGAAATGCAATCTGGGTCCTACTCAGGTACAAGTTTGTAATCAGAATATACCTTGTTAACAGATAGATACCAAAAAGCTCGTGGCAGGAGAAGAATAAAAGCCAGTTAATTCTCTTTTCCAATTTTTTTTAGGGCAAATCAAGGGAATGATTACTTTATACTTGCTGACCATTTCCATCTTTGTTATTTATAGTTAAATATGACATGAAATACTTTTTAATGGAAATTCAAAGGGAACCTCAAGAGAAAAGCCCTAATTTCTAGATACATTTATGATCCCAGGCAAAAGATTGCCATGTTCTACAAGCAAAAATACTACTGTCTGCCTTTGCAGAGTCCCAGGTGCAGAATAGACATTTGCTTTCCTGCTGTGAGCTATCAATCTGCTTTCCAATGTGTTTTCTAGAAAGAGTCTTTTAATGGTCATGATGGAATGTATGTGTGTGCATATATATATACAGTACAAAATTAAGTACAATAAATCAAGTTTTCTGAGGAAATGTAACAGTAAATTCTGTCTTTTCTTTTGAACGGAATCTTTCAGTTTCTGCTAAAACATTTCAAATATGCTAGATAACAATATAGCTTTGAAAGGGTAACATGTAGGAGGAAAAAGAAGTCCTACAAGTAAACAGATCTTTTTGCTTAGTGTGTATTCCCCACTTGTCTGTGATATCTTTGGTGGGGTAGTCACTGTATTCAATTTCCTAATGCAATACAATTTACAAAGACCCCCAAGAGGGAGAAGAATGACCGAGATTATATTAGCCTTTTTGTTTGATGTATGGGAAGTTACTCAAAGCTGCAAGGAAGAACAACATGTAGAAGTGGCTTTGTTGTTGTTGCATTTGTTACATTGCCAAAATTTGAGTTTACTGAGGACTGCAGTTCAGTTTGCAAACTAAAGTGATGTCTTATTTGATCTATAATAGGATCATACTCTCATCAGTTCAAAAGAAAATACAAGTCATTTTTATATAACGATGAAAATGCAAAGAGATTTTAACTTTTCAAATAGTGCTTCTGAAAACAAGTGTTCAGCTGATTTAGTTTTCTTTGTAGCAATTGATTAAGAACTTTTGAAGCAGTAGAAATCAAGTCTATTGAAATCAATCACTCCTTGGTTAAAGATGCTTTAAGTTCAAATATACTTAAATTGTAATAACTCCCAATTTAATACACTCTAAAATACCCAAGTGACATTATGTTACAGAAACTAGTCAGGGAAATACATAACTGTGAGGAACTGCTCAGAAAATTTAGAAATAAATCTTGTCATCTTTTGGGCAGGTTTTATGTAGTAATTTTCTGGCAACTCAAGAACACCCCCTCCCCGCCCCCCAAAAACCAACAAATCAAACAACCCTGGCAAGCATGTAACAGAAATTAGAAGTACTTAAAAAAATAGGAAAAGGAAAATAAGAAAAGAAATTATAATCTTATTTGGAATATTTTGTTCGCTAACTTAACTTCAGTCCACATTCTCCTCACTTGATAGGAGTATCATTGGGATAGCTGAATTCTGAAAATAGACTACTTAATCCTATTTTTAACATTAAGAGGCATCTCCAGAAAGAAGTTAATTTTTATTTTAGAATAACCTGAGTTTCCCTATGGACTGCCTGTGTCTTTCCATTGTTTAGGGAATCCTGGAGTAAGTATGGTCCTAACTTTAGTGAGGTATATCATGTAAGGTTAAATTAAATTGTATCCAACTCCAAAATTTTGAAGTAGTAATTCAGAATGAAGCCACACTGGCGAATCTGAGAAGCATGGCAAAAATTCTTACATCTAAAGAAAAGGTTCAAAGCATTGTATGGTTTAAGAGAAAAGTGAGTAAGAGTGTGCTAAATGCATGTGGTAAAATAACAGAGGAAACAAGATGGTGGAATCTTTTGTTCTTCCTATCAATAACAGGAACAAGGAAATATTCTGTGAAATTGTAGGATAATAAACTCAAAACTCATGAACAGGAAAAAAATCACTCAGTCCATAACTACAATCCTAATAATTAGAGGTAGGAGTGGCAAAGAGGTTAGTCAATTCTTGTGAGCATGAGTCACATTATTTCAAGTAAATAGAATCACTGAATGCTCTAGTCTGTAAATATAAATCCCGTCTTTTGGGGTTTTTTTCAGCTCTCCAGGTTTAAAAGACTCCTAATTTTATTAAAAATGTCTCTTGCTTATATAAAACCTCAATATTCAAAATATTGTCTAGACTCAACCTCTGATGATGGTTTTAAATTTTTTAAGCTGTATTGCTCATACACTACTGCTTTCTATTTCAGAAACTTTCTGACCTTTCAGAAACCTCCCCTGTAATGAGAAACTGACACTGTTTAGCTTCTTTTTCCTTTGTTAGATTATTTTCTAGGTTATGAAGCTTCACATTAAGTGTTACTGATAAGCACCACTGCTAGAGCTAAATGAGATACGAACAGAAGAATATAAGAAAGGTCACCCTGATTCAAACCAGTCACCCAGTTCTCTTACAGTGGCAAGTACTTGTTGCTTAGTAAGGAGTCCAAGAGCAGGATGAGTATGCTGCTGGTACTTCTTGTTGGAAGGAAACTGTGTGTTTATTCCTGGAGTTTTGTTTGAATGTTGTTTTCCGCTTCCTATTACAACTTTGAGCAGCCTGCAGGTTTTGAAGGTGCTTTGGTAGTAGTTAACTGGGATTGACTTCTTTCTCTGTAGCTTTCAGGTAGAGAATACTAAAGGAATTTCAATTACTTACTTCCTCTGAAATACATTTGGGCCTCTTCCTCTTTCCTCTCTCCCACATACTTCCATTATAAACATACTTCCATTAATATAACTGAAAAATAAATACAATTTTAGGAATAGTGCCCTATATTAATACCATCAGCTAAATTATGATAAATCTATTTATTTATAAAGAGAACAAAATTTAATCTATCGTAATTCATTATGTGAGAGAAAGAAAACACATTTGCTCAAGAGAAAAATAAGAAACAGAGATGTTTACTAATATTTCTTGTACATCTACCATCATTGATAATCCAGAGAATTCAATCTTATCTAAAGACTATATATACAAAAAAAAAAAAATAAAGAGATGATATGACAAGCAATTTCATTCATCTTTTAAATCTGGTGATCAGCCTATATTAATGAAGGATGCAGTGCCCTTATGCACTATGTTTTATAACTAATAATTAATTAAAATTAATCAAATAAAATAGATTCTTTGATATAGAAGAGAGATACATTTTTATTTCACACTACTTACATTATCTCACACTAGACACATTTTGGTGTCTGTTTTTAATGCCACTAAGGTTGTATGTAGTGACTCTCCCAAAGTGACACAACATAGACATTGGGACATCATCATTTCTCTTAGCAATTTGTCTGTGCATATAGGGCCAGAAAATCAAATAGTGTCTTTTGATTAGCAAATATGTCATCCTTTGGGTTCAAAGAGATTTAGCTGAAGAGTGAGAACTTTAATATGCAGCTAGTATTCACATCTATATCACGGTCTGTAGTGCATTAAAAACCCTGATCTTGCTTACTTGATTGCTTTAGAAGGTAATTGTTGCCTCAACATGGCCGTGGTTATTTTCACCCCTGTTCTGACATGGAGGAGTGGGATAAAGATAGTTGTTGCAAGGTTAGTGGCACAGAACATGATGATGCAAGGTGATGCAAACTGATTTAGAATAAACCAAGAGTTATTGCCTGACCTAATAGATGGATTGTCATAGTTGTTGTACAAGGGAATAGGGAAGTAAAAACTTGTAGCTTGTGTGGTTTCTTCAGAGATGGAATACTGCACTTCTGAAGTGGCATTCTCCCTGTCTCTGCCTGTCTCAAACAAGTAGTTATAAAAAAAGTAAAACTGGACATGTAAAAATAGATTAAGAAAATTTTAAATTTGTTTAATAGGAGAAATAAGTAAAACATGTAGAATATTGAGATCATAGTTTCGAATGTTTTAAAATTATTTTACTGAATATCAATAAGGAACATGTTAACTTTGCTTCTCAGTGATTCCTCTTTTCACAGTAAAAGTTAAGTGAAATATAAATAAGCAGAAGTTAAAATGAAAAGCTTAGTTATGCACTGTTTCCTATTCTGTCTTAATATTCGTATTAATGTCAAGAACAGTAAGTCTATAAATTTATCTAGATCTCTAAAATAATTCTTGGTGCTTGCTTTGATAGACACTCAAGAGCTCCAGGATTCAGAGAAGGAAAAATTAAAGCAAGACATTTATGAGACAGGAGGTACAGGGAAAAGTAGAATTTTGTTGATGCCCAAGTGTGATCCTGGTTTCCCACTCTTGCAGGGAATATGCTTAGGACATGTGAATATTTATCTCACCTTAATGCAGGAGCATTACATTCTTGGTGTTCATCTTGTCAAGGTGCTAAGTTATTTTTCATAGACTGCAAGGATCTGCAGTCTGCAAGGGGACAACAACTATTGAAAAAGCAGAGAGAGAATCAGGCTGGAAGAAGGCCAAAAGAGGAATACCTTAACCTTACACTTTGCAGCCCATCTTGTTTAATATTTTCATCAGTTCTTTTGGCATCCACAACTGATTGCTGATAATGCAAAGTTTGGAGTCGCCATCCATATAGAGGAAGACTATTGAAAGGATATGGTGATACTGAGGGCTCAGGTAGTTCTAACATAATGAAAAGAAAGGTATACAATGGCAGTGCAATAATCAGTTAGCCAGAGGTTCATTCACTGGAATCAATGGAAAAGAGTAGGACTTGGGAATACTATTGGATTTCAGGGTGATTATTGTGATAAGTTCTGGGATGTAGCCATTGGAAAAAAATACCATTCACTTGTGCTTCAGGCTGTGTTTTTGTGATGAGGAAATATTGTTGCCAGCCTACGAAGATTAGCAAAACTTCACTTCTGTACGTCCTGGTTGGCTCTGTTCAAGAAGGATTAATTAAAACTTCTTTTGAAGTGTATGATTTGTTTTAAAGGGTAAAAAACAACAGAAGAAGAAACAGTGTTAAAGGACAATACTCACACAAGAATAAATAGGTTGTGAACTTTTTGATTAAGTTTATGCTAGAAATTATATGGATATGCTTAACCAGCAGAAAGTATTTGAGATAAGGTTTTCAAGAAAATGTGTGGCAAATGTATGCAGGAAATATGCAATGTGGTGTCTGTAGTCCCTGGATTTAGTGACCAGGGCAGTCCTCACAGTCTCATCTTTCTGTATCTCTCTTCAGTATTACCTGCATTTCCATGAAGTTTTCTTCACATTTTAAGATGAGAATACAGTACATAAAGATTGATGATGTCCTGAACCAAGATTAAGCTAGTGAGGGCCTTTCAGAACAAGTACCTCTGATTTTAGTGTCACCTCACTGCACTTCAGCACTGCAGTGAGCAGAAATGGCTTATCAAAAGGCCCAGCAAGAAAATAGGAGGAAAACTGTAAGAATGTGCACCCAGAGGCCAAGTGAAAGGATTGAATCCTTAGTCTCAGGAACAAAATTTTCAGCAGCTCCCAAAAGTGGATGCATGGCTGGGTTACCATATCAAACAGTCAACAAGATGGTACAACAGTTAAAATTTAGAAAGTTTTCCCAAATTATGTGTTCACTATGTGGATTCTTATTTTCATGTACGAGATGAAATTAATACTTCTTCTCTGCAACTGTTGAGCTTATTTTTCTCTATTTCCAATAGTGTGACTTTGTAGGAAACAGCAGTTTAAATACATTAGTCTAAAAAAGCCTGGATCCACTGCTTAATTTTATTTTTGCAGCTTCATGAGTATAATATTCTCATAATTTCCTTTCTTATTTTCACTTTAAAGTTATCATGTTCTTATTCTAAACAGTATTCTTGAAAATTCACTAATAATATTTCTGACCAAGGCTTCCAGATGCCAAAAGTTTGCCATAGGAGATTGATGTAGTTAGTTATTAAATATAATACTATCAAATTAATTTGCATATTTGGACAACATCCCTGTTCCTGTTTGTTTACTTACTCATTTACTGACCTGAGTCAGTTAGTTTATGGCTGCTATTTTGGTAATGTGGAAGTGCATGTTATGTATACTCTGCACCTTGAGGCCTTTGGAACTTCAGTGAGATAAGCAGCAATCCAGTTCAGATTCCCTCAATTCAAAGTGGAATGCCCTTCGACTTCAAAGAATCTCAGTCACTTTTTACACCAGTAGCGACAGACCGTCTCTTCCCATTCTGCTCTGTCCGATGGACTCCAGAACAAGTACAGCATTCCTTTTAAATTGACATTTGAAATAACACCTTCAAACTTCTCCAAATTGATCATAACTTTTAGTGCAGATTTGTGTAATAATAGAATAACTGTTTTTAATGACCCAAACTGGAGCAAAAGTAATTTTCCTTTTTTCTCAAAAATTGAAGTTTCAACAATTGCTTTTGCTTCAATGCAGAATAAAATCAAATGAGAACAATGTTAAAATCTTCTGAGTCATGATAAGGGCATTCACCTGAAATATATGAGATTCAAGGTTATGTCTTTGCACTAAACTAGGCAGGTTCTTGGCATCAGTTCTGAAATTTTTCCTTCCTCTGTGACTATAGGCAGGAATACCATTCTGATCATGTGATGACTTCCAAAAGACAGATTTATAAGAATATGTATGTTCCACTTAAATGTTTGGATTTTAGTAAATTGGAATTAACTAATGAAAATCCCCACTACTATTTAATTGTTCTTAAACAGCAACAGATTTTAAAGTACATGTCAACAACAAAGTAGTATCACCTACCGTTTATGTCTTTTATGTTGATAAAATTGCCATAATGGCCATAATTGCCATAATGGCCTTAAGCCATAAATTGTGTTGGCAGTTGGGTTTTTTTTGGCATCATAATTAATTTATTTGACTCTTTGGTTTATATAATTTATGTTCAAAGTGATTGCTAATTATTACAATATTATTGCTGCTCCTCAGCCAAGGTTCACTTTTTCCTTTATCACAATTTAGATTAAAAAAAAAAAAAAAAAGCCCGAAATTTTGCATTCACAAAATCTCAACTGCTATTGAGCCTATTATAAGAGAAACATATGAGAAATATTTCAGAGGAAAATTCATTTATGTGCAATGACAGAGGAGAGGCTTAGGTTGGGTGTTTTGACATTGGGAAGCATCCTAAAGGCAGGAGTAGCTTTAAACTATCATCAGATCCAAGAGGCTTAAGGAAGCCCTGTCCCTCCAGGTTACCGAGTTCCCTCAAGCCCAGAGTGACCACAGGGTCACTCCTTCTGCTGGAATTAGTTTTGGATTGCAACAGGGAAGTAAATGTATTCCTGTGGCTGGGTTTTCAGATACTGGTTAAACCATCCACGTCCACCCTGTGGCCTACCAATTGAAACAAGTATGAATCACTGCAGGGCAGTGGCTGCTGCCAGATGAGCAGACCTCAGCATGTACTTCATGAAGGGACAGCAGGACACACTCTGGGAAGGCTGGGGGTTGTCTCCACCTTCAGGTGTCACAGGTGATTTTAAACAATCAATGTCCTGCCAAAACAGGAGCACTGGGGATGGTGTATTGAATCAGAAGTGGCTTTAGGTGAAATCAGCTGGACTTTTTCAGGTGAACATGCACACATTTAGCTAGCCAGGGGAGGCATGAAAGTTTGATTTCACAGAAGCAGCATATGGAGAATCCATAAAAGGAAAGACTCCCTCTCCACAGATCAGCCAAAAATTAAGACCAAGAAACATCAGAGCCTACTTATAAACATAAGAAATAAGTGTAAAATCATCATGCTAGCAATTGAAATTGTTCTACTTAGCTGCCTTTGTTATTAAAGAGTCTTTCTGTTTTTCCTAAGAAATTAATCTGTTTTGCTTTTCCTCTCAGGTTAAGCTACAGGAAGCTGAATACCTGTAGACAGAAACAATTCTGAGATGCACCTTTATTTTCCATTTTTGTCCACTGGATCTCTAAAATCTGTGGTTACTGTTTCTGTTCCAGTCTTCCCCCAGCTTTTTAAGCATAAAACAAAATGTTGATTTTTAAAGATCAGCAAATACAATCTCCATCATGACTAGAAAACCAGTAGCCACTTGTGTCTTGTGTCTAATATAAACCCTTGTGTTGATCAGGCTGATGTAAGTACCTGGAAGGAGGATATGTGGTGAAAAATGACAAAGCTGAATTGGAAGCAATAGAGAGCGAATTATATCTTAAGTATTGGGTTGAAACATCATGCACAAATTGCATTTTGAGTGTTCCCTAGGTTTCACTATTAGGGATTTTTGGTAAGTATTGACAGAAGACATGCATGAAAAAGAAAGAGAGCAGAGACATGGAGAACAAAGAACAGAGAAATACAAGTGGGTTGCCAATAACATGGGAAGGAGATGAGTACAATAGGGAAAGTGTGGAAGATAGACTGTCAGAGGTGGAAAACTCTGTGGTCACCTTTGACTTGTGGCAAGCCCAGAAGAGTCCTAATAAAAAATAGAAGAAATTTCCTTGAAATTGGAACTGAAAACAAGAGTACTTTTAATACACATGGCATTTTATAAAAGTATGTGGGTTTTTTTCCAGGACATAAATGATAAAAAGTGTCAAGTGTCTGGTAATATGTAACAAGTTCTTTTTCTGTCCCATTCCCTTTTCACTGCTCATTGCACTGAGAGCTCACACAGATATAATCCCTTATGGGGGGGACTCTCCTTAATGAATGTCCTGGGCTGTGTCAAGGTTTGTCATTCATACTGTCCCACTCCTACTAGATTAGTTTCTAATCTACTATAAAAACAGTAATAGCAACAACAACACACCAAAAATATGTCACAGTCTGCCTAAAATGTCTGCCAGTTTCAGAAACATTTGAGGCTAAAAATGAAGGTTCTGGTAAGAATCCCCTTCACTTACTAGCATTAAAGTGAGTTTTTTCTTGAAATGAGTCGTGAAAAATTCAGCTAATTTTCTCTTCCACCCTACTTCCCAGCCAAATCTATTTCCAACTACTTCTCAGATTAATTAATCCTCACTCTAGTCTTCATCTTATTCACTTTAACTGGTAGTAAAGTGTGTAGGCTGAATTACTATACTTTCTAATGTAATTTCAGAGGTTCACTTTTATAATGTTGTAACATAGTGCTCTGTAACATCACTTAGTCCGGCAGTATTTGTCCAACTCCTTGCAGAATAAACTTGCACAGCTACACTCATTTCCCTTGGAGAGTGGTTGGCAAAATGTCAGCTGCTGAATCAAGAAAATTCACTATAAATTCCTGTGGTTCTGCATTCATCTGCATAGAAACCACTTTAATTTTCACCAAATCATACAATTATATTGGTACAATGACATTCCCAATAATTACTATTCTATTTAACTATACAGTTGGCATTATGGCATAAAAATATGTACGGGAACTATATTCCACTCAAATCTTAACCTGCTTATGCATTTAACAGAAATTAGCATGAAACAAGTGCATTTTCTTGAGGAAAGACAGGAGTGATAACAAGTGATTTATAATGGTTTATGTTGCATCAGGAGATTTTTCTCACTTGACTTGCCAAATATTTGCTATTTTTTCATTTATTTTTCCTTTCATCAGAGTTCCCAGTTTGACAGGGATGTGCTTTTTAATTTCACATCACCTTAAACAGATTTGTGGCAAATGCTAATATTAAAAGTTAATTGCAACTTCTACATCTAAATTAGCATAACTGAAATACTGTGTGTGCTTTCTGGAGAAAATGGATACAATTTTAAGAATTTTTTTAATTGAAATTGTCTTTTACCTCAGGTTTGAAAAAACCACCAAGAAGTAATGTTTACAGGACACAGATCATGTGAAGGGTATATAAGATACTTGTATAACACTTATACTAAGATACTCATAATTCTTTCCTTTAAGCCATTACTTACACAATATTTCCAGAAATTACAATGCTGGAGTTCAGTCAGTTCCTTAAAAAAAAAAAAAAAAAAAAAAGACTCGGGACACAACACCATTATTTTTATAGTTGGTAGAAATTTTCCTTGCACAGTCTTTCTGGAAGTCAGGAAATATCAGGTGTTGTGTGATATGATATCTTTATTGCAAGCATAATACTCAACCAATGCTTTTTGTTACTGATACAGAGTCAGGTTATAGGAAACTACGTAAGGGCTTCCATAAAAAACATACAAGAAAATGGACTCTAATAATAAATACTTATATGCAAATGTATTCTTGTACAAGTACATATTTTGTACATGAGCTCATGTATACTCAGTGGACTCTTGGTTTAGCATGTATTGATGTACCTACAGGAGATTCAGGATTGTCAGTCCTTTCCTCTGTCCTCTCTGTGTCCTACTGAAATATTATTGAATTACACAACAATTCCCTGATACCCTGTTAAATTAAAAAAATCCATAAGCAGTCACAAATATGCTTTGAACCATTAACTTGTTGATGTTAAAAGAAATACAGTGTTGATATTTTAACAGTGTTGTAAACGTTGTTACAAATGGTACTCACAACTTTTTTTCCTTAATACTGATTTCCTCCACCAACAAACTCAGAATTGGCATGTAACTTTGGTTACTGTTGTCATGGGTAGAACATTGCCTACAGGCAATCACAGGCATGATCTCAGTGGCTTCTCCTCCAAGCCATTGCTTATCTCTAGAAAAGATCCAATAGAGAAGGCTTTCTCATTTTTCTAGCTCTGCTGCAGGTATTCTTGATCTATGACACATTTAATAACAACCATCTGAACAACATGGCTAGCTTCAATTGAAAGATACTTTCTAACCCATTGTGTGGAACTAGATTTGGGAAGAATCATAAGATTGAACACTGGCAGTTGTGGTGCCCTTTTATTAGCTGCAGCTGAAATATTTAATTGGCGTATGAGGATACTTGGAATAAGTTGAGACAGTAAAAACTGTGCTGACAGCTTGTCTCTCCTGAAGTTCGTGGTTCCCCTAATACTAGCAAACAAAATTCATGTTAATGACTAGGAACTGCTACTCTCCACAGGGCTCAGCAGCAGATGATCAGCAGCTACCTACTTCCAGCTGCAGTTTTCTCTCTCTACTGGCAATGCGCAAAATTGTTACTTAGGCAATGGCTACAGCCATTTGTAGAACAGTTACAGAACTTAGGAGCAAATTTTATACATCATTTGAGTGCCTAAGTAATGCTCTGAAAAAGTTAAAAATAATGTAGATAGAATTTGTTATTAGACGGTGAAGAATTCTTCAGGTCTTTGTCTACAACATTTACTGAATATGAAGGAAATATTTCGCTGTCATGCTTCCTAAAAAGAGCTGCCAATTCCGTCTTCAGGTTTGCTCCTACTTAAAAAATTCCCACATAATTTTCTTTCCCTTAAATAATGAAGAAGAAGAAGATAAAGCTCCCAAGATATTTCATTGTTTGAAGACTGTCCAATTTGGGGCCTGCACTTACTTTGAGGTTATAATGACATTAACATTCCATGGAAATGTATAGATTTAATTAACTAGCTAATTGATTTATAGAGTGTCTGTGTAGGACAGATGACTATGAAAAAGTATATAGCTCTTCTCCTTAGTGATTGAAATAACCAAAATAATTTCTCTGTCTTCCAATAATTATAAGGATAGCTTTATCCTGTTTGTTCTGTACCTCCTGATAAAACCAGCTGTCACATTAAGTAGTGTTTTTCCACAGAAAGTCACAGAAGGTGTGGACTGCACACAGATTGTTTTGGAGCACACAAGAGAGGAGAGGAGTTACTGCTGCTGCTGCTGAGGTGAGAGGGCACCCTGAGCTCTGCCCTTTGGGAACAGGATGCTTTGCTGCCCTTTTCCTGCAGGGTGATGATTATCATGGCTCCACCGGCCTGTAGCATCTAACATGGACCATCCATGATAGCAGGCAAATGTTATCAGCAAGAAAGGAGGCTTTAGGGAGAGAATAGAACTTCCTAAAAGGTCTCACGGTGTAAGCATTAAAAACAAACAAACAAACAAACAAACAAACAAACAACAGATAGAGTTCTTAATATAGCACATCTTAACCAGCAGCTGCAAGCAAACGTAAATGGAAAGCCCAATGTTGCCTGCTGGTGCTCTTTCCCCGAACACCGTGGGAAGAGGTGCTCTCTGGTGGACAGAAGGAAACGCTGGTCTGAGAAACTTGCTGCTGTGCACTCGGTGGGCTAGACCGAGCTCAGAAGGGCACTCGAGGCTGAGAGGCAGAAAAGAGTGCATTTCCTCAGTGACAACCTGTCAGGAGAGTGGGGCTGAGGGAGGGAAGCTGATACAAAAGCATCCAAAGCGCCCGAACGGAGACCTGTGGATGTCCTGCGCACCCGGTGTGGGCTCGGACCCCGGGCTCCCTCAGGACATGCCCGCGGGAGCCCCCCAGCCCCGGCTCCGAGCAGCTCCGGGCCGCTGCTGTCCGCTGCCCAGGTGCCCACGGCCGCTGCAGACACAGCCTGGGGCCAGAGCCTGCGGCCAGCCCCGCGGCCGAGCGGGGCCGAGCGGAGCTGCCCGCCGACCTCCCGGGCGCTCTGTCAGTCAGGGCATCGCCGTCTCCGCGCGGCAGCCTCTGCGGGAGCGGCGGGAGGCTCCGCCTCCGCCCGATCGGGAACAGCCTGATAAAGGCAGGTGCGGGCGGGCAGCGGGACCCCAGCTCGAAGCATCTGCTTGGGCACGGAGCCCCTGACCCGCCCTTTGCCGCCCCGCGCAAAGCGACACCAGGGGCAGCCGGTGCGGGACGGGACGGGACAGGAGGGGACCCTGCCGTGGCCGGCCGCGCGCGCCGCTGTCCCCGTCCTCAGCCGTCGGGCGCGTCTCTGCGAAGGGACAAGGACCGCGCCCCCAAGGACCTCCGAAGAGGCGGGATCTCTCCGGGAAGGGGAAGCAGGATTTTCTTGTGTGGCTTGAAGATGAGGCAGGTATCTGGAGTGGCGCTCCTCCTGGGGCTGATGGCTCTCCCAGCGGCGCTGGGACAGAGAAGCTCGGAAAGCCCTAAAAGTAGCAACGAAAGCTTTGCCATCGTCTCTTTCAAATGGGATCACGTCAAGGAGCCGTATATCATTGCACTCTGGATACTTGTGGCCAGCTTGGCCAAAATCGGTGAGTCCGGAGTTACATATTAATACATGTCCTCTCCCTTTTCCTTCCCCCTTGCTCTCTCCCATCCAGCGTAAATGAAGAAAGCTTATCATAGGTCCGCTGACCCGTTTTCAGGGGGTTTACTGTACTCTGTCCTGATTTCATAATACCTCCCTACACGGTGCTTAGCAGTGTGATTTTTCCCAGCCTCGAGGGGTTACCTAGTTCATTTTCACCGCCCGCGACCGCGGCTTCTGCATCTGACTCCTTGTAAACCCTTGCAATTCCTTGAGACCTTGAATTCCTGTTGCTCCCAGGAAAAACTTTTTTTTTTTTTTACAAAAGTGAAACAGAAATCGGGCTTTATTGCTTACACAATACCTATTCCACTTTATGATATGCTTTTCTCCTGATTATGATTGTTAGCTGTATCAGCCTGTAACATCAAGAATAAACACTGCAAACCACACATATGAACTCAGCATTCTCTGCTTTGAAGTGCATTGCTGAATTAGTGAAAGAGCATAGTTTATAGAGAAAGGTAACATGTACTATTAGACCATCTGATGTAGCTGAAAAAAATACTAGCTTTAGAGCACCCAGTATTTTCTTCAAGAAATTGGAATAAGTGAAAAGCCAGGACTTGGCCTAACTTCAGTGTAGTTTTAATGAATTTATAGGAATACTCCAACTCTTGTGTTCTGAACTTTGTGACTTTTCCAAAAGCAATCTTGTATCAATAATGCAGTGTGCTGAACTAGAAAAGTCCCTGTGAAATTGGAATGCATTTTACTTGATTGATGCTATTACTTTCAGACCTTTTGCCTTTGGATCTAAAAAAAGATATCCAGTTTGGCTGACACTAAATGCCATTTTCATTTTCAATAAATCTTTTCTATAATCAGTCTCATCTCAGAAGATCAGCCAAAAATCCTACTAAAGACTTTCCTGAACTTGTACTGTTAATACTGATTTGGTATACCAGAATCACATTCATTTTTTTCATGCTACAGAGAATGAAAGATGTAAAAAGTCATACTTAGGTATATTCTGTCTAGCACATAAGATTAGCATGGTGAGACTTGTCTCCAAACCCAAATAAAGCATTTGAAAAATGAGTAGTATGTTATAAGTAGGGGTGATATTGTACATCATTTTCCAGCAATGTTTGCATCTTGGGTTTTACTTGATTAACCATAGATATATAACTAAATAACTTTATCTGAACCTATTTGACTACACCGTGCAAATAGTCTGTTTTCAAATAGTTGCTGCATCACCTAGATTACATAAAAGATAATTATCTTTTAATTGACTTTTATTGATGAGTTATAGCAATTAGAAAGCTGAGGAAACCATATACAGGAAGAAACCGACAACACTGAATATCTATAAAATTGTGTTGAACAACCTAATAAACAGGCTGCTTGTTTGAACCTTCTTTTGAGACACACTTCTAAGAAAGTATTGTTATTAAGGCCTTGTGCTATTTAGGCTTTGCTGTTCTGTACATGTGGCACACAACCGTATGTCCAAAACCCAATGAACCTAACAACAGGACAGTTAGATTGTACTATATTTAAATTGCAGTGGCCTGGATTGAGATTAGTTGAGATTAAGATGAACCATTTTACCATGAAGTCCTTGATATAAACTCTTGATAAAGCACTTATTGTCAGGAGCCGAATGATGCTGATTCTGTTTTTAAATTCTCTGTACTTCTTTCACAGCTGCACAGAGCATGTCACTTATTAGTAGACCATACCTATCATCAGCTTCATCGTTTTTCTTCCCTAAAGCTCTCAAGCTTTGTTCTTTTCTCTCTTTACATTTGTATTTGTGATCCTATACTACTCTGGACATGGTTTCAGAAGAAGCAATGGATAACTGCTGTATTCCCCTGAGAGCCTATGAATGCCTCTGCTTTTCCTACCAGTCACAAATAACACACAGAAAAGGAAGAATGTACACTCACTGTTCAACAGCTTCTTAAAGAAGAAATCATGAAGGTGTTCATGTAAGTCTGTGAGAAATGGAACTGAAAAAAATAGCTTTTCAGGCCTCTGTCTGCCTTGGTGTGTTAAGGGTTCTGGAAAGTAGGTCAGAAATCTATGAGATTTTGAATTGCAGAAGTCCTATGCTGGATCAGAGAAGGCTTACAAATTCAAAAATCAGACAGAAAAGAATCAAGAAAAAAAAATATAGAACATCTGTCCTTGGGTTTCTTTACTACCTGAAGGCGGGCAATTGTAGTGGAGTCAAAACGTGAGTTTTGCTGTGGGTTTTTCAGCAGGAGAGGAGCTGCTCCTATACATGCAAGATCACTTCTGCGTGACTATAGGGATTGGGAGAGTTATTTTACTGATGGATGATAGACAAGTGAGTCAGCAGAAAGTGTTGTAGGAATTGCAGTTGGTATCCAGGCATAAATGTGTATGAAAATACTTCTTGAATTAGAATAGCCTTAGTGGTTTGGTTTTTATTCGGGTTTTTGTTGTTTTGGGATTTTTTTTTTTTAGATTTGTTTTGTTTCATCTGTGTGGAAGTTTGGGTTTTTTGTAAAAAACAAGTTTCATGATGTTATATGACTGGGGGAAGCATTTTTGTATTAGGAGATTTTTGTAGACTTTCTGGGACTTGATGTTCGTGTTGTGTACAAGGTATTCTGCAACATAAACTATTGTATGTTAAATTTCCTAAGTATCCCAAATACATGAACAAGTGCCTAGTGTTTTGGGCTTTTGGAGAAGGAAACTCTTTTTGTTTTAGTTTAGTCTACTTTTTTGGTCAACTCTAAATATTACTACAAATGAAACTCTGGAAGAAGGGTTTTCATGCAGTTGATTTTCATGCATTATAGAAAATAAAAAGTTTGTGCCTTCTATGAAACTTCTGATGCATCTTGGTCTACTGTTCTACATATTCTAATTGATTTGATTTGACTCTTCATATGAAATATTTCAGCTCTTCATTCTTCCACTTCAAGTGGAACATTCTTAAGGTTCACAGTGTTCCACTTCGGCGAATGATCTTTATTTCCTCTTTTGATAGGCTCTCTTATCTCTACAGAGGAGTATCCTTGTGGGATAGGGCCAATAAACTACTTTCATGTGTAAATCTAAGCCAGAAAAGCATCTTATCTACATGAAGAAGGTACATGAGGTACAGCTGAGAACCCTCCTAGTGGACTTACATGTCCACTTCCTGGTATCTCAGTATATCCAGATGAAATAAGTAATATGACAGAAATAGAATAATCTCCAGATGCATACATGTGTGCATTTATAGCTACAGACAGTACAGACATTTCCTACTGTAGCCCTGTGGGTAAAGGATGTGACATTTTTAAACAACATGCTTACACAATAATGCTTCTGGTTTAAGATGAAAAACACTTGTACACTGACCAGACACTCACATGCTTTCTAAGTTCACTTGGCCATGTGCTCTCCCTCTTCCTTATATGTCTTTCACAGAATACATCTTGAAAATAACCTTCGATAAACAGATGCATAGAAGATACAAACAGTATTTTGGCAGTAAAGTCTCTGCAGACAGAGGTAGAAGTAGGTGGAAAATCAGAAAACTTTGGAAACAAGTAGAAGAAGGAAAGGAATAATGAAATCAGAAACTAAAAATGGCTGAGATGAAATTTTTTAATGCTGAACATTGTATGCCATTTTTGAGGGTATTTCTCAGGTCTTGTCAATTGCAAAAAAGAAAAAAAAAAAAAAAAAGAAGAAAATAATGTGCTTTCTACTTGAGGGATATCCAGTACAGGCTTCTATATGTGTTTAAAATCGTAGGAAACAGACAGGGATTTTATTTATATCTTCATTGGAGATTGTGTAGGGGAAATCATGAAATTCCTTCTTGCAGTTTAAATCCTCTTGTGTACTATAATATCTTTATTACATTTTTTCAACATTTTTACAGAAAGATAGGCAATTGTCCCAAAGTAAAAAAATACCTACAAAGCAGTCTTTCTGTCTTTCTGGCCCCATGGATTTGCTCAGTGTGTGCAGATAAGCAACTGGAAGAAATAGTGGGAGAGTGAGTGACTATGAACAGGAATGAGGAAGGGTACACAGCCTTTTCATTATCTGAGTCAAACCTCTTGCCAACTGTTTTTATTGGTATAGGTTATGCTGAGTCTAAGAATGTCACAAAAGCTTTTTTTTTTTAATTTATGTGTAGTTGCACACAAATTCTAAAGGCTTTTATATTAGAAATTAAAAAGTGGGAGTGAAATTTGAATCCAGGGCAGCTGGTAAATCTGTCTTCAGGAATACCACAATGCTTTGGAGGAGGGGAAGAAGTGATTCAATAACAGTGAACAAACACTTAGGAGAAGGCTAGTGAAGATACTGTGTCAGATGGACTTGTTGAGTCCATCAGCTCTTGAGACCCCAGGAGGACACGAGCTGCAGAGCACAATGCATCTCTAAGCTTAGAGATATTGGTCCCCACAGTCTCGTTTCTGCATGCCTGGGCTCCTTCACATTGTCTCAAACTACCCTGAGAAAGGAGCTCTTTAGAGTATTTTGTTAACACAAACAATTGCTGTGGAGAATTTTAAGCATGTTAGGGATGGGCTAGGGAAGGAACTGTGAAATGCAGGTCTAACCACCCATCTAATTTAGACTCCTGGGGCAACATTTCCTTTGAAGAAATCAATAACCCTCCCTCCAAAGCAAACTGTCAAAACAAAAGCCCGTTTGACTCCAAAGTTTCTCCTCCTGGCACTCTAGCGACTGAAAAGTGTCAGTTGCATAGCGAAACTGATTTAGGGTATTGTTTTAATAAAATTAAAAATGTGAGACCAGCTCTTCTGTTGGCAGTTCTTCAGTAGATGACGTTGTTGAGAAGAAATGTTGAAGGATGCTTAGCAGAACTTTACTTGGTGTATTTAACTGAAAATGGAGTCAGAGATTGAAAGATGACGATATCACCAGATCCTGCAAAGTTTAAACTGTCATGATTGTAGTGCTTGTTAAAAACTGCTTTCATTAGCAAGTGATAATACGGAAAAAAGTCTTTGCATTGTGACTTAGGATGTCTGGACTTGGCTATCTTTCCCCATATCCTGACAAAGATAAGAAGAAAACTGCATCTTTTACCCTTATTGTGAAGTCAGCAGAAGCTGAAAGAGGTTGGCATGCTTAGAACAGAGGCACATGCATTTCCTCCCCGCATATGCATAGAAACACTATAAAACTGTGCCAGAAGCTGTTATATATCTGCGGTGTTTTCACCTTTGTAAAATGCTGTATTTCCTTTTGCAAAGTTCTGTTTAGAATACCTGTGAGCTAGGAATGTTAAGTACTGTAAAATCTCTTTCTTCTAAAGAACTACCTTTTGTATCTATCATTTTATATGTTTTAGGCAGCTGAAAAGAACATTTCCAACATAGAATAATAGCTTTGCATTTTCAGCGGTGGGAACAACTGTGTGAGCCATATTTTTATTAAATTTATAATCTATAAGTGACTGCCTATTCCCACATTTTGTTCCCATTTTACTCTTATGCCTTACTTATCCTTTTCCTGTACTTCCTGTCTCCCTGTAACACACATCTATCTTCTTCCCCCTCCCCCTCCGAGTCTTGCAAGTCTCAAGTCTTAATTATTTAGAGCAGGGAAGAAGATATCAGGATAGTATAATTTGACAAGATTCAGATTACATCCCCTGACGAATAGCAAATGTACAATGGCAACTTGTGTGAATTACATAAGAAAACAATGGCATTTTGAGAATGGCCCTGAATTGAATACAGTTCAGGCATGCATACCTAAGAAAGGATCTCTGCCATCAATTACTTTCAGGCACCTGTGTGCAAAGTGCTCAGCGTTCTCTGCAGAACAATGGAATCCTTTTAATACTGTAGTCTTAGGATTGTTGAAACCATTGATTTACTGTCTTCAGAGCTAAAGCCACTTATTACCAAGAGTGACCTGCAAACCCCCGAAGTGACTGTAAATCTCCCCATGTGGTAATGCAGCAGACGACAGCCCCGCTAGAAATAAGGGCAAGCAGAAAACACTTTCAGGTATGCAGAGGTTCTTCAAGTGAAAGGTTTTGGAGGTCCCCCTTTGTTTTTGTGGACCTTTCTGTGTTAGCAAGGAAGAGCTGGTTCTGGAAATCCTGAAGTATTACTTTCTTTGACACGTACAACCAAAAGCTCATCAAAAATCAGTAGTTTTACCACAAGTTTGCTTTGAGAAATTTCTGGAATCCAACTGAAAGTGTTCTTTCCCCGGTATTTACCACAGTTTCAATTGCTCTGAATTAAAGAGGTAATGGATTACAGAGTTCTTGTATATCTTTAGTATGGCTCTATTGCAAGATGAAATGTTGAGTCCAAAGTTATAGAAGAGTATTTCTCATCTAAGTATCCTTTTGTTTTTTCAGGAAAATGTCTCTGATTTTTCTCTTCTTTCTGCAGCAGTGCAGTTAAACTAATGGCCTGAAGAACTAGAGGCTTTAATTGTTATTCAGTTTGTTGACAAGTGGCAACCATTTAAAACTAGAGACCATAAAAACAGTCTTGGTAAACCACAGAGCATGGTGGGTTGGCTGTGTTGCAATATTTTGTTTCCTTTTGTAAAGCAGTTTGCAGAGTTGTTACTCCTGAGGAAGGAGTGACTTGATACCCAATTGGCTGCTATGTAAAGCACTGTAAAGTCATAAATACTGAAACTATAGGCTGACAAGGAAGATCTTACCAAGATGGAATGCAAGACATCAAGTGGAAACACTTTTAATTAAGGCACGAATATTTAATGTTCATTCGTGGAAGAAGAAAAGTGGAAGGTATTCTGAAAAGCCTGCACAATAACAGGGGTTTTAAATAGTTGGATCTGGAGAGTTTTCTCCTTCCAATAACTGAAAACAGAAGCAGTAATTCTGGATTCACTAAAATGTGCCTAGGAGAAAAGCTCTGCTTTTATCTATTGAAAGAAAAAAGTGCCTTGATTTTTGTCAAAACCAAATGTTACAATAGCAGTAGTCACACACCAGAGAAGAAAATTCTCAGTGTAGACTGATTTTCAAAAACATGTGGCTATAATTCTTTCTACTTCAATTACATATATAAAATGGGAAAAGAAAAGCTTAAACTGCAAGTTTATGGATTCAGTCAGTTTCATAAGTTGAGCTTTGAGGAAAATATTAAATATTAAGAAACTAATAAATATCTTGAGACAGTAAGATTTCACAATGAAAATCTCCTAAGTGCAAACAGATTGTAAACTGATGGAGAAACTTTCTAGCTCCTTTATTAAAATTAATATTGTTACATTGATTTGGTGATATAATAGTATTCCAGGGACTAGGTGATACCAATTGGTATAAGATGGCTTTATGTTAATGTTATGTTATGTTAATGTTAATATTGATACACTAACAGTTGTACTGGAAGTAGAGTTATGTGATCATACATAAAACTAAATGTCAGTATAGTATGGAGATACTATGATCCTCCTACTCCAGTGAAATATCAAAACTGGTGAATATTTAGATGTAGTTTTTCAGACCTTGGCAGCTCAGATATACATTTAGGAAATTAGGTTAATAAATGTTATTTAGTGGTTTAAATGGTCAAATATTCATCCAGAATGACTGAAGCAGACTTTGAAATGATTACTCTTCTGTCTATGCATAGCCTAGAGTTTAAAGTACTCTAAGACCTGGTTTGAATTAAATAACCAGATTTTCTACTGAAATTGTTCTGGCCCTAAGCTATTCCATCCTATTTAGTTCTGAGAATTAATTTAGGACAGTACTGAACTGGGGGAAACTGTTGGATACTGGGTGTCCTGTGGAGTTCACAGAATCACAGACTGGTTGAGGTTGGAAGGCGCAACATCTGGTCCTATGCTCCAGGTCGTCCAGAGTGGCCTACAGCTCATTGCCCAGGATCATGTCTAGACAGCTTTTGATTATTTTCAAGGATGGAGACTCCACAGTCCTTCTTGGCAACTTGTGCCAGTGTCTGGCCACCCTCACAACTCTGCCAAGCTCCTCTTCAGCTGGGTGGCCCCCTGCATATACTGCTGTGGGGTTTTGTTCCTCATCAGGTGAAGAACTTTGCACTTCTCTTTGCCAAACTTTACAAGGTTCTTGTCAGCTCATTTCTCCAGCCTGTCAAGGACCTTCTGGATAGCAGCCCAACCCTCGGGCCTATCAGCCACTCCTCCCAAATTTGTGCCATCAGCCAAATTGTTGAGGGTACTTTCTGACCCATCATTCAGATCATTAATGAAGATGTTAAACAGGACTGGGCTCAGTATAGATCCCTGGGGTTCACCTCTAGTTACCAGCCTCCAGCTATAATTTGCACTGCTGATCACCACCCTCAAGGTCTGTCCATTCATCCAGTTTTCAATCCACCCCATTGTCTGTCCATCCAGCCTCTACAGCAATAGCCTGAGGCTGTTCTGGGAGGAAGCATCAAAGGCCTTACTGACGGCTCATTAGAAACTCGGCAGACACTGCTCTCTCCTCATCTTCCAGGTTCATCACTTCATTGTAGAATGTTATCAGGTTAGTCAAGTGCTTTCATGTAGGGAGTCATGCTGACTAGTCCTGAGAAATTTTTTTCCTTTATGTGTCTGTTTACAAAATTAGTTGTTCTACCAGTTAGAGCAGCAGATCCTTGGATTAGCAGTGGTCATACATGGATGGACCTTTATCTACAACTTACTTGGTCAAAAAAGCAACATTTCTCTATGCAGCTGGTAAACTTTGGTTAGCTGGTAAAAAATTGCATACGACAGAGGAGAGAATAATGTATGGTGGCTGTATAGTAGCCACAATGGTCATGCCATCATGAATTAAAGAAAGGAATGACAAGGTACCAGCATAAAGTTTATCTGTCCCCTAAGATAGGCACTTTCTGATCAGAGTAGCTTCAATTTTCTTTATGAATGGCTTTCACTCGTATGTCACTCACCCTTCTGCCTTCCTTTAGCTGATCCAGTGTGAGTTTCATCTCTTATTTCAGCCAAAGTGTTCTCCAGGATGAACTGATATTACACTCAGTAGTATTCCTTGATGGGAACGTGCAGTGAGATCTATTCATTGGTAGTACCAAGCTCAAGCAGCAGCTAAATGAGTCAGCAGGAACATGTATAAGCTCAGAGGTGGTGTTTCTAGTGTACCCTATTTCCTACAAATCTCTGTCCTGCACACCAGCTGTATGCCAGAAAAGCACACCTCAGTGGTTCTCTGTACGATGCAGCTATTACTTCTGCATCTTCCACTTGCAACACTGCCACTTTGCAACCTCTTCTCAGTTTGTCCATTTTTAATAGGATTTTTCTCAAGAAGACTGCCTTTGTCCTTCTCAAAACAGAACCTTAAAGTTATGGCCAAAATAGTCTTCCAGTCCTTCTCAAAATGATATATTCATTTGGCTAACTTCATTTCACTTCACAAAGACTGTAAAAATTCTGACACTGAATAGGAGGACATTTCAGCTATTGAACTGGTATTTTGTCCAGAAACATTACTGAATTGTAGATAAAGATATTTTGAACGCAGTTACTTGCTCAGATTAGCTGCCATGGATGATCATTAGTTGAATATAGTGCATTATTTTCTAAGTAGAACTATTGCTTAAATGCTGTGTTTATTCCCATGTTTCTCCATTGCTTCACTTGCTGCCATAGAAGCCACATAGAAAAGCAATCACAGAAAACTTTAAAGGCAAACAACTAATTTAAGTTGAATGCACAATCTTTCTGGTGTAACAAGCTGAGTCTACATCTAAAAAAATGAACACTTTTGAATTGAGCAGTGTCCTGATCAACAATTATAAAAGTAGGATAAAAGGTATGAGGATAAGGGCAGGAGGATGCAAGTTACAGATGAGGGTGCTGTTATGTAAGCACAAAAACATTGGAATTAGATTGTGAAAGAACCACAAAAAGAGCAGAAAAAATCTCCATATTTACATTCAAAGCCTAAAAAATAAATAAATATAGTCATTAAGTTCTCAATTTCTGTTGCTTTGTTATCACAAAGAAGATAAGCATTTGACTATCATTAGAGGTTTTCTTTTAAAATATCTTCTATTAATTGAAAGAATTTTGTCATAAACTACTGCCTGACAGATTCTATCAAGATGTCCGTTAATCATAATGTCTTATTTGAGTTAACAGTGTCAGATTTTTGGGACTTTGCTCTGTAGAGCTTCGAGAGGATTGCTTTTTTTTCTTGGGCAATCTGTCCTCAGGAGGACTCATGCTCTACACGCTGTCCTGTTGAGTACAGTATATCTGCTGTACAGAGAGCATTTCTTAGACAAGATGAATAGGCAGCATCAATTTTTTCAGCTCAGTGTTATACTAAGTATTCCTTCAAATGGGAGAGCCACCCTTTTTTCTGCTCCCAGAGATTCTATAAATCTTCTGGGCTATTTGAAGTTGGATCTGCCAGTTGCTGAATGGAGCAAAGTCTTATGATTCAAGGCAAGAATAAACGATCGGTTAGTAGCTCACTCAGGCCAGATATCTAAGTGGTTGTGTAGCATCTATAACAGAGCCTGAAACTTGCAGCAGTGAAAACTTATATTGCTTATGAAGTAGAAATGTCTGGAAAAAGAAGGCTGGTTTTGTTACTTTCTCCTTGACAAAATTTAGGAAAAAATCAACACTCCTTCAAAATTTTTATTAGAAATAAAGAACATAACAAGTTCAGAAACTTCAATTTATTTTTTTTCTGTATGATAGATACGGCATTGAAGACAGTGAAAAATAAAATTTTGTAATTTTCCTTCCCCCCTCCCCGCTCAAGTTAATTCAATCAATTTGATTGAATCTGATCTGAGGGTGAGGTTATTACAATTTACATGAGCTTAAATAAAAAGGCTGTCACATTTACCATGTACTTAAGGAGAGCAGCAATTCCTTAGTACATAATACATTAATCTTATTTGAACCTTATGTTCCCTAGCCTTTCAGTAAACAGAAGTACATCTTGTTTTCATATCTTGAATACTTGTACTGAAGAAAATGGTAATTAAAGGAAAAGCTAAAGCTTTTTTGAGCCAAAATTATTACTTTTGGGCACTCAATAAAGCATCCTAATTCTTCAGCCTTTCTTGAGTTGACCTTACTAAAACCCATAATTTTTAACACATGTTCCCTTGAATAATGCTCTTTGGTGTTTGAAAGTATGAGGATGTAAAAACAGCAGGAGGAAGTATGAAGTTTCCTTCTGTTTACTGTGATTTATGAGTAAAGATTAAAAGCAGTCCAAGATAAACCTGCCACTACAATTGGAAATTCAGCTTGTGTGTGGGTACTGAAGCACTTGTGTCAGGAAAGACCTATGCAAAATGTAAGGGGGAATGGTCTAATATTTTCCTCTTGCTGCCTGGTGTAGTGTGTGTTGTCTATCGCGTTTTGGAGGACCCCAATGTGTTGAAAGTCAGTAGAATCTTGCCTTTATGCCCTCATGTGATAAATGCTTTCTGATTACAGGGGGGCGAAGAAGTACTACAGCCAATGGTAGGGTTTCTGCTGTAGTGCCTAAAACACAGAGGCCCGGATCCAGCCAGGACAGGGTTAATTTTCACAGTAGCCAGGAGGAGCATGGCTAGGAGGGGATTCTATACCCCTCATGTCATTTTCTGGGGAGAGTGGAAGTGTTTCCACTTTGGGTTGGGTTGTGAGGCAGAGGGAGGGTCGGGGTATTGCCAGGGGTTTTCTGTGAAGGGTGGGCAATATCATGTGAATCAGTCATCTTTTTTCTTGTACTGCTCGGTCATTAGTATTGTTCCTTGTCTTATTTTATTGTTGCTTCCAGTAAATTGTTCTTATCTCAATCTGTGCTTTTTCCCTTTTGTGCCTCCAAGTGTCCTCTCCAGCTTGCCTGGGGTGGGGGGAGGAGGATTGGGAAGCGGGGGAGCCAGCAAGAGGCAGCATGGTTTGGAGAGTCTGGGTGGGAGCACTAAACTGGGCAGTATCACTCCTGAACCATGACACACCGTATTTTTACCTGGGGTTAAAAACAGCTTGGTAAAGCCGTTCCCACATGCAGAGAACTGCTTATTAGTTAATTATATGATAGAAATATAGATAAATCACCACATGGATGCAGCTGCTGAAAAAGTAAACACTCATAACAGAAAATAGTAAAAAATATTCTGTATATCATGTGCTTACCTACGCACATGTAAGAACATGGCAGAAAATGGAAACTCCATAAATTTAAGAAAAATTCAGCTGAAAATTGCCTTCTGTCTCAGTATTTGTTCATCTTTTTTTGCCTTCAAATCAGGTCTAACAGTATATTTGGGTGCACAATTTCAAGAGATGATTGGCAAAAAAACAATATTACAAGAAAATTATGAATTTTGGACCTTCATAACACTTTCTAGTTCAGAACAAAAGCAGGACTAAGCCACTAACATTTTTTATTTTATAGCTGGTATGAAGCAGTGTTGCTTCAACTAGGTCTTATAATTTATCTGGGAGTAAATAATATCATTTCCTTTACTGAATGTGGCTTGTGCTTGTGTGCTCACAGCCCAGAAAGTCAATCCCATCCTAGGCTACATCAAAAGCAGCATTGCCAGCAGGTCAAAGTGGAGTGATTCTCCCTCTCTGCTCTGCCCTGGTGAGAGTCCACCTGGAGTACTGTGTCCAGCTCTGGGGGCCTCAGCACAGGAAGGACAGGGACCTATTGGAGCAGGTCCAGAGGAGGCCACCTAGATGACCAGAAGGTTGGAGCACCTCTCCTATTCAGATAGGCTGAGAGCATTCAGGTTGTTCAGCTGGAGAAGAGAAGGCTCTGTGGAGACCTCATTGTTGCCTTTCAGTACTTAAAGGGTGCCTATAACAAAGACTAGGACAGACTTTTTAGCACGGCCTGCTGAGATAGTACAAGGATTAATGGTTGTAAACTAAAAAATTCAGTGTATATAGAGGAAATTTTTTATGATGAGGATGCTGAAACACTGGAACAGGTTGCCCAGAGAGGTGATAGATGCCCAGTCTCTGGAAATATTCAAAGCCAGGTTGGATGGGTCTTCGAGCAATCTGGTCTAATTGAAGATGTGCCTACTCATTGCAGAGGGATTGGGCTAGATGACCTTTAAATGTCCCTTCAAATTCAAACTACTTTAGGATTCTGCTGAAGCTTAATTCTCATATAGAGAGTAATAGAAGTGAAAAAGAAGCACTACTGTGGATAGTTAAGTAATATAGGATCCATACTTAATTCTTACTGCTCCCAAAGTTCAATTTCTGCACAGATACTTTTAGGAATATATGCAAAATCTTTTTCCCATGTTGGAAGGGATCTGGCAATATAAAGCACATATTCTTGTACACAAAAAAGAATCCTATGTTGATATGATTTTGTACTATATATCATCCAATAGAATCATAGTTAGTCTATGTATGTGACATTCTGGGATTTTTTACTTAGGAAGGGATTTGTGTCTAGTTTCTACCTTTCCTTTTTCTTGAAATAAACAGTCATCTTAAGTACCCAAAATGTTTTAGTTGTGAGCTGGGCTTCAAATACAGATTTAGCCAGTTGTTTTGTTCCCTTCCTTTTTATTTCTCCACTGTGGAAAATAATATTAAACTAATATCCTTGTGAACTTCCTTTTGCACACTATCTGTTATTATTTTGTCTATGCATGCACTACAAACCAAAAATGCATAACTGAAAAAAACCTGCTATCTTACCACTTTCTTACTCCACTGAAAAACATCAAAGCTGTTTTCCATTTTGCTGTATAAGGACACTAATTAAACTACAGTTCTTCCTGCTGTTGCCATCATGTACATCCTCTCAAATGAGATAATGAAGGTATGAGAGTTAACGTGTTACTTAACTGGAGAAGCTGTAGGGACAAAAATCAAACGCCATGCTAAAGCACATTGAATGATAGCAGTATCTCAGAGCCATTTGCAGGAAAAATTGAGAGTGATATAAACTAGAGTGCACCTTGCTCTCCTTAAGTCTAAGGGAAAATAAATCACCAGGTTATCTGAACAAATTTGCTTTCTTATGGGCAGGAAAGAGTGCATTCAATAACAAAACATGTCACATCTTCTGTTTTTTGTTGCCTAACCCAGAAACTCACAGGCTTGATTGGTGAAAAAGGTGTTTTCTTAATAGACAGACTATGGTGTAACTATTGTAACATGAGAATTGTTGCCTCTTTCCTTCCCACATATCACCTTGCTCAGTTCCTTACTATATTCCTTTTGACTAGTACTACTAATGTTAAAAGAGCTGTTCTATCATGAAGTAAATTTCATAATGTATTCTGCATAATAGTATATGGAGAAACAGGCAAGTGACAAGGGATGTCAAGAGCATTCTTAAGACAAAAGGCTTTACTTGCTTCTTCATTTTCTGACAAAGCTTCAGGATCATAAACCGTTCACTGAGATGCTTCCACAGCCCTAAAAAATTAGAGAACCATGGAATCATAGAACGGTTTGGGTTGGAAGGAACCTTAAAGATCATCTTGTCCCAAACCTCCTGCATGGCGCCAAATACATCTTCCACTAGACCGGGTTACCCACAGCCCCATCTAGTCTGGTCTTGAACACCTCTAGGGATAGGGAGTACACAGCCTCTCTGGGCAACCTGTTCCAGTGCCTCACTACCCTTACAGCAAAGAATTTCTTCCTAATATCTCTCCTCCTTCAGCTTAAGGCCATTTTCCCCTTGTACTCTCACTACCTGTCCATGGGAAAAGTTCCTCTTCAGCCTTCTTGTAGTCCCCCTTCAGGTACTATAGGTATAAGGTATACTATGAGGTGCTGTAAGGTCTCCCTGGAGCCTTCTCTTCTCCAGGCTGAGCAACTCCAACTCCCATTCTGTCTTCATAGCAGAGGTGCTCCAGCCCTGTGATCAACTCCTCTGGACCTGTTGCAACAAGTCCATGCCTTTCCTCTGTTGGGGACCCCAGAGCTGGATGCAGAACTCCAAGTGGGGTCTCACCAGAGCAGAGTGGAGGGGCAGAATGTCCTCCCTTGCTCTGCTGCCCACGCTGCTTTGGATGCAGCCTGGGGTACAAATGAATTTCTGGACTGTGAGCGCACACTGCTGAATTGTGTTGAGCTTGGGAAAAGACTTCATCTGTTGACATTATGGACCCCTTATGTCAGTAGGGAGTGTTTATCTTAAAACTATTTCCAACTTTTCAGTTAAAAATCTCACTTAGAAAATCTGAGATGACCAAATTTCTAGCACATATAAACAATATATTTGCATTTTTGAAATTATGTGCAAGAGTTGTAATCCACCATGAAACTCTTCTCTTATCAAGCTGCTAAAGACTCTCTCCTCCAACATCTGACTGGCAAGACTTTGATGCTTTGCAGGAGGTGCAGTAGTATTTACTTCCAATGGAAACTAGACTGGCATATTTTGCTAATTCTCTCAAGTTAAGTTTATTTTCAGTTTTAAGCAAGAGCTACTTGACATATGTGTGTTTGTTTGTTTGGGTTTATTTTTTGTCTGTGGGCATCGCTAGTGAATTCGAATACCCTAATGCTTATTTAATTTACTGCTGTAATCAGGAATACTTCCACTGTAATTCCATTCTATTCCAGTTGTATTAATTAAAATCTTACCAGGATGGAATGTAAGGGGCAGGAAGCAAGGCAGTCTGCCAGTGCTTGGAAAAAAGTACTTTCCTACCCCATGACTTGGAGCAGCCTACATAGTTATTTGCTGTAGCCCTTAGGGTTTAATTATGTCCTCTATGCCCTTCCTAACAGCAACCATCCTTACTATGCCTTGCTGGAAGCAGTACAGGGGAAGAAGAGAAAGTCCCTATTCTATAAGGACATTTTCAGAGTTTCAGCCTACTATTGGTACTCATTAAATTACTTCTCCCTCATCTTCTGTTTCTTCATGTACCGTAGACCTCAACCAGGGAGGACTGGTTTTTTATTCAGGCTTTGGTCATTCCTTACACAATTTATCAATCAACAGAACGACTGCTTCCATATGTTACTAGTAACCCATTTCCTTGCAGTTTTTTATCTGTATGAGCAAATGCCAAAACATTCCCATGAGGGTGTCTTCGTTTCAATTAATTTATCATATTAAAATGGAGGTTGAAAGGAAAAAAAATCTAAAACTGTGTGAAACTCAGTTCTTGGCATTTCTTTATTTAACCCATATTACTGGAAAATAGTTTGGTATTTTAAAAATAAAAAAATGCTTTCACTATCTGTTAATAAATTTCAGTAAATCTTTGAAGACAATTGTAAAGCTGGAGCAGTTTTAATGTATTGTAACTTAATTTTAATACCTTTACATAGCAAGTGAGGCAGTTTTATGATTCTTTTACTGTCCTGTTTTATATCCTCTACTATACTTCAAGGTGTTTCTAACATGTACTTTGCTCTCATTTTGAAATATTTTTGACTGTTCCCATTTTTCTTTCAGTGCCATTCAGTTCCATAAGGGCCAAATGCTACCACACTTGCACTGCAGTGGGACTTCTCCTTCAAAAAAGAGCTATTTGGTATAATTATGATAAACTGTGCCTGACTGTTTAAACTTCATTATGTTCTAAATGCTTATAGAGGTAATAGTTGCTTACTCACACGCTTCTTTGAATTTGACTCGGGGCTATCTTATTATGTTATGACCTATCAGCTGGGAACCTTGACCTGTATGTTGGTTACATTTTTAATTGCTAACATATTTTGTTAATTGTTCACCTACAGAGAACAGCTACCTAAAATCTCCTCCTTAATGAGCTCATTACAATGCTGTATGCTTTGTAAATGGTGGCCATTACATATGTGACAAATAAAGAAAGCTTTCTTGAGCTGGATTAAACCAAACCCAAACCAGTCCTTCCATATGAAGGACTTTTGTGCCTTGCTTGGGAAAAATACATCCAAGATTAAGTATAAATAATATTAATAGTCATGCTCACGTAGTATATTTTAAGACAGTACCAAGATCCAAAACCAAAAGTAGCTTTTACCTCTTGTTGTACAATATATGTATATTATATGTCTGAGTTTTATCAAATATAAAATAACTCCATGTTTTTTTAATAAAACTCATTTTTTGGGTAAAAGCATAAGGTATTGATTAATAAGATAATTTCATGTTTGTCTAAGGATTATTGATGGAAGAAATCCTTAAAATGTCTTTCTCTCTCAAAAGAGATTTTTGCCCGTTGTATATAAACAATTCAAAAGGGCAGCATCAATTCACAACTCCAGTTTTGTTGTTGCAAGGTCCACAGAACAGAATCCAAACCACTATAAAATATGGTATCAGTCCCCTGACCAGGAAAAAAAGAACTGAACACACTTTGTTGATGAAAATTAGAAAGGTAAATATAAGTAATAACGATTAGCTTCAGTACTGACGAGTCTGCCTAAACACTTCCTGGACAGACTAGAAGTGCAGTTCCCTAATGCTTGGAATCCTTGCTTCAACTGAACCACTTATAGAACACAACGGAAGATTTTTTTTCTTTGATTTAAGCCTAAATTCGTCTGTAAATAAGACAGGGCAAAGCAGTTTTTGTGTGGATAAAGAAAAGATGATAGAAAAGCATTAAACTATAAGAAGATTATTTTTCAATCACAGGAAGTCACTAGAGTTTAGTTTTTGGACTAGTGTTATGCAGGGTTTTGGTTTTGCTCTTTTTTGACTTATCACTGCACAAAGAGGTGGGCCATCCTACTGAAGGTTTCTGATGACACATTTCTGCAGGCATTACCAGTATTCATGTAGGTCTGGCTATTGTACCAGGAAAAATATATAACCTTGAAGACTAAGGGAAGAGATGTAATACAGTAATACCAAGGGCAGTTTCACTCAGAGCCCATGACATGAATTGGCAGGAGAATGGGAAGGGGAAGAGAGTTACATCTGTACCAAGGGAATACAGGGTGACTGTGAGTCACTAGTGTGATAATGAATCCAGGATGTAACTGAACTATAGATTGTGGTAGGAAATTATTAATGCTGTTGGACCCGCTTCTACTATGACTCATGCAGAATGCAGTCTATATTTCTAATGGCTCTGAGTCCACAAAGGTGAACTCAGATTGAAATAGACGGAGCTGAAGACTGAAAAGAGGTAGTTTACTTTAAAAAGAGACAAGCAACAAAAAGACAGTATGTTTTCCTTTCTGCTTATATAACAGGACATGAAGGAATTAATATTAGGGCAAACTAGCCATTTAAGAAAATTGACATCACTCTCGCAAAGTAAAATGGATACAAAATAGCTGTGAACAAGTTCAGGTTAGAAATCAGAATGAAGTTTCTAAATGTGATGAGGGCTGGTGGTGTGCCTTCACATAGACTTAACTGGAGCAATAATTCTCTGAAATGAGGATCATTAAATATGATGGTGTGATAATGAAGGTCTGGATACACAACCAGATAGCCCTTCTGGTACTTGTGGTTCCTGACAAGAATTCCTAGATATTCTGTACAGGCTACATAAGCAGCTGCAATCTGAAAGGTGTGCCTACGGCTATGCAAGCAAGAAATGCTGTGTTTGCTTAAGCAGGAAATTCAGGAAGTCAAGTCATGAAAGAGATCTTAACAAAGAGATCGAGTACAACCGAGGTCAATGCACAAGGATGCAAAACTGGTGCATCTTTAAAAATAATAATTACAAGGATAGAGCAGAAAATGAAACACCTAAGAGTAAAAAGAAATCAAGTACAGCATGTGCAGGAAGTTTATCAGGGAACTAGCAGGTGGGCATGACTGTTGAGAAGTAAAAGGAACCATAATAAAAGATAAGAGAATTATAAACAAGTAAAACTCCGTTAAACAGGAAATTGTATCAAAAACCTTCTCTTAGTAAAGACTGGAGTAAGTAGAGATTAGACTTATCAGCAAAACCTCTGGAGAAATTTGAGATTAAAAAGGTAGAAGTATAAATAAATTAGCCCAATAAACAGAAGATAAGGTGACTGTAGAGTTGAAGAGAACGACTTATAAAAAACCCCAGCATGATTAAAAAGGGAAACACTAATGGTCGTTATTGTTAAGCAATTTTCTAAATCTTTGCAATGGAGAAGTTTGCTAGGGATTTTGTACTGCCCTCTTTATAAGAAAAATTCACTGTTAGTCTGGACTAGGTGATGCCAGACTGGGACTGACATACACTGCCCTCAGTATCATGAGAGGACCACGGCATACACCAGAGGAAGACAATTAAACTCAGTGATTATATGAGACTCTTGGTAAACCAAGAGTGAGAAGTGATTTTAAAACAATGACTGCTCAGCTGCTTTTTAGATGTCAGGGCTCCTACTTACACAGTTTAAAGGGAAAAAAATCTCCAAACAATCTAATCTAATCTAATCTAATCTAATCTAATCTAATCTAATCTAATCTACATTAGTCTTTTCAAGGAGTTTGCAAATAAAAAAAGTCAACAACTAAGCAGGGGAAAAATAATAGAAAATACACAATTGTCTCTATCTCAGCATCTACACACAATTGCACACACCATAAATGCTGCAACCTCTTGCAGGGGCTTGTGTAGGCCACATGCCTTTCTGCAGCACTGCTGCTTCTTTCTTGGTGGGGCAGATGCAGCTGTTTAGCCTGAGCTGTGATGGAGTACCCGTCTGCAACTGAAGTCTGGGGCTATGGAGCAAGAGGGTGGCCAGAGATCCACGCTTTTTAGGCATGGGAGAAGCAAAATTATCCTTTTGTGAAAATGCATGCTCTGTATTGTATTTTAGAGGATTCCACCATTTCTTAGTGAGGCAGACCAACAGAACAGCAATGGATCAGGACTTTCCAGTGTCTTTTGAACTACATTACTCACCAGATACAGTTGATACAATTTAGGCCACAAACTGGTATTTGACTATATTTTGAGCTATTATACAGGCAAGATAAAGCAGATGTTTTCCCAGGTATGCTATTGGAATGTATTTTTCTTCTTTTTTTTTTTTTTTATTTTTATAACATGTATTTGCAGACGGCACCATGGAAAAAATTGCAAACAGGGTAGAACTAAACAGTTTTTGAATTGAATTCCTTTATAATGCTAAGGAGAACATGAACAGGTAGATAAGATACAAAAATTTCAAGCTTGCCAGTCAGTGTCCATCTACTTGAAGATGTTTAGAGGAAAGAGTTCCCTTTGGGCAGAATATTCTTCTGTGTAATTTATTATGCCTTCTCTTAAGAAGTTTCTTTGTTGTGCTATTAAAAAAAACTAATTGTGTGCTGTCTTGGAGATACCATTATTTGCATCTCTGAAAAGTAAAGTAGCACAAAAGATCATACATTATTTTTCTCTCACTTTGGTCAATGGCAAGTGTTTTCACCAGTTACAGAGACTCAAGTCTTGGAGCTCCAATTAGAAGCACCCATGGCTTGATGAAGTATGATAACTTCAACTGCATAAGTGAAAATAAAATGCCAAAACTCAAAAATAGACTAATAAGATGTCGGTGCATATTTGAACCACCAGTAAAAATGCATATGAGAGACCTCACAAATGCCACTAACCCTGATAGGAGAAGCAGAGAAATGTTTGCAGATTCGTATCTACGTTTTCACAAAAACTTTGGAAATTGTAAGGCTGTGATCATCTTTTAATTTTTGAAATTATTTTATGAGTAGTTGGATTTTATCCAAAGATACATGGAAAAAAATCCAGCAGAGAATTATTATCATTATTATAGGTCAATTCTTGATTTCTCTGGATGACATGTTGTGTACTGTGTATGTGCAGTAGGTTTTGTGATTGACTAGTACAGTGAACAGCTGCAAAAATAATTTCAGTGTTTTCAGAGACTGGATTTTATACTATCAAAGTTAATGGAAATGTAATTATTCCTTTGAAATAATGTTGAAATAACTGCATAAATCCTGAAAGTTAGCAGTATTTTAAATTGGTTGTTTCAGAATTTTGTTCTTTCAGTGCTGTATTTTCAAAGGTGGTAAATCTGTCTTGAATTGTTCATTCAGCTAGAAATAATACAAAAAAATCTAGACCTACGGTATTAAAATGTTTCCTTTGATAAGAAAAAATCAGTATTGAAAAAAAACCAGTAGATTTTGTTAGAGATAATTTGAAAAAAAAGTGAAAATCCTACTTCAGAAAATTTTTTAGGTGTCTACAAATATTATAACTTGAAAATTAATTGCCCAGTATCTCTTCTTCATTACTTTTACATTAACTTTGTCTTTGTTTTATCCAGTCTTTCTGACTTCATTTCTTTGAATAACTGAGAAAAAACTTATTCTGTTGAATCACATCTTCCAAAGCAGCCACGATGACCTTAGAAAGCAAGAAATAATTCACTGAATGCTGTAACATCCACTGAAGGATTTAATCTAAGTTACTGCATTTTTAGAAGGCCATAAACCCCAACTTACTTTTTAAAGTATGTTTCATTCCTTGAGTCAAAAGAAAGTGCTTCCAGCCACCACATCATTGTTGCTAATTTGTTTTGTCTTTCTCATCAGATAGATTAAATGCCATAGTCCCTTTTCCTGGATCTCAAAGGAAGCATCTGAAAAAAATTGTAGGATGTTTACACTGTGCAACTGCTTCTCAGTTTTGTAGAAAGCTTCTAATTCAGTGATGCTCAGCTTGAATTTAAACCCAGTTTACCTGGTAGCCAGTCCAACCCACTTTCAAACCAGGTATAGCATGTACTAGAAGGGAGACATATGTTTAACTTTTTCTCTAATAATGTTTCTAGACTTAGGTAGATAAATTCCAAATGTTAAATGTTAAAATTTATACATCACAAAATTGCCCTGTGCACAGTTATTTCTTTTATACCATGAAATGTCTACAGATGTTCTTCCTTTACCTTTCCGTCTCCTCGTTAAAATATAGTAATGTACTTTTTCTTATTAACAACAGTGAAAGTAGACGATTTCATCTCTGGATCCATCACAGAGTAGTTTATCTGAGCAGCACGTCATGCTATCCTTCCTGATAGTTGAAATTCCTTTCACATCAGAATCAAACTAAACTTCTTGTCCATTAGGAGTTTACAAATGTTGTATTTTACTCCTCAGTCAGGTGAAACATCTAGTCATGCTAGACATTTAGATGTGATTAAAACTTCCAATTCTACTTTGTCATGGTGACATAATTCATTTTGTGGGATAGTTTTTGGATCACTTTTAGACAAGTAAACTTTATGAAATGGAAGTGCTATCATTATGTGAATTCGTAATACACTCATAATGTATTGGGGACATTACTTCAGAATAATGAATTGTAAAAATAAACATTAAGGGGTGAATTTGGAATTAATCTATCACTATCAATTTCCACAAATGTAATAACTACTCATAATGTACAATCTTGATTAAATATATTTTATACATATAGCCAGAAAAAAACCCATCAATCAGTGTAGGTGCAAATACGAACTCAAACATGAATTCAAGTTCTAATTGCATCTCAGTCCAAAGCTATTTTATTGATTTTCATCAGTTGTAGCATTTTCCTTTTGCATATTTCTATGTTTACAGACATATTTCTGTTAATCATATGGCATGCTCTCTGCCTGAAGAGTTAGCTAGGCAGTAATCTTAAAAAAAAATACTGTCTGGTTTTCAGATTTTGCTTGGGCCAAATACAGAAATGAAAAGAGACTTCTCTAGAGCCCATTCATGCAATAACTTTCCTGTCCATGGCCTGCATCCTTAAACTAACAGAAGAATTTATTGCTGATAGTATTAAAATCTGGTACAGATAATCAGTGGGTTGGAGTTAAAGGGGACAGAGACAGATAAAGCAGAACTGATTCACTGGGGGAATGTGACTTTTACAAGGAGACAATGTTATAACCAAAATCAGATTGATTTCCCAGCATTCAAAACTGGTTTTTGTTGTAGAGGGGAGAATTCTACAGAATATTAATTTTTAGCTGGACATTGTTTTTTTTCCGAATGCCTAGTTCTGAAAATTCTTCACAGATTCATTTTAAATTTTTAACTTTAACTTATTGTAGTCATGGCTTATTTGCTAACATAAGAGTAGGAAAAACAAACTTTGGTTAGTAAGACTAGCTCAGCAACATTCATTTTCAGGGATAAGGAGATAATCCCTTCTCTGTGAGGTGATAAATTAGTTGATAATTCACTGACTGGAAATTCAAGGAATCAAGAATGACTAGTAGGAAGCTAAATGCCACAATTTGTAGACATGGAAGAGTAGCTAGTTTATCTACATTTAATTTCCTCTCTCTTCTTCTTTTTTAATGCAAGCCCAAGGGACTTTACAACAAAGAGAGGAAACTAACTGAGAAAACCCAGTGTTTGTTTTTGTGAAATGTTATTCATCTCTTGATTACATGACACAGATGACACATAGAAAACTGCCATGGTTTAGTCAGCTTCACTGAATGCAGCTTGTTTTCATATCTGATTATTTTGTATTAATCCAACTTTTTAGTTGTGTTCTAACATGTTTTCAAGCCTTGTCTGCAAACACTCAGGAACATTCATGCTCATTATTACATAGAGGCTGTGGTCACTTTTCCTTTAATGTTTTCTATTCTGATGAGACCACGAAGGTTCTACAGCTGAGGGAACCATATTATTGTGGGGCTGCTGTAATGATGGATGGGGTTTCTAATATATCCTGTGTAGATGCAGCCAAGGCAAAAGTTGACAGCTCAAGAGTGGGGCCCTTAAAACACTCTGAAAGGTAACTAGTAAATGTTTGACTAGGATAAATACTTGGATGGGAAGAAAAACAATGGTCTTTCAGTAAAGTAACCAGGTCTAAGATCTCTGCATGGTCATAGGAAAGATTCTTCCATTATGGCTTAAGAGTGTGGAATTCTTAATGAACCCATCAGTTCTTGTCCAAGCTAGTTTTGAGCTAAATTGCATTAGCATTGTAACAGCTTCAACACAGCTGATGTTCAAATCAGGAGAAACCTGGTGGCTTTTACTAAAATTTTCTTCCTGAAGTAAAACTCACATTTTCAACACAAAGCTGTGCAAGTAAAGGCACATGTATTGGGTCAGTTTCACAAAGTACCAGGGTTCAGGCCATCTGGGACACATCATTACTTAAGATAAACTGAAGGACAAACTCACAGAAAGTCAGTTAAACCACCCATGCTTACTTATTATCAAACACTTCTGCCTCTTTCTCCTATTTTTTGTTCCATCTTTCTTTGTAGACTTGACTTCTCTCTGTTCTTCTCTCTGCTTTTTTATGTTCTTTTATCTGATACCTAACAAATGCACTATAAATACATGTTGCCACATGTATTTGCAGTCTTAGTTGTGTTTCTGTCACCTTGAGCAGTCTGTTTTTTCTGTCTGGTTGTGGCATCTCTCTGTCTCTTTAGATTCGCTCACGGCACTCACTAATTTTCCCTCCTTCTAATTATTGGGTAGTTTAATAGTTTGACCACACCATACCATTGCATGTTTTGCTATGATAGATACCATTTACTGTTTGTCTTTATTAACAGATTTTACAGACTATTGTAACATACAAATTTCACAATAGTTTGTATAAAAGAAAGCAACCTGTTGCAGAGCCATTCTCCATAAACACATATTTGAAGGAACCACTAAAGCCTGAATTGTGAGAAATCCTTGTATGGGATTTTTTGAAGAAAAGGCTCAAAAGGGAATTCCCATGATATAAGCTTCATTCTGTTCTTGCTGTAGGCTACATTATCAGAATACTCTTTATAAATTTAAAAAGCATTGTCATGAAACTAGTTCTTCTTTCAGCATCCTTCTCACATTTTCCAATAAGCCTGGTAGTAAACTGATCATTTTTAAAGACAATTATTAGGAGGCTGTATGTATATTTTTAGATACAGAAATAAACTGTAATGTTATACATTTCCAAGACTTCCCCCATTTCTTTTCAGTCTTGCTCTTACTACTTTGCACAGAACACCATCCTTCCCTAAACAGATCTTTTTAAGAGAAGATAATCCAAGGAAGGATATAAATGTCATGGAATATTGACTTCATGTAAGTTAAAATATGCAGGATAAAATCTGAAGATCAACCTTCTTTTTTTTTTTTTATTCTGTACGTGTCTCTATCCCATGCATCAGACTGTGGTCTGATCACAGTGAAGCAAAAAGTTTGTGTGGAGTCAAAACTGCCAGTTAACAACAGTTGTTGCTCAAATTGTTTCTCCATTTAATGTCCAACTGACTGTTTTCCTGTTTCCTTGCAGTTTTCCACTTGTCCCACAAAGTCACTCGAGTGGTTCCAGAAAGTGCTCTGCTGATTGTCCTCGGTCTTTTCCTCGGTGGCATTGTATGGGCAGCAGATCACATTGCCTCCTTCTCCCTGACACCAACTGTATTTTTCTTCTATTTGCTGCCCCCCATTGTTTTGGATGCTGGATATTTTATGCCAAATAGATTGTTCTTTGGAAATCTTGGCTCCATCCTTTTGTATGCTGTCATTGGGACAGTCTGGAATGCTGCTACAACCGGTTTATCTCTTTATGGTGTCTATCTGACAGGAGTAATGGGTAAGTTTGATCTTTGAAGGCACAGTTATGAATGCCACTGTATACGCTGTTAGATAGATGATAAGTTACAATCTAACAACTCTTTCCACCAGGAAAATTCAGTTTTAATGGGAGCAGGTTGCAATTTTGTCAAAATTAAGAATGACCTGAAAAATTTTCCCTAAGGAAAGCAAAAAAGCTACTTGAATCCATGTCTCTTATATTGCCCTGCTCTAAATGCATGCACACACTGTCAGGATAAAGCTCAGGATTCTTTTTGCTAATGGACATTTGGTCAAAAATACACCCTGAAGGGCTGATTTCTTTCTGCTGTGATAGAAACCTTAAAAGTTACTGTGAAAGGAAAGTGTCTTCTTGAAGTCAGTTTTAGTATTATGTGTTACATTTAGTGTTATTTAATATTGTGCTATTAATGTATTTAATGTTATTAATGTAATTGTTATTTTATAATAACTGTTCTTTAATATTAAGTGGCTACTGAGTGGGTATATATGCATGACCCATCTACATATCTCTTTTGCATCTTCTGAGTCTGAAGATTAAGAAGTTTTACAGAAGGAAGTAGCAGATGTCTTAAAAAAAGAAAAGAAAATATTTTAATGGGAGCAGTCCAAATGGGCCTGAAAGGGAGGGTGATGCACAATTTCCTACACTACAAATCCAAAAAGTGGGGGTTTCCTATTGTTTGTGCTTTTCCCAGAGAAGCTGTGGATGCCCCATCCCTGGAAGTGTTCAAGGCCGGGTAGGATGGGGCTCTGAGCAACCTGGTCTAGTGCAAGGTGTTCCAGGTAGTGGAACTGGAGGGTGTAAGAGGTCCCCACCAGCACAAACCATTCTATGACTCTAAAACACACTCTGTCTTAATTACACTGTGATATAAGGGCACAGGGCTGCTAGAAGAGGCACAGAACAGCAGTACTTAATCTATACAGGCTTTCATTTAAGACTCATGTTATGTAATTGCAGATGTTTGTAATATAGACAGCTACAACAGATACATTTTAGGTATTTACCTTATTATACTCTTATTTTAGAAGCAACAATATTTTCTTTAGAAGATACAAAGGTGACAGCTCATATGCAAACACCCTTGACTTTTATAGGTAGATAAGAGGTTTACTGTGCTTTAAGAAATATATTTCATCCACAATATCACATTTATAATTAAAATAAGGTTTTCAGGAAGAATATATATGACAAGGATATTGCTGCTGCAGATTGGAAAAGGATTTCTTTATTTAAATATTCAAGATGCTGGGAACAATATAAAAAATATGACCAAAAATATTTTCTGAAAATCCTGTTCTGGGAAATATAATGGATGATAATTACTTTTAAAAATATGTTGCTATAAGTAATTTAAGGGAAAGGATTCATTTCCTTACAACATGTGAAATGGAAATGTTGACTGTTTTTCAAAAAAAAATTATTTTAGGTGAAAAAAATCACCTAAATTATTATTCTCTTCTCAACTCTTGACTAACTGCAAAAGCTAGATTTGATGGTTACATTTTCTGCTTCATCAGTACGCACATTTAGCGACAGAGCATACTAGACTTCTGAGCTTACAGCTACACTGGGGAATCATTCTCCACCACAGGTCACAGCTAAAGCTCTACAAGAGAAATATGGGGATGTTAATAAAGGTGAACAGTAAACTGACATGTCTGGTGAACTTTAATGTTTAGAAAGGGCATTATTGGTATACTGTGAGGACCTGCCTTTGCCATGGAGACACACTAGAGTTCTATTTTCAGCTGTGAAAAAGCCAGACAAGGCTGTCTCTGATTCAAACTATGTCATTCTCCAGAAAAGGTGAGTAGGAGTGTAAAATATCTACATGACACAGACTTACCAATTCACTAAATCTATTGTGTTGACCTCCAAGAGGTAAACAAGATCTAACCACCACACTTTGAGAAAAACCTTGCTGTTCTTACTTGCTAAAGATAGGAGAATGCTGAGTTACTCAGTTTCTAGAAGAGTTCATAGTACCTTCTGGTTGAAGTTCTATGGCATATTTTTGTTTCTGTCCCACTTGTTCTACAACTGAAATGAACAATGCTAAAAGCAATACCATTAAAAGGCAGAAATGTAAATCCACAACAGACTAAGATGAACTAAAACCAAATGATTTCTAGCTTTGCTATTCGATGGGCCTGTAGTGCTGTCCATCAGAATAAGAGTGCATAATCCAAACTGGATTGCATAGCTTTCCTACATAAACAAACACAAAGCAGCTCATTGTTGACATTCAAGACCCTTGCAGATATTATAATTTGCAGAAGGAAAATGGAGAAGGTGAAAATGAAAAAGAAATCATTTCTTAGAAGTGAAATAAAAAGATTAGCACTTTAACTGTTAACCATCAGCCATATCAGTCTGCTTCCACAGAATAGAAAGAATTATGTAATAGTAGATCTTCCAGGCTGATTGCCTGAACTGTTCACCATCTACTGGAGAACTAACACATGCAGTATTGTGGTTGTGACTAATGCTTAGAACAGGTTTTCCTGTACAATCTAGGTCATAGCTGCAACATGCTGACTGTGTATAAAAGTCTTAAACGGGGCCCAGTGACCTTATCTTTGTCAGGTGTCATTGATGAGCTGGAGGAAGCCATGGTACCAATCGAAAATAACTTCTGTTATTAGTCTAAATGAAAGTCTGATTTAGAAACTCCAAGCCTCTTGACGCTTAGTAGGAATTATAGATGTGTCCTAATCTCCCCATAAATATTTGCTTAGTAGCTTTGCAAGTCTTCAAAGAATGTACCAATGATTATAATT
Source organism: Lanius collurio (assembly GCA_020086605.1). Lineage (NCBI taxonomy): Eukaryota > Metazoa > Chordata > Aves > Passeriformes > Laniidae > Lanius > Lanius collurio. The sequence continues at coordinate 27,626,583 of JACBWW010000011.1, forward strand.
GGTAACACATAAAAGATAAGCAATCTCAGTGAGCCAATTTGTTTTCAAACCTTATGTTCTATTATACCCTGCTATCTGATAGTTATTGTCATTGGGTTTGTTCCTTCCTCAGGACTGCCCAAGAAGGACAACATTTGGTGGAACCATTGCTTAGATTTAGGTTCAAGGCTGTTCTCAGAATTTTTGGCACAGACTTAAAGACACTGCCTCAACCCCACTCTTATGCTACAACTGATAGGCTCAGTCCTTGTTCACAGCCCAGTATGTCCACATGTGAACAAGACTACTTATATTCTTGGAAAAATAAGATAGCCATATGTCTGTGCAAACTATGAATTTCTGTTTTCTTGGCTGTACCAAAATCCCTGCAAACTACATAGAAGAAGTAGATATTCTGATTGTCAGACAGCAGCTAAGAGAACATGTACATCTGCAGCTCCACCAGATTACTGTCACATATTACAGGGTGTTGTCCACTCATCTCTCTAACTACCCATATAAGTATCCTTTTCTTGAGTAAACAAGCCTATGCCATTTTGTACCAAAAATATTTGGAATCTGGTTTTTGTTTCAATTACATTCTAAGTATATTTTGAATTTGGAAAATTATATTCCAGAGTTCTTTCTAGAGGAGTGGCCATATTGTTCTGGAAGTACCTTACAGGCACTATTGATCTTGTGGCTACAGCTATTGGCTGTCATTGTCTGGCTCATGATTGCAAACCATTTAATTAGATTAATTTCTTCTTTACCTGAAGAAATCATGCCTGATAATTCTGGGCATGGGCCTCTGTATTGTATTTTAATGAATGAATTCTCATCCTGGTCTTTGCTCTTGCTCATGTAATTTTTGGCACCATCACTTCTTAATGAACCTTGCTTCCTCCTCTATCCATTAATCAACACAAAGAGAATTTTACTGCTCATAAATGTTTTCCCCAGAAAAAATGACTGGGTTACCACTCGACTTCATGAAGAGGGTAAATTTTGCAACGTATTTAGGAAGTTGAGCAAAGCAGTTTTGGTGGCTCTGCCTTTTCTGCTACTTCTAAAATCACAGTGAATGCTTGTCTCGGTCTGTTTGCATAACTGAACAAAATAACCTTAGTAACTGAAAGAAGATGAAAAAAAATAGCAGGTTACACTGTCACCAGAGTTCTGTAGTTTCAAAACTTTTGAAATCATTGCCAAAATTCCTAAGGGGCTACAACACAAATATGTTGAGGTACATTTTGGTCCTTCATCTATTTTTATGGTCAACTTGCAGACAATTTAACAGCCTCATGAATCCTAATTTGGGAACAAGTGGCTTAACCACATCTATCAGTGAGTAAGGAGGCCACAATTGGTGTTCAGCTGCACTGAGTTCAGTTAAACACCACTGATATGGTCCTCTTAACATCTTGTGAGTTCTCTGTTATCCTGGGATAATTTAGTCAACTTAGACAAACCATACCACACACAAATGGGAAACCAGTTTAGATCTGGAACTGTCTTGCCACAAGAACAGGTCAGTGCTGGTCCTGCTCCCAGAAAAAACTTTGATCCATATGGGCCAATGCTGAATCCAACAAAACTTGTAGGATACAACACGACTCAATGCAGAACCTTTTAAGTAGTCACTGTAACACGCTTTCCGGTTGATACCTTGACGTCTTTATTTTCCAGTATTTGACATTATCTGAAATATCCCAGTCTGTCATTACTATTGATAATCCAGAGATGATTCTGCTTATAATTTGTTTGCTTTGGTTTTGAAGGTAAACTGAACTCTGGGCTGCTGGACTTCCTCCTCTTTGGCAGCTTAATTGCTGCTGTGGATCCTGTAGCTGTTCTGGCAGTGTTTGAAGAAGTCCACGTCAATGAAGTTCTATTCATCATTGTTTTTGGAGAATCACTTCTGAATGATGCTGTAACTGTGGTAAGTAAATTATATATCCCAAAGTCACACAAACTCTAGGGGATTTCTTCTGAAGTGCATTTTCTCCTTTAAAGAAACACTTTCCTCTCTGTGTGTATCTACTCATGGGCTATTGTAGTGTAGTCATGGTGTTTACTGTCTTGCTTACAAACACTGTATTGGGAAGATTAGATGTTGGAGGATGAAATCTATTTGAAGCTGGTAAATGACACAAAACACACAGTCCTAGGTTGGACACTTCAACTGAAGTTTCAGGGGTGCATACTGTATTTGCCTTTGCTGTTTAAGTAGGGCTTTCATGACTTAATGAAATTACTTCCAGGGATTTTAAGCCCTCTTTTGCTGTTATTTTTTAATGCAGATACTCTTTTCTCCAAATTTATGTTATGCCCATAATTCATATGCATACCTCAGCCAGTGAATGAGAGAGAAAACTCTTCAAAGTGTTTATCCCTTCTCCCTCTGTTTTACTTTGATCAGATGTTATCAAGCAGATATATAACAAAGAGCCAATTTGGAAAAAAATTGTGTGACATTGTGACATTTTAGAAAGTCTCTGGTTTGGTTTTTTTTTTTTGCAAACATTTCTTTAGTTTAGAAATTCTTTAATAGACTTAAAAGAATCCCAGATTTCTACTGATATTTTTATTTTGATTGAAAAAACTTTTCTTCTCACAGAATTTTTTTTTCCCAGAATAAAACAGTCAATAGTTTTGTAGTGCAATGCTAGTGGTCAGGGAGCGGGAAATCCTAAGGCAGAAAGAGTCTATGCAACCAAGTTGCTGTGCAGCTTCAGTTCACTTTTACATCATTTCTTCTTCCTGCTCCTGCCTGTCTGCAAGGGAGGGTAAGAAAAGTTCTTTCAGCTCAGTGACTTAACTTTTTGTAGCCAAGGAAGCAAGGCACTGCAAAGTCACTAGCAGCAGCCTAACTGCTTACATGAGTTTGAAAATGACTGTATCCAGACTGTTTCCAGAGAACCTAATTGCCCTGGCATATCAGTATTTTTAGTACTTTTGAGGTATTGCCAGAAACAAATATTAAAATAAACCTCTGATGAACTCAAGTATCAACATCCCTGGCTTTCAGAAGGAAAGGAGTTTTTGTTACTGTGAAATGAACACAGTCTATAAATAAAACCAAGTTTGATTGTTCATTGAAGAAAAAACAGAGGAACAAGTATGATCCAGAATTCGAAAGCTCAGCCTCTGAGGAAATTTGAAACAGTGGAGTTACTACCTTGGGAAAGGAAAGACTGGAAGACTGGAAGAAAAAAGTGGATGGTATAGCATTCTTTAAACATAAATATGTAAAAGATTACTGCTACAGAAAAAAAGTAACCTGTATGCTGTGGCTGGGTGAATATAATAAGAATTATCAATCTTACCTTCAACAAGGAAAGCTGAGAAAGCCACAGTAAAATTCTCCTCCACCACTGGAGGAACTAAGAGCAGATTAAATTGGCATGTGTCAAAAATGATGCTCAAATAAACTTCCTTAGGTACAGGTATGGATAAGGTGAATTCTTTACTTTCAGCTCTATTACTGTTAGTCCATTATTTTTAAAGTTTTATCACAATTGTTATATTCTCTTTTGAACTTATATATGTTCAACATATTTCAATTCAGTATCTTATTATTATCATCTTATTATTGTCTTATTAAGTATCTTATTTATCTTATACATGTGATTAAATGAATCTTTCAAATACCTGTATTTTACAGCAAGAATTGCTTTAGAAAATACATCTATATGTAACAATGCTTCTTATACATAAGGAACATATATAACTAAGAAATGTAATGTTGTGAGGTGTTTGGGTTTTTTTTAAATTTTTGTTTCTTCTTGACCCACTGCATTTCTTTATTTTGAGAAAATATAAAATCTGCAAAATCTTCTCCCTCCAAACAGAATTTCCCTCAGTCAAACACAATTTCAGACTTCATAATATTGAGGCCCCTAAGGAGATTATTTTAATAGGCTCAATTCAGGAGCAATTATTAAATTAGTTTACTTTTCCTTCCAGGTGCTGTACAACGTGTTTGAATCTTTTGTTGCAATAGGTGCAACGAATGTGACGGGGATTGACTGTCTCAAAGGCATAGGTGTGTAGAAGTGAATTCTGTATCACATAATTTATGTATATATGCAGTATTTTAAACAAAATATTATTATTATGCTATTGGCAACTGTTATTTTTCAGCCCTTTCCATTACTACTCATATTCACACACTTATATGGCACAGACAAATGTCTTAAGAAAATAAGTAAGTAAATATTCCTGAATATTTGGGAAACGTTAATCATATCTGTTTTCTTTTGAGGAGACTCAAAGTATCATTTCTTTGGATTTAATAGCATTTCCTTAGTTTCAGCCTGTGTTCTCCCTGCATTCCAGGGAAGTTGAGATTGCATACAGGCATTCTCACTCTTTATCACTGATAACCATCAAGTAATGTTTGACAGAATCTATCAAGAAATTCTGCCTAAAATTTTAGTCACTATTTACCATTCCAAGCATTACATGAAATTAAATTATCTTAAGAATAAATGTTTTAATAGTGACTTTGTCATATTCTACAATATGCTTTTGTAAAAACATTTGTTTACAGAACATGGGAAAAAACAGTCCAAAGAAATGTAGTGGGGTTTGAATAAAAGTAAAATGGTGAGGCTTAACAGAAGTAGCCTTGTTTTTCTACAGAATGATACATTCACATACTAAGAGCTCCAAAGCCTTGAGCCTAGAAATGAATTTTGACATGTCCTCCAAAATTTTCTCTGATTTACTGGCTATTTGCTGTTCTCTCTCTGGAAGAGAACTAGTTCAAACCATTATATTTCTACAGTTTAAGCTGTGTTAGGTGTTTTATTTTTCAGTGTCATTCTTTGTGGTGAGCCTCGGTGGGACACTGGTTGGCATTTTCTTTGCATTCCTGCTCTCATTGGTCAGTCGTTTCACCAAGCATGTGAGGATCATTGAACCTGGATTTGTGTTTATCATTTCGTACCTGTCCTACCTCACAGCAGAGATGCTTTCTCTTTCCGCTATCTTAGCGTAAGTCTCCTTTTATTACTGCCTATGAAGGGGATGAGAAGGGAATATGCGTTTTAAAAACATTGAAAGGAAAACCTAACTTATATGGAACCACTACAGAATAAAACACTCATTAAGTTTATGGTGGATAATACTATTTATATTATTTATAATACTAATACTAGTTCACGCTGCACTAGATTACAGTTTGCAAATACTGTCATTTGGCCTTGAAAAGGAATGCAAGTTTTCCAGTATCTGCTGTGCAACATGAGAACTTCTTTGCAAAATACAGACATGACTCTTTCCTCTCTGTTATTAATAATACTTCAAACTTAACAGTTGTCTGTTTGTTCTGACAACTATCCCTGTAATTTGTAACTAAAGCATTATTTTTCTAAGGCACTGTGTGAAAGTCACTATTGTCTGTTCTCTCGCTCTGTCTTGGCTGGCCATTAAGGTTTGCCTAAATGTTGCCTGTTTTGCCTTGAGTACCTCTGAGGTCTTTCTTCTCTTAGTATCCATCGTCTCCTGGCATACCTTTCTTCTCAGTTTTGCTTGTCATGTTTGTAGATGATACAGCAAGTGTATTCAAGGTCTGAAAATCTTTCTGCAAACAGATCATTAGTTTAAGATTATGTCTAATGGAAACGAGATTTAAAACTTTGCATTGAAAGCAGTATGGTAATCTGAAGGAATTGAAATCTGTTACGTTCTAATGAAATGCTGTCTTCAGGCCTCTTAAAGTCATATCAGCATGTATGTTTGAGATATGCTTTTTACCTAGGGTAGACTCCACAAGTGCTCCTGAGCATATCTTTTCTTAGGAATTAATGGTGGGGTTTTATCACTATGTGACAGACAGATAGAAATAATATTTAATGTTGCAAAAGATATTTTCTGAACAATTGCTTCTTTTTCTAGGATAACCTTCTGTGGGATTTGCTGTCAAAAATATGTCAAGGCTAATATATCTGAACAGTCTTCTACAACTGTAAGATATACCATGAAAATGATGGCCAGTGGAGCAGAAACTATTATCTTCATGTTCCTTGGTATTTCAGCTGTGGATCCAGATATCTGGACTTGGAATACAGCTTTTATTCTGTTGACTCTCGTCTTCATCTCAGTATACAGAGTTATTGGTAAGGGGGTGAACTTTGGATTCTTTCATTGTACTGCTGATGCCATCACATATTCATTAGCCCTCTTCCCCCAAAAATATTTGGAGTTCTAGGTTTGTTCCATTTAAAACATTCTATTTGTTTTAGTGGAATTTATTTTTGGATTTAGGTTAGAGTAGTAGAGTAAACTCTACAGTAAGTTCCATTATATGCTGAAAATATAGCAGGATTTAATTTATGATGATGTGTGAGGTTATGAGTAGCCCAGCAGTTAATATGAATCATTCAGTGGCTAACCTTTGCTGACCCAGCAAATGGTATTGTCAAAATCTCCCAGTAAAATGGACTTTGTTCTTTAACTTGCAGCCTAACAAAAGATGTGACTCTTGCCAGCCATATCTTTCCTTCAGCTCTTTTGATTTGCCACTAAAGAGATTGTCTTAAGCTAATGTTATGGTTGACTTCAGGTTTTAGACACACGGTGATATCAGACCATACATAATTACACTGAAGGTTCTCTGGCTTAAGAAATAATTCTCAGGGACTGACAAAAAACTGAGTAAATAAGGCTGTGGCAGGTAGGGATTACCTACTGTCAATTTATGGGGTTTATGTACGTTTGCAAACATTTCAAAATACCAGCTATGATTTGCCCAGCTCCATAGTTCTGATGCAGTTTTGCTAAAATCACAAAAAAGCTGTAGAATGATGTACTTGTAGAGAGTAACACATATGGCAATTTGGTGTATGTACATACACCTGGGAGTAAGTTAAACTAGTTTATTTGTCTGTTTGTCTCGACTTAAATTCGAATAACAGGTCACACACCCATCTAGCTGGCAGTTTTCCTAGATTCTCTGTTCTTATTCTGTCTAGAAGCACCTGAGCTGAATGAAGTGCCTAGCTCCTTGTCCTCCTTTTCTAAATAGTCTGCAAGGATTATTCATTTAGCTCCCTCAGTAACTGCTTATGTGCCTGAGATGTTTGAAAGAGTTTTCCATGTCTTGTTTTTGACACTTTTTGTATTCCTGGAATGAGTGGTTAACAATCCTCTATTAAGACGTAATCAACAAGTAAATAGTAAATATTCAGCAATAAGAATAAGCACCCACTAAAGTAATTGATCTTAGACATTGACTAATCAATACCTGATGATATTGGGCTTTACATAATTGCAGCTCTCATATCTTGGAGGAGTCAGATTGGTGGTATTTCCAAGGTCCCCTCCAGAGGAGGCCCTTCTTAGAGTGACAAGACACCCTTCTCTTGGCAGAAGTTTGAAGTTCTCTAAAAAGAGAAGTATTTGTTTTGTACAGGTTAACAGCCCTGGCCTGCTGCAGTGGCACACACATGATGTGCCAGTCGCAGGAGTGGTGAAACTGTTTTCCTTCTGTATGCTGGGAGTTCTGGGATATGTTGAGACAGCTACAGCTTTAGAATACTTGCAGCAGACTGCATCTCCCCTGTAGGTCTGAAGACAGTGACATAACTAGACAACCCTTTATAAGACAATGACAATTGTCATTTTCATTGATTTGTAAAGGGTACCACACAAACTCCCTAAATCAGTGCTGTTTTGACCCATTTCTGTTAACTGACCGTGTGCATATCAGCGGTTACAGTGCTAGAAAATCTATTCTTTCTCAACAAATTTCGAAGGTCAGCACATAGCAAAACTTTCCCTGGAGTGCCTGTGCCAGAGGGCAGCACTCTCAGAAATCCTGCTGGCTCACAGAAGCAGCTTCACCTAATTCCTTTGGCTCAATGTGAAGAGAAGGCACCAAGTGGGCAACATAGTGATGGAGAGGGGGAAGTAGATGGTGTAGATGGTTATAAAGGCAGTCTGGTCGCACCATTTCTGTTACACACAGTTGGGATATTGATGTTCCATAAGGCTATTTCTAGACATGCTGACATTTGCTTGTTACAGGTGTCATTATACAGACGTGGATTCTTAACCGCTACAGAACTGTCCAGCTGGAGATAATAGACCAGGTGGTGATGTCCTATGGTGGACTACGTGGAGCCGTTGCTTTTGCTCTTGTTGCACTTCTGGATAAGGATAAAGTGAGAGACAGAAACCTGTTTGTCAGCACAACTATTATTGTTGTGTTTTTTACTGTTATTTTCCAGGTAATTTAACTTCTTAATCATGCTTCTTGCAAGGAGAAGGAGTCCCCCAAAAGTACTGAATGCTTAAAGCAGTTCTCAGCTGAAGGTTGCATATTGATTCACTGAACTGAAAGCATAATTGAATTTGTAATTTTAGTAACAAAGATCCTATTTTATGTTTTCACATGGGACCACATGGGGCAAAACACAATTTCCTTTCTGCTAAAAATTGTTCGGTCTTAGCTGCTTGGTATTAATAGTGCCAAGTTAATATCTGATTAAACATCCTTCACCTCATGTGAATAACTATAGGGAACAGTGCTTTTAATGGGAAGACACAGTCATTAAGCTGATCTGCCTGAGCCTCAGTCCTTGTTTTAAAATAAAGCAGTAAACAGTGGGACTAGAAAGTATTTAACATCCAAACAAAACAGCATTTTCTGTATGAAAAACCAGTAATTTATGTGAAAATATGTCAATAGACACCAGCTTGCAATTTTTTCTGAAGTGTGTTACAGAAAGTTTAATTGTGTTCACAAACTCCTGATATGTGGAGAAATTACCTTATTCAATGGCATAGGAAATACTTCTACTCTTCCACTACCGTATTTTTCCTATAGATTATATATTTTTACACTGTTGTCCTTTCAAACCTTTGTAACAGAAGCTGAGGGTACTGCATTATTTTATCTTCTAGAAGGAATAAACCGAGAAAGTATGACAACCACCATATAACACACAAATATGCTTTATTTCTGTTAATTCAGCTGAAGGAAAGTCTGAGAATTTCCAAGTATTTATTGTCATGTTTCAATCCTTAGGGACTGACTATCAAACCTTTGGTACAGTGGCTGAAAGTGAAGAAAACTGAACATAGAGAACCAAAACTGAATGAGAAACTTCATGGCAGAGTAAGATATTTAAAAAAAAAACCCCATGGTATCTTTTGGATTCTTATAGAGCACCTTAAGAGAAAATAAAATTGTTAGTCAAATGTATTTTTTTTTTGATGGGAGTGGGCTATCAAATTTCAAGAGCAAAATCCTTCAAACATTTTGAAAGTTATTTTTTAAGTTGCTGTTAGTCTTTAGTTTGAATCCTGTGAGAGGATATTCATATGAAAGTTCTGGTCTTTTACTAGAGAATTCAGTGGGGCTGGGAGTACTGGAGAAAGAGCACAAATGGAATATGCTTCTTTCTCTTCAGATAAAAGAGGAGAATGATTGATGAATGCTAGGGCAAAGCATGTCCAAGTAAATTTATTTTTTCCTTCTTAAAAACTGTTAATTTTTGGAAAAGGTATGAAAGCAGGTTTTGTAGCTTGCATATTACATAGAAAGATTGTCTGTTGCCCAGTACCGAATAACAATAAATTATTATTTATTAATTCCAGATTAATGACAGCAGTTTTAATTCAGTGTGAATGTTGTGTGTCCCTGGATTTCTTTACCCTTTTAGATTATTTTGAAACAAAGTCTCTTCTAATTCACTTTCACACCACATTATGAAGTTTTCATTCAGTAAAAGAAAACATAAATTTTCAATATAAATATAGGTTAAAAGCTGGAAGACTATATGACATCACAGAATCATCAAGGTTGGAAGAGACCTTCAAGAACATCTTGTCCAACTGTCAACACATCACCACCGCAGTCACCCCTAAATCATATCCCCAAGTGCCACACCCAGACAGCTCTTGAATACTCCCAGAGACAGTGATTCCACCACCCCCCTGGGCAACTCATTCCAGGGTCTACCCCTCTTTCAGTGAAAACTTTTTTTTATGATATCTAATCTGAACCTGCCCTGGCAAAACTGAGGGCTATTTCCTCTTGTCTTGTCACTTGAGACATGGCAGAAGAGAGTGACCCCGACCTCCTTCTGGTAGTTGTACAGAGTGATAAGGTCTCCCCTGAGCCTCCTTTTCTTCAGGCTTAACAACCTCAGCTCCCCCTGCTGCTCCTCACAGCAGCTGGACTTGTGTTCCAGACCTTTTGCCAGCTTCATTGTCCTTGTCTGGACATGCTCCAGCACCTCAATGTCCTTTCTGAAGTGAGAGGCCCAGAACTGGACACAAGACTAGAGATACAGCATCATCAGCATCAAATATCAGCCAAGTTGTTCCAAACCTAGCATCTGTATATTCTGCAGTAATCATTCCAATGTTCAGAGTGAAATGTTAATAACCATACACAGAAAAAGGCTGAAGTGTACCTGCAGTTGTCTTGGTTTGAATCAAGAACTACAAGCTTCCAGATTTCGATCAGCCATCTAATATATTCAGTATGAAATTTTGCCCGAGATATTAAAAGAATGGTGCTTACTTCTACTCTGAGGGGAGTATGAACTCCTGAAACATCTAAAAAGAATCACTGGGGAAATTGTTCAACTGAAATAATCACCTACACTAATAGTAGCAGATGTACTTCATAGGGCAGAAATGGAGATGGTAAAATGAGTCCCTAAAAAGTTTTAAAATTGAATGTTAAAATGGAACTTTAAGTACCTTCTCCTTGAGACCCTTGTAATTCAAGTATACTTAGTGAATTTATAATGAACTGGTTAGAAAGTTCAGGACTTTTGTAAAAAAGCTTATAGCAGCTGGTACTTCTGTAAATGGGAAAAAAAATCTTTTAACAGCCATAAAACTATTCTGCATAATCATCTGGTCTAACTTGAAATAAACTGAGCTATTTTCTAATTATGTTTTTTTATTTCTGTAAAGATTTTAATTCCACTCTCACTTTCCTAGGCCTTTGATCACATTCTTTCTGCTATAGAGGACATTTCTGGACAAATAGGGCATCATTATCTGAGAGACAAGTAAGTGGTAACTAATTTGGAATCTTGAAATACTGCTAGGAAATATTATCTGTACATTGTAACTTTTTAAGTCTGGGAGCTTAGGGAAAGCAAGGATATTAAATGTAGTTTAAGAGGTTGCATACTGAAAATACTGGAAATACAGCAAATGTCAGAACAGTGTATTTTTGTCCCCTTACACAACTAGAATCTTTCCTTTCTCTCCTACAGCTCAGATTATTCTTTTGCAGGTGCCTCAATTCATATACAGGGGTGTTCTCCCAAGATTAGAGAACTGACTATTTGCACAAGTTTTCACCTAGAATGTTAATGTTGCTTTTTCTTTGTAACACTACATTTCAAGAACCCTATTTATGTGCAGAGGCACTAAAAACCTCACCTGCAACTATGCTATCTGTTTATCCTACTTCTACAAAGATGTGTTCAACAATTCTCAAAGTGATGGCAGAGGGTGCTTTGAAATTGCTCTGACAGTTTCAGCCTATTAGTCTGAAATCAATAATGAACAATCCCCTCTGTTTATAGTTGATTCATCTTGAGAGAATCAGAATTACTCAGCTGAAAGATACACCATTTCCTTAAAAGTACATGTGAAGAGTTACCCTTGTGATGGGCACACTTACGTACCTAGATGAATAAATGTGGAAAAAAGGACATTAAATCTGGACATCCTTAAGAGTGTTCCTTGAAGTTAGGCCATTTTCTACCTAGAGTTAGGTCATTTCATAGGTGCAGTCACAGTGCTAACTAACCTCTTCTAGGCTCAACATGCCAATTCCAATCCAAAAGTCATGTGGTCGTGTTAGATTTCTGCAGAGCACTCCCCTAACCCTTTCTTAGACGCCGAGTCTATTAGTTTAGGTTTAGCATTATACTCATGCAATACAATACAACTCTTAGGCTGGAGCTAGCTTGTGCTGGAACTCAAGCAGAATTCCTCACCTGCATCCAGTTATAGAGACAATCTTTTCCTTTCCTTTTGCTCTTCATTCATTAATGCAGTGAAGAATTTTCCTGAGGCACTCAACACAGAACATCTTCTTTCTTTTGGTCTAAGTTTGTGGTTTACTTTTGGTGAGTAAATTTCAGTAGGCTGTATATAATACAGGTGAATACATCTCCTGTTTTGATATATTGCCTCAAAGATGGAGCTATATTTTTAAAGTGGCAGATTAGTGTGTGGCATCTTGCATGTCAGACAGTAATCCCCTTGAGTAAGAACAGAAGGAGTAGCTTAATGTAGATTCATGGTTGAGTGTGTGGTTTGATGATGAATGTATTTTGAATGAGACCATATTAAGCCTGCTTTTTGGACTCTGTGTACATGAAAGTGCTGCTTCCATAAAGAAGTGGCAGGCCCTGGCATCCTCACTGATGGGTTGAGGTGGGGCAGCCTGAATTACAGCTCGCTGTCAGCTGTTCTGGCCAGAGAAGAGGAATAGTTATCAATTAGGTGAATAATATTTAACAAAAAAGGGTTTAAGCAATCTGAATCAAAAATTGTAAACTCAAAATGGCCATTGGGCAAGATGGATTGAATCACTCTGAGCAAAGCTGCCTCATGCCCTTTAGATGAAGTGTTGAGGAAGTTAGAAGACTGTACAACAGCCTTTATCTTCTGAACCCTAAACATGACAGAACAGATATCTTACTATCAGACCATCTTGGAAGTGTAAATCATTGAAAATACATATGGCTACTATCCCTCAGAGCAGAGTACATCAGTGGCATGAATAAGGCCCTGGAATAAGCTTCTGGAAGGGCACTGTTATTCTGAACTAATTTTCTGGTCTGGCTGTCCTACAATACAGCTGGGGAAATTTTTGTCCCAAGGAGGGACAAAAATTAAAAATAATCATAAGTGTAAAAAAAGGTAGCATGATCTCCCAAAGTATAAAATGTGTGACTGACTGAAATGGGATACTGTAATCATAGCACTCTTGCAGTAGTGTTGGGTAAGTGAACTGATTAAATGCTTTGTGACAGCTGTGTAAGTCTGTAGCAGGCTTTTCCTTAACTTTCTTTATGCTAATTGAAAAGCTTCAAGACACAAATCCCTCACATTCCTCTCTTCACCATTTTTTTCAAGGTGTTTAGCTCAAAAAATATCATTTATGCTAAATTAAAAATGCTGTGAAACTAAATTTGCTTGTTGCCATTAACACAGTTTGTTTAAATTATCAGGTGGTCCAATTTTGATAGGAAATTCCTCAGAAAAATACTGATGAGAAGGTCTGCTCAAAAATCAAGAGACCAAATCCTTAATGTTTTCCATGAGCTCAACTTGAAGGATGCAATTAGCTATGTTGCTGAGGTACTTGTGAACACTTGTTGACATATTATAGCATCATTTGGAATTTGATTTTTAAAATTTATAATATAACCTAAAGTTGATATATTGCAGGAGATGCCTATAGGAAAACTATTTCCATCCCTGCTCTGCTTTTTTTTTTTTTTAATGTGTTTTGAGTGTCAGTATTGCCTGTTTGAGAACTACTCTCAGTATTATTGCCAAATACTAGCATATTGTACTTATGTCAGTGTACATTTCTGTTGGATTTTACTGAATATCTTTGTTTCTATATTCATTACATGAAAAGGATACTGTAATTCTGGAGGGACGTTGTCTTTCTAAATGTGTCAACAGGGTCTGGCTCCTGCAGGGTAATGGCTCTGTGTGATGATGAACCTGATTTGAAGAAGCTCTTTTCCAAATGATGTGCATATGTGGCCAAAGTACGGGACTGCTAATCTCAATCTGCCAGAGCATTGAAACACACACACACAAAGGGAATGTAACTTTAATTCAATGGAATCATAACCCCCACAATTCAATAATTAGGGTTAAATATACTACAAATATAAAATGCAATTAAAGAATTGTAAAGTTAGGGAAACATCAGACTTGCAGCAGGAGAAATTTCTAAAGGAGAAGAAAGTTTCTGACCTTCTGCAGGAGTATCATTCCCAGACTTGAGCAGTGTTGCCACATTTTGTAAGAATTCCTAATTTTTTTCAGTAGGAAACTAGTCACCTTAGTTCAAACAGCCACAAATGTGCAGTATTGATACAGTGTAAAGGAATGCTTTAAATGGAATATTTTTAGAAGTGATCTTTGAAATTATAATCTATCCATGCCCATAATCTCCAGTTGAAATAATCTTCACAGTTAGGTGATATATAAATTAATTTCTTTAACTTAAATAAAACCTATTACTGTGATTTATACTACTACTACTACTACTACTACTGCTACTACTACTGGTAAGATTTTTTTTTTTTGGAAAATGATCTACAGCCAGGCAGTCTTCTTCCAAGGAAACATATAATTTTGGAGATTGAATTCAGAAACAAGATGAAATTCAGAAATTATGTTAGTATGAAAGATGGAGAATAGTTCACAAGACAAGCAAATTTTTCCTTTTGAGATTTTTTTAAAATTAGCCATTTGTTTTTCAGACCATCTGAGCTCAAGAATTAATTTTCTTTCTTGTGATACTTTCTGGGTCACACCTCAGAGGAAGAAAGGTGGATAATGACTTTGATGCAGATATCCATGAAATTCATGTTCAGATTCATTGCTGAATCTGTTCAGTAGATTTGTTACAGTGTTTCTTCTCTTTAACATATGCAAAGGGCTTTATAGATCACAAACATATGCAGATTTAGGATCAGAATTTTTACCCAATAATGTCTTTGATCCCATATAGACAGATTATGTTAGATTATTAATTTTTTAGGAGATGAAACACAAGGGAACTGCCTTTTGTTACCTTAGTCCAAATGCTATTTGTGTATCCTGTTTCTTGCAGATAAATTCTATTGGGCAGATGTCTACTGATCTGATAATAATAGACAAATTAAAAATTCTCCAAGTTCTACAGAAGTTTTGCAACATATTTTCTTCTAGCAGAAATTAATTATGAATTGTGAATCCTAAAGTCATTTCACCTTTCTCACTTTAATATTTGCTTCAGTGACACACTGCTTAACAATTTTTTCTTCATTTCTCAAATATATCTTTGAACTGAATATCTATTAATTATAAAATGACATTGAAATTGAAGGTATTTCTTCTAGGACAAGTGGCCTCTCTCAGCTACTCACTCTCTTCTTACTTGCAAGAAACTGAGGAGTTTAAAAATTATTTTATATAATTTTCTTTGTTCAGCTCTGCTGTTATGCTGAATTTGTACAATAGGAGTTGAGAGAGTTCAGTCTCAATCTAAGTAAATTGTTTACAGTTGAGAAGGGAGAACCTAAACCAAGAAAAATGAAAATAATCCAGAGCAACTGAACAGAAGTGACTTAAAATACTCATGGTTCATAACTTGTTCTGGCTAAAATTACTTCACTGATGATACGGTATGATGTATGTATGAAACATTCAACTTGATTTGAAAAGAAAGTCAGATTCACTTAAGAAAATGGATTGGGATGATGTTCTTCCAGAATTCAATTATATTAATCTCAAGTTTTCTGCCTGCAGAGGCCACAGTGTATTAAGCCCATTGGTAGCCCACATACTGTGATACATATGTGGGCTACCACAGCAAAAGAAAGCATTTATTTGGTGTGCTCCATGAATATGTAAATGTAAAGGGAACACAGTACAGTTAAAGTTGGAGAAATGTAGATAAAATTTCTGTTCTGAAAGGGAGATGATTTTTCTTGAGTGTTACTGTTTAAGATGTAGAGACCTGCTATGTGATTTCTCTCTGCTGTGATTCAAAACCATAAATGGTTTCAGCCTGTGTAACTACGATGTCACCCAACAGACATTTCTTAGCTAAGCAGGAGATTGCTTAAGGTGTAGGGAAAACTATGAAGACATAAAACTGAACTTTTCCAGAAGTTCACTTCTGTGACAGTAGTTTTAGGACTGAAAGAAAATCTCATCTCTCCAATATCTGATCTTGTCATGCCATAACCTCTTTCTAATAGTCTTGCAGACTTCTATGACCACTTAATATTTGCTGCTTCCAGTCTGGTAGAGAACAGAAAACTTAGCATTGTGTCTTTGAAAATGCTTCTGATCGTATAGTGATGTGTTGATACATGAACATCTGTATGTATATCCCTATGCACTTGGCTTGCAACATTGTACAGAGTAAAATTGCAAATCTGTTGAGGCACAAGAAATCATTCACCTTTTCAAAATCAATTTATAAGACTGCAATAAGTTTTCTTATTGCTTTGTTTGTTGTGATAATGTCACTCAATGTAAAGAAACCATAAAACCAAAAAACGGTTTTTATCTGTTATAACTCCTCCAATGCTTCTTTTGCATAAATACAGTCTCACAAATTACCTGTACTCTGATACACATTTTGCTCTAGGTGTTTACAGCTGTAATATGTCTTGTTTGTTTCCATGACCAGGGAGAACGTAGAGGTTCACTGGCATTTATACGTTCTCCAAGTACAGACAACATGGTAAATGTGGATTTCAGCACTCCACTCCCAAGCACTGTGGAAAGCTCTGTCTCCTATTTACTGTAAGTAATGTGGACTGACAGGGTGGTATATGAGAGGAAATTGAAACACTGCTAAAAAAATTGAAAAATGCAAATTACAGGGACTTCAGTCACTATGTTTTGAACTTTCATTAATATTTTCTCCCACAGAAAATGGGTATATATGGATTTATATTGTTGTATTTTACACACAATTTTTTCAGTAAAGGCTGGTAAGATGAAGAAGACATCCACATTAGAGTTGATTCATTTGCCTTTGGTTCACTCACTATTATATATAGGGCTAGATGCTATTCCTGTGTCTGCTCCAGAAAAATTAAGGAGAGACGTAAGGAAAATAGTTGCCCCTTCCTTAACTTTTTGATTAATCTGTCACTGAACAGACCATGTATCATGTAAACGGTGAAATCAATTAATGCTACATCCCCTTGAAAGAAAAAAAACAATAATATTTTCACATTTTCCCTAAGGCATTTGCTCACTCCTTGTTTAGCCAATTCTTAGTCTTCCTTTTTTCTTCTTTTCAAACTTCATCTTCTCTTCTCCCTTTCATTCCTCATCCTCCTGTTTTTTCTTCCTCTTCAGCAATCACTGATTTTAAAAACAGCTGCTTGTGTTTTTCTTCAGGAGAGAAAAAGCTGGACCCGTTTGCCTTGACATGCAAGCTTTAGAGCAGAGGAGGAAAAGTATCCGGGACACAGAAGATACCCTCGCTCATCACACCCTACAACAGTACCTGTATAAGCCCAGGCAGGAGGTGAGTGCAAAAGGCTAGCACTGGACTGTTTTCCAATCTAAAACTAGGAGGAAATAGGAACCAAAACTTGTGAGTGAAACTCAAAAGGAGAGAACCCACTGCAAAATCCACACTCTTGAGGAAGACAGGCTCTTTGTGTGATTTCTCTTTTAAAAACATGCCTTTTTTAAAAGAAGTAGTGCCTTTGAAATCACTGGGGCCAGTGGACTGCAGAATTGTGTCCAGCAAAGGCTCTGATCAGGATTAAATGAACTGAAGTGATTCAGACATGTATAGGGAGAGGCTTACTTTGAATGACAGTCCACTCTTACACACTTAAAATTCCTGGACTTATTTCATGAAGAAGAAAAAAAAATAGGAACTTCATTAATGCCTTCAGACCAGTCTTTAGTTCATTCTTTCTTATGGAGTTGGTTACTATTTCATGGCACTGATTGAATGCATTGATTCAGGGCTTTCATCTGTATTTCTAAATAAATGAATATTGTCTTCCCTTCCTGGCCACAGCACAAACACCTGTACAGTCGACATGAGATCATGCACAGTGAAGATGACAAACAAGACAAGGAGATTTTCCATAGGACAATGAGGAAACGCTTAGAATCTTTCAAGAGTACCAAACTAGGAATAAACCATTCCAAGAAGCTCAATAAAATCCACAAACGAGACCGGGGCCAAAAAAGGGTAAAATACTTTCGCAGGGACCCAGATGCAGCCACCTATTATACAAAGTAATGGGTGGGAAGGGCAGGGAGGACTCTGAAGAGTCCTATGTCCTGCATTTATCTCTGTCCTATAAAACTTCATGAATTTAAAGGACCTAAGCAAGAAGAGATTAAACTAGGAGGTAACTCAATGGGCTTCTTCTCACATTCTGCACTTCTCTATGCTTTGGGACTCTTCTTCTGGGTGAGAGATTTCTGATCACTTGAAAAACAACAGACCCTGAACCATGCTACAATGCTGTGGGGAGATTTTGCAGGATAGAAGTAGCAGGGTGGCTCTACAGCATGGAGCATTCAGCCAAATTTGTATGAAACTAAGAGGGAACACACAGCATAAAAAGAGCCAAAATTGTTTTTCACCCTGTACACACTACAAGTGTAGGTGGGAAACTAGTGGCATCCATATTGAGTCTCAAGCAAAGATTACAATGGATTTCAGGGTTATTCTGCCGGACTCATCGTTTCAAAGGGTGTCACTGCCATTGCTCTCTGATGACATCAGCATTTTTGGTCACTTTTTGCTTTCTTTTCAGAGAAACAGCAGTGTCATACCAAATGGAAACATTCCTTCAGAAAATCCAGTACAAGATTTTACTTTGAAGGAAAAAGGTAAAAAGACTCTTAGACTGTTTTCATTAACTGAATTTTACCAGCTACATTGCCAGAAAAACATCACTAAAAGATTCTGTGATATGCAACAGCAAATCTGATAGTAAAAAGGGACTTATAGTTCAGAACTCAGAGTGTGATCTGCTTCATGCTTAAATGCAATGTTTAGAAGGTTTTTTTTAGGAATCTGGATGACAAACAAAATTTCAATTGGCCTTTTTGCTCACGTTTTTAAAAGATCACATTTAAATTCTGTAAACAAAACAATGCAGTGGCTACAATATAAATGAAATTTCAGTTTCCATTTAGATAAGATGCACAGAGCTGCTAACTTTTTTTCATCATGGCAGGATATGTCTGCCTAGGACATCAGCCATAAAATATTCAGTAGCTGAGATGACATTCTTATCTGAGTTAAAGTCCACTGTTTTAGAAGGGTTTGAATCAGAGGTGAGGCTAAGCAAGCATGATATAACTCAAGGAGGGCGTAGCTTTGGAAGGAACACATAGTCAGAGGTCAGTTCTAGCACTGCTTCACCCTTCATGAACGGATCTATCACATGAGTTAGGCTTGGAAGTGTAATTTGAAGCTGACAAGCCTAGGCACTACCCCTAGCAAAACTTGATTTTTCATATAAAGCCCCAAATTTTTTCCTATCTTAGCCATTTTTGACATTGGTGTCAGGCATGGCAAGATGTGATGGGTGCTAACGTGTTTGTTATACAATTATAAAATACATGTCACTTCAAAACTGAAATGTGGTTAAATGCCACTGAACTAACTTTGATTTATGTTTATTCCTGCAACTTCTTGATCTCAAAGACATCTCAAATAAAATAGAGAGGGATTTATCTTTTCTCAGTAGCTCCAAGCAAACATATTTTTCCTTATGTATCTTCCCTGAATCATTTACTGTTATTTTTGTTTGACTGAGAGGGACAGTACAGGCTGGCTCCCCAAGTGTAAGATTCTAGAACTACTTTGCAGGGGAAGAGCTTTCCAAATACTTATTAGTAGGTCATTCAATATTGTCTTATTAAAGAACTCTGCATGTCGATGTTATAATCTACTTAAAACCAAAAAAGTTTAATTGGAAGACAGTCTTCCAATTAAAGATGGTTTAGAAGCTATTGCAAAACTTATTCTACTGCAGTAAAAGCAGCAATTACCTCATTAAGTTTGAAATTAGTCATGATACTAATGCTGACCTGTGTCAAGTGATGAAAATCCTTGTTAAAGATACATCTTTGATAACCATGCCAGGATCAAACCAGCATGTAATAGCATTTTCTATCAGAACTGATACAAATCTCTAATCAAATAGCACTTCCTTTTTTTTTATTTTCTTTTTTTCCTCCCCCAGATTTGGAGTTTTCTGAATCAGAAGAAAATAATGATTATGAGACTTTGCACCTAGGCAAAGGAGTTGATTTCCTGGCTAATGTGACGAAACAAAATTTCACAGACACTCCTGCTGGTAAAAATATTTATTACCTTCAAAGGTTTTTTTTCCTTAAATATAACAAAATGTACTAGAAATGCTGATGAGTTAGCCTGGGGTTTTTCTTTGTTTGATTGAGTGATTTTATGTGTTGTATCTGAAAATATATTTGCTTAATATAAATGTTTACATAAAGATTTTTGGATATCTGGAGGTAAGGAGAGCATCACATTTGAAACAGATAGAAGTTGTGAACATGACTACCTAAATCATTTCTAAAGCCACTAAGTATTTTTAGCAACAGAAAATGTTATTTTATACCTGTCTTACCTCACACAACCAGTCAGCACTAGTCCTTTGGAATTTTTTTTCACTTGCACTGGAACTTCGTTGTGATAAATTTTGTTCTTATTTCAGGCAAGATTTCTCCTTTTATATTGACACTCCCATCAGATCCTTACAGGCCTATAGAAGTCACTGAAAAGGCTCCAAAATTTTAGATTGGAAGCTTATAAATATATATAACAGAAAGCACATCATACCATTTACAGAGTTATAAAATTAAGTACTTCTCTTCAGCATTTCCATGTTTAAATTTTTCAGCATGCCACTGTATGCTTCATGTGTAACTTGGTGCCTACAGTGAAGAAAAACGTGTCTGTACTCTTGAGGCAGACACCCTGAAGTGCATTTTACACATGATGTTGTTTCATGACAAATTCTGTGTTTGAGTATGTACAAAGAAACACAGAAATAAGTGGATGACAAGATGGAAAATGTTTATGTAAAAGCTCATCAAACTTGATAATTGTATGAACAGGTTCCTGTATCTTACCTTTGACTATCTTGTGGCCTGCCATAGCTACCTCACACTCATCTGTTTATGGGATGATGAAGTTTTTTTTTTCATTTTTTACCCATTTCTTATTTCTTTTTTATGGATTTGATTTAAATTTTCGGCAGTGATTTTATGTTGTGCTTTTTTTTTTGCTTAACACTTGTGGACTGATTACTTATTAATTTTATTTTTGTCTCCAGATATCCCTAACATAATTGCATATTCAATGTGACCTCCGATTTTTGTCTTTAATTGAAATCCAATATATGTCAAGCAATAACCAAGGTATACGTGTGTGTAATGGTCTGTGTATTGACTTAGTCACATCCATACCAGCACGTATCAGCTCATTTTTTCCACCAACAGCCCTTCTCCTTTTATAAAGCATCTTGCTGTATTATCAAGAAATTGTTTTGATTACTTTTATTTGTCACTCGTGAATTTTTTTTTTAGGAATTGATAACCCAGTATTTTCAGCTGATGATGACCAAAGCATCTACATGAAGTTCTCACCATGGTTATCTAGTGAAGACACTGTGGTACCATCTCAAAGGGCCCGAGTGCAGCTCCCATATTCTCCAAACAACTTCAGACGGCTCACTCCAATCCGGCTCAGCAATAAATCAACAGATTCCTTCCTGCTAGCAGATGGCCCAGAGGACCGACCCAGATCTTTTCTCCCAGAATCAACACATATGTAATATTTTAAAAGATATTATCACCTTTATTTTTTAACCAGACTTGGCAATCCTGAGAAGTAAACTTATCTTTCTGTTTTTTCTTCTTTCAGAAAATCTCTTTCCTTCCTGATTTCTTTGTATAACTAAACATCTTTTCATTCTCTCCAACTTAATTAACAAAACATCTTTCTATTTTCCTTCTGCAGAAGAGCTGTTCAACTATTTGGGGTCCAATGCCTTGCTACTTTTACAGCAGATAAGGGTCCTTCTTTTTGTTTTCACTTGAATATTATAAATGCCAAGAAAATAGTACTCCAACTACCAGAATATTGGGCATATGTTTTCAAGAGGCTTCAGGTCTCCTGGTTAGTCAGTCCTAGATGATAAAACTGGTAGATGACAAAACCTGAATTCCCTAAAAGGGGTAAAATTTTTTTACTCTATTGCTAAGAACCCTTGAGTTGGTTGTGAACATTTGTCCAGATTATTTATCCAGTGTCCAGGAAGCAAAAATGCCCCACTGCTATAGCTACTCAGTGATACTACTGAGGTACCATTAAATTACATAAAAAAGGGTTTTAAAATTAATCATGTTCACTAAAATGCATCAGAGTGTCTTTGGGGGGATAATTACACAACAGTATTGTGGAGGAACAGTATTCAATTTAGAGCTTTATTCTTAAACTGTGAATTTATTTTAATCCATACCTTATTTTGAAGCTAGAAAAAGTCTTAGCTTTCTGATGCAGTAAATAACTTGTTGCTTCTAATGAATTAGAGGCTTAAAATTAAATTGACTCTGTGTTTAAATGAATATCCCAGTTGCCCTTTAACTTCTGCTGTGTGGAAATTTTCCACGCCATAAAATCAGCCTTCACTTCCATAATCAAGTCAGGCAGTGCTTCAAACAAGGTGGGTCGGGTCCACAGTTCAGATATTATGATTGAATAGAACACAGGGCACTGCAGGGATTGTGCAATGAAGTGCGAAAGTCAGTGTCATCGTGAATACACTTTTGTAGAATCCATGGTCACAAATACATGTCTTAGGATCCTCTGTGCATCAACAAAAAAAGTTGAAAGTATTCTGTAGCTGGTTGATGAAACTTTGTTCAGACAAACACCTCAGGCTAAGAGTGAATACTGCTAATTTTGACCTAAGAAGAGTTTCATAACCTCTTGAAAAGAATAGAAAATTTTTCTTCTGTTCTGGCTTCTGTCCCTTCAGAAGATGTGCTAGTTCAAGGGTAATTAGAGAATGCACATCACTACTTGAGTGGTCTGTAGGTCTGTGTCTGGTTTCAGTACTCAGTTCATTAATAATATGTCTTTGTTTATTTTTTAAATGATGTTTTAACATAGACACTGGATTAATTAAAAGACTATGAATTACAGTCCAGTATCCTGATTAAAAGTGTGATCAATGAGCAGCATTCCAAAAGGAAAATTTCACCTTGACACTAATCCACATTGAAATTCTCATCACATTTTTTTCCCCACTGAGAACATTGTCAGAGAATATTGACATACTACCGGCAGAACATTTTCTTGCTAACCTGTGTTCTTTTCCTCCATTTAATTGCTTTCTTTATAATTGAATTAGGAAGTGGTATGTGTAAGTTCATCTGTGAGTATCTTTGATATGTCAAAATCACTGGATTTTTGACTGCTGTGTTTCTTAATGAGTGTTTTGCAAAGTTAGATTTCCCAAGCTAATAAGCGTACACCTTGATTACTCTCTGAAACAGTCCTCTGAATGATCTCCTTAACAAAATTCTCCCAATAGGAGAATGATACTAAAATTTCAATTAAAAGGTTTTAAAAAACAATGGAAACTGGAAGCCAAGAGTGTAAATGTTAAGTTTCTCTACATACCTAACATATACAGAAAACTGATCATAGGTTCTGATCAATAAGAGATTGACTCCCTGGAGTCAAACCCTCTGCTACTTGATTGAAAGAGTACAATTTGTCTCAAAAAATTCTGAAATATTTCCTTGCTGAGCATCAGGACTCAAGATAAAGATACACTTTATTGACCAGATGATGGCTCCATATCCTAACTATCTGAAACAGGCAGTTTTTCATCGCAAACACAGAGCTAAGTTTGACCTGACACTCAGCAAGAAGAAGTTTAATTAACTCACTTCAGGTTACCCAGGATAGAACAGGATACAGAGTAGAGTTCTTCAGGAAAAAAAAAGCATCAAACCACTCACTTTCATAAGACTTTTATAAAAATAGCCAAAAGCAAAGCCCAATAGCCAGCATACTAATAGATAAAGTGTGTACAAAAAGAAAGCAAATGTTTGTATTTATTTGTGTTCGCTAGGTGATATGGACCATGATGTTGAAATGACAGAATACTCCTCTTCAGATGATCAACTAAACCAAAATGGAAGTGTTTCAGTGAATCCTCTCCACTTCTTCCCCTCTTGTCTTCAAATGCCTTGGACACAAAACTATTCTTCATTGGAAAACAGAGGGAATATATCTCTTTCTGCTGTCTCTGAGTACATAGCTTCATGTGACCCAAATGTACCTGATCTCTTCTGGGAATCGGGTACAGATACGAATAACAAAGAGACAGTAAACTCAGGATATTGTTCTGAAGTTAGCTTCAAGTCAGAGAATTCACAAGAAGAGAATACTCTGCTTATGTTTGAAGGGCTGGAAGACTCTTACATGAAGGAGCCTCAAGAGAAGAAAATGTTGCTTGATGTAGAAGGGAATTACAGGTCTGCTGCAGCCAGACGTGTACAAAGCCGACGCTCTTTCCACAGGCCAAAACCTCTGCATCACCCTAAGCTTCAGAAGCTGGCATCTCTTCCAGCATCTTGCCATGTCCCTCCACATTCCTTGGAACAGGAGGAAACACAATTGTGAGCCAGGACTTCCTTGAAAGAAGAAGGTGAACAAAGGGCCTTTGTAAAAATAGAGAGCAACCCACTGGTTGATCCGATCTGCTCTAGGATGGCTTCAGATGGAAGGGGAGTGGGATCCTGTGATGTCAGAAATACTGGAGCTTTTCTGCTGCACTTACATTTTAAAGTTCTTATTCATAATGAAAGGGTGCATCGTGAGGGGGAATTACGACTCCTTGTTATTTTTTCATGTAGACTGTTACAAATAATCTATTATTTTTGGAGGGCTAAACCAAGAATCTTTTCAAATGGTAAATCCTTGGTGGTTTTTTACATGGAAATGGTTTATGATGCCATTATGCCATAAATACATTTAATGAAATAGGCTGCATTTGCTGCTTCAGTAATGGAATTAAGTATTTATGCTAAATGAAATAAAAGTAGGAGAAGCCAATGGTTAGCCTCTTCCCTGCTAAGTCTACTCTGATTGAGTCAGTGCCTTTTATAAATGCAAGCTAAAGAAAAAATACTTTCCTGCTCTTGAACATTTGTGTTATTGTTTAATTGTGGAATATTGACTCTTGTGAATAACCTTCCTGAGAGAGGAAAGTCCTGGCATCTTGAAATTTAATCAAGTACTCCAGGAGGGCCATTTCCTCCTTTCATCTTCATTCCCTCAACTCAGTAGCGCTGGAATGAAAGAACATCCAGAATTAGCTCAGAATTTTAATTTGTGTGGTCACAAGCAACTCATTTCATATTCTTAATTAAGCTGCTCTATTTTAAATAGTCTCACTCAGAGAGAAGTGTAAATATTTGTCATTTTTACTGCTGCTTTGGGAGACACCTTCCAAATGTTAGATTATCCTGTTAATTTATGTATCACTTTCAATAGCTAATCAAGATGGTGGTCTCTAAGATGGTATTTTGCATTTTGCCACATGGTTTAAGTGCCACAAAGATTCAGGATGTTGATGGTTCAAAGTATTTTACAGAGGCAGTTTGGCTACTGTGCATGTATATACCTATTTGTATTAGGACTGTCCTTTTTTTCTGTCTGTGGTTTTCTGTCAAATGATACTTACAATTGCACTAGACACTTACTGCGTATGAATTAGATCTACATCACCTTTAAGACAGCTGGAGACATCAGTGAAAGCCAACTCAGAGGAAGACTAAATGAAAGTGAAAACTCAGAGACCTCTCATAGATGTATAATACTACATGACAGTGTATAGTCCTCTGGCCATTTTGCCTTGGATGATTCCGGTCCTGAAATTTTGGCTTGAAACCTTCAGTGGTACAAATTGTAAAGGTTCTATGACTTTAATAGAAGGTGAGTGCTTAGCCACTTCTGTGATCTTAATGTGCTCCTACTTTCTTTTTGATATCAATATAAACCATTTGTAAATGAGCAGTCACCTTCAGGGAGGTATCTGAATTGTTTAGGACTGGATCCTGGACAGAGGCTTTATCTGGTAAATTTTACTTTATCTATAGGAATTAATGATTGTTTCACTCTACCTACCCAGATTTTGAATGGGTTTGAGATGATTCTGTGTCAGATATCAAAATTGAGATTTACCCAGACAACCAAAAAGAGTGGAGAAATGTGTGAAAACTCATGCCAACATCTTTTTTTCTATCTTTGGCCTGTATGCTGAAACTGTATGTTAGGCTGGTGCAAATTGCAGGGATGTGATGGCAAATACCATATACAAACCTAGACAGATACAAAACATACACCTTTAGAGACTAGATTCAGAGAAGTAGTTCTTTTGATATCAACCCACAAGCAACTGCCTGTTTGGCAGTCATCTTGGGCAATGATTCAAATCAGAGTCCCTAACTGGAAAGCTTCATTACCCAGAGCTAGTCTTGTTAAAATTCAATAATGTAAATACAATTTTTGTGAACTTAGTACACATGAATGTACTATTTTGGTGAAGTAGAGCATATTAATACTGTTCCAGATATTATAATTGGAACAAGTATTTTAGTAATTGGCATAGATATATAACAGGACCATGACTGATCCCAAATATTAGGACAGATAAAGTGCAATGTGCCAAAACCTACCCTTCTGTCTCACAGTGTAATGCTGAAGTACCAACACCGAAGTTGGCAAGATGCTCATCAAGTGTTGGCTTTGAAATAAAACTTTCATTTCTTATTGGTGTCGTACAGAGGTCATTGCTGTTCTGCACTCAGAAAGAGAACCACACTGTGGACTGTTTTCTGCAAGCTTGTTAGACAATTACCAATCTGTTTTTGTACAGGCTACCTCAAGAAAACATTAGTAAATTGTCATCAGCAGATAGGAATTTTCACCACATAAATGTTGCACAGACAAGAGTATGCAATTTTGAAAATCACAGCATATAAGTTTTTATTGTTCTTGTCAGCTTTTAGGCTCAATAAAAGAGGATCAATAGACACCATCGTATTTAAAAATGCAGCAGTCTCTGTGAAAAATCAGCAGGATCCTGTATGTTTTTGAGAGGGCTGTGGGCTGTATTATTATAAAACAGAGAGGAATATCACACCATTTCAAACAATAGAAGTGGAAAGACACTGTATACAAAGGGCTTACCTCTCTGTATCAAAGGCCTTAGGCATTTTCTATATGTTGCATCTCTACAGCTGAACAAATGAAGGATAAAATGGGCCATTCTGATAGCAAAGAGACCTTTCCTTGGAATATCTCACATAATTCCTGAAGCTCTTATGCCCCTGGAAGTGGTTTTCTAGTAAAATTGGTTCTACAGCAAGGTTTTGTTTGTCATAATTTCTCAATTTGAAATGTGATGAAAAAAAGCCTTCATGTCCCCAGTTTCCACATTTGAGAACATACTTGTAGCTGTAATATAGTGCATTATAGTTCCCTTTTTTCCCAGGGCAATTGCTCCCAGTGTCTACCAGGGTATATACAAAAAGCAGGTTATAACAGTTCATCATTTGTCTTTTTTTTCTTTTTTTGCATACTCTTTCACTGTACATTCACATTTCCTGTGGTATGTGTGGGTGAAAGTGTTTGGTTATATCTTCAGCATGCTTTAATCTGTCAAGCACCACTAATTTCTATCACAGCAACATAAATTCAGAGCTGCTGAGGAAATGGCTGTAAGTATCAGCTTTTTTTGCCCTTGTTTATTAGATTGGAATGATCAGTTGATAGCAAGTCCACCTCTGGTGAGGCCAGTTCAGTTCTTACTTCCCTGAAAACTCTGTCTCTAAATATTTTTTGTGGCATGCTCTGTCAAAAAAAGGCAAGCCGGGCATTCTACAGTCGCTATTTATTGAATAAGTAACTATGACCTACCTTGTTGCAAAAAGGTGAAATGAAGAAGTATTTGATGTTCCTTCTATATATTTCGCTCCGTGAATAAAGTTCTTTTTAGCAATGTTTATTATGCTGCACTATGACCTAGTAATGTTAAAAAAACCCAGAAGTGTTGCCTGCATTGAGATGAATTCTGTCTCTCTGAGCTGTGAACCTAGTTATTGAAATACATGAAATTATGTTTTACAAATACATGGTCTAGTCAGAGATTTAGGTAACAAAGGTTGTAAAATAATCACGTGCCTTAAACTGTCACTCTTTAGAGTGCTGTTGTTTAGAGATACTTGTGTGCACTTTCCAAAAGGTGTCAACTTACTGCACATATTTTTAAACAAGTCAAGTTGTTCTGCTAATGTCTTTATAGAAATGTTTTAATCGTATATCATAATGAGAAGTTTGGCAATAAATCTGGTAATTGAATAGCTTTGTACACTGCTTAATTTCTGTGGTAATCTTGCCTCTTTATGCCTTGGAATCTTGGAATCTTAAACCATTTACAAACAGCCTAAATATTCCTTGACTGTGCAGCCCCACTTAAGCCAGTGTTAGGTGACAGCTGCTCACCAGAAGCAGAAGTAGAGAAGAGAAATATTGCTCAAAGCCCCTTATGGTGTTAAGTCATTTTTTCCCTCTGTCCTGAGCCAGAGAACCGACCTGGGCAAGAATCAGCCGAGGTAAGACAAAGAGGCTTTGTCCCAGTTGGTTTTGGCACAGAGAGGGAGAAATGGGATACCAGGGGCGGAGCAGGGATAAACAACCAACCAGATCAGAGCCCGGGCAGCTTGAACATTGGACAGACCCATCTGTCTCAGAGTCACATGGCAGGGACCCAGCCAGGGGGTGGGGTGGGGCCTGGGGGGGGTCCACTGCAACAAATAAATTGTATCACTTTGGTGGAATCATACTGCTTTCGCAAGTGATTTAGAGAATAGTTTATTTATTACACTTAGAGAAGACTTTCCATTCAAGACTTCTGAGAAATATGTATTTCTGCTCCCAAATCAAAGTTAACAAAGACAATGGAGTGCTGCTGATAAAATTATCAGCATTTATAAACATTTATAAAACAAAAATCATTAAAAGTAGCAACAAAACTTGTAGATCTCCTAAGGCTCATTCTGACAACTCTAACACTTTTTGTATAGTTCTAGCCCCTCTGCAGTCAATGACAGAATTCCGATTGACTTTATAAACCAATATTTCCATCCATAGAGCAGAAAGGCATGTATTTTGTCAAGTTGTATTTAGCAATGTCACCATAACAATTATTTATAATTTAAATTTTACATAAATGACATATGACAACTCGTTATTTATTATTATGCACCTGGATCAGGGCAATTCAACATCATAGAAGCAAATATCTGACCAGTCTTAGAAAATTATTTCATCAGTTTCAGTAAAGTTTTAAGAAAGCTAAGTGATCAACACAAAAAGTGATAAACACCCTACCGTCTCTAGGAGGTATTTACAGTTAATTTTAAAGTGTGATCCTCCAAGCGTTATCAGCAAGGTAAGAGGCTTTTCAGGCCCATCGCTGAATAAAGCAGTGCTTTCAGGAAGCACACGTGTGCAGGCATAAACGGGTATGGAAGGTAGCATAGCTGTACTCATGATTGAAAACAGAAATGAAGAAAGTCTGATGCAGAAGGATCAGTTTAGTGCTGCTAAAGTGTAAGTAGCTAAGAATGGGGAAAAAAACAAATGTGGGCTAATTATGGCCATATGAATGTCCACAACAGAAGCAATGAAAACTGAAATGAGTAAAGCTGACCTCAAAGGAAGATAATGTAGGGAGGTGCAAAACACATGTATGACACCTGCCTAATAACCAGTGCTTAATTCCTACCCACACATACATATTTTCAAAGGATAACTCTATAATGCACAATTTTAGCTGACATCTTAATACTAACATTTCCTTCAGTGTAAAAGCAGTAGAAAAGACAATTGACGTAGTCACAAATAATCATGGGTCTACAACCAAAGATGTGAGAAAAAAATTCACAGTAGCTTTAACAAAGACATAAAACTCACTTATGCAGTGACTGCAGTAAGGTACCAAGAAACAACATGATGATTACAAAAGTTGCTGTCATCCTATATTCATTGTCTCAGTACACTACTGTATAGAGTAGAGAGGGTTTCACCTAGGAAATAGAAATGGATTTTGATAAGACAGGATAGACTGCAGTGACCAATAGATTGCAGGGCATGACCACATGAGCAGACTGACCAGCAAACTGTTCATATGCAACCAGTCCCCTAAATACCCTTACCTCTCTATCTTACTGTTGTTCACCCTCAAAACACCCTAATCTCCCCCCTTCCCTGTCTTTGCTTCCTATTCAAAGCATCTTATACAATGCCTGGCAGAATCCCAAGATACATCACTTAGGCAGTAAAACCTCCTTGGTCTATAAGGTGATACAGGGAGCCCATCCACTTGACTGACCCTAATGGCTTTCACCTTTTTAAGATGCTCTAATTCTTATACAAATCATTAGGGAATAACCTTGTGTTGTGAATGTTTTATTTCCATAACTGGTTTGCACTGTAAAAAAATTTAGACATTTTTTTAAATGGTAATTTTGAAATTACCTGAAACTGGTTTTGTTCATGATTTTGCTTAAAGTTAGAATGGTGCTTAATTCTAACACAAAATGGACAGGAGAACAAGATAGTTTAACTTATGGTATATCTTCCCATGCAAACAGTGCCCTTCTGGACGACCAATTTTGTAAGGTGGAAAAGGAAGAGATGGCTGTCTTCCCCCTTTTACCCTCCCCGTACCTTGAAACATGTAGCCAATATCTCAAGAATTTCCAAATCATGTGGAGATTCCCACCTGAAAAGAAATTGGAATGAATTTGTCTTGCTCTGTAGGATCTGGATACACTCTGGACAGGCCTACAAGAAAAAAAATCTGTTATGAAGGGAGGTAATGAGACTTTTGGTATACATTAGGTGAATATGTAAAGAGACAAGCAGCTACTTTTTTGGGAGCAACTAACTGAGTGCTGACCAGTAGAACATTTTTGCTAGATTTTACTAGGATTCCTAACACCTGTAGCTGCTAGCAACACCACCAGTTTACAGAAATGGAATAATGAGTTTGAATACCCAATGACCAGCAGATCTGATGTTGTGACAGTTTGTAGTAGCCTTTGTACAGCAGGGTCAGAAAAGGAAAACAAAAAAGACTGGGACTGAACACTTAGAATTACTTTGTGCAAAATTATCAACTTAAATACCTGTCATGAGAGAATACAGACTATTTTCTACATGTCTGCCATACCTAATGAGGAAACAGTGGCGTATTTCAAGTATTCACCTGACCCACCTGAGCTCTGAGTCCACTTCACATTACATTTAGGTTCAAACATCCTTATACGGGTAAATAAGAAGTAGTCATGCATTAAGAAACTACCTAGACCTACCTACACCTAGATTATGTAAAGAAATTAATACTTAGGCTTTTCTGCAAATAATAAACCTAGATCCACATCCTCATTGTTAGTATTTTCATTTACTTTACTGGATTTTTTAGTTAGGCTCACTTTTAATGATAAATATGTACTGAGCAATTGGGAGGGCTAGACAGCGAGATCCCTCAACATGAGAACATTGCACAAGCACAGAGTACAGCATGTGACAGGTGTTAGCAATCCGGGGGCAGATAGTATCAGATAAACACTTTTTGAGTAGCTTTACGAGTTTATGTTTCGGTTTGCCTTGCAAACAATTAAAATTTTACTACAGGAGACTGCATGAAAAAAGCCAATTAGATTACATGATTAGATTAGATTAGATTAGATTAGATTAGATTAGATTAGATTAGATTAGATTAGATTAACTACTGGACCTTGCTGCTCACCGATGCAGATGAGCTCTTTAAAAGAGGTGAAGCTTTACAGGCAGTTGGGGCTGTATCCTGGGACCGGCCGCTGGGCCGGAGGGGCGGGATTCTGTCCCGGACGTATCGGGCTGGGCTCCGGGAGCCGGGCAGGGGCGGCGCCGTTCCGGAGCCCTCCGCTGCTCCGGCTGTGCCGGGGGTGAGCGGCATCCTCCGGGCCCGGGCTCCGGTCGTGCCCCGCCGCCTCCGCCGTGCGCCCCGCGGCTCTCCGGCCTCGCACCGCCTGGCCTGGTAAGTTCGCTGGGTGCTGGGGGATATCTGACCTGAGCCCGCTCGGGCTCCCCTGGCTGCACGTCGCCGGTTTCCGCGAGAAAGGCGCTGGAAGGGTTGGGATTAACAAGTTTTAGGAAACAGTCTTGTCCTAGCTGGCAGGGTTTCAGACCTACAAACCTCTGGCAGAAAAAGGGATGGCAGGCTCAAACCGCCCTGGTGTTCTGGTTTGGCAGTTTCCCTAGGCAGTGTTCTCCAGGGGTTTTCCAAAGATCACCGTCCGTTTAAACCGCGCTCCCTGTTCTGAGCACAGCTGTGTTCACACCGAATTGTTGCGCTTTCGCGGCGTCTTCTTTCACTGGCATGAACATAACCTCACTGACAGCTGCAGTTTCATGTGACATATTTAAGAAGCCGTGTGCACTATGGTGTGATGGCCTTTTTGTGGGAGAAAAAATATAAGGGCACGCCTTTCTCCCATGCTCCAAGTGCTTGATGGAGAAATGGACTCCAATTATAATATTCAAATACAGCCATACACTATGATTATGATACCACATACACTTACAAACAATGTGACCTCCAATCTTTATACTGCCATCGCTTTAGAAAATAAAGTTCTCTTCCTACCATAAGACCTTGAAAGATATACTTTGCGGAATTAGCATCCTATGTTCTACAAACAACATTGCTCACCAACTGTTAGTGGATAACATTAACTTTTCTTCCCCTTAGAAAGACAGAATCATTTAGAGTGGAAATCTTTGAGTCCAGTCATAAACCTAATACTGCGAAGTCCTCCACTGAAACATGTCCCAAATCACCACACCTATGGGTCTTGGAAATACCTCCAGAGACAGCAACTTAACCACTGGCTTCCCTGGGGAGCCTGTTCCAGGGCTTAACAATCCTTTCAGTGAGGAAAGTTTTCCTAATATACAATCTAAACCTCCCCTGGTGCAACTTGATGTTGTTTCCTGTCATCCTATAATTTCTTATTTGGAAAAAGAGCCTTACAGCAGCCATGCTCAATAGTTTCAGAGAGTGATAAGACCTTCCCCAAGCTTCCTTTTCTCCAGGCTCAGCAACCCTAGCTCCCTCACCCACTCATCAGACTTGCTCTCAAGACCTTTAAACAGTTTCATTGCTCTTCTTTGGACATCCTTCCTCAGGTCTCACATAAAGATTCAAGGCTATTAGTTCTTGTGTTTAAACTGTGAAAATCAAGAAATCAAGCATGCCATATCATGATTTTTCTATATGCTATAATCCAGCTATTTTAATTTTACTCTCTTCCCCTTTGGCAGATTACCTGTTCTTTACATCTCATGCCCACAGGTTTGAGTTGAATCAGAGCAACCTCTTTTGAAGCTGCACACCACACACCTTCAACCAGTATAAATAGATAATATATTTTTAAGCAGCAGACCAGGGTGTTAATAATTTACTAAGCTGTCAGTAAAACACCACAGCTCCTTTTGACACACAAGACTTTTCTGCACTGCAAGAATACCTGCTATGCCTAAAGCTTTTGCATTCCATGGATGATTCTAAACTCTCCTTGTCTTGCTGAAACTTGATAACAATGAAGTTTGTTGATCACAGTGCTTCATTCTGTATTCTGAACTGATGCAAGCATGAGATAATCACTTTCCTCCAATCTTTTACACCCTTTTTCATTTGGATTTTTCAGTTTTTATAAACTCTTTCCAGGTAATAAGGGATTCTATGTATGTGATTGCTTTCATTCAAATGAATTTTTTATTTTTAGTGTCTTCTAGTTACTTGGAAAGTGACTATAGAATAAACTTTTAAAAACAATCTAAAAGCTTGGACTGTTAAATTACAATTGAACTTTATGATTTAGTATATATAAATTAACTGAAAGAACTAACCCAAACCTGCCAGAATTTATAGATTTTGTATTGCAAAACAAATATGTCCAGTGGCTGACAAACAAATGGATATGCTCTGAAAAACCTGAAACATTTTGTACCTTGAAGTAATCTTAAGTGGTAAGTAGTGGCAAAACCATGAAAGACCAAACAGAGGTATCCATATTGTAAAAAATCAAATTAGTGGAATGACATACCAGGCTAGGAACTGTAAGAGGTAATTATGTATTACTCATTTGTTCACACACTTGATGTGGAGAGAGAGTATCTTAATTTTAGTATAATAGAAGATAATTCCATGTGCTGGTTTGCAGTAGGCTTTTTTACAACTTACAGACATTTACTTCTTACATGATAATGTACCTTTGGTTCTTGAATGGTAACCTTGAATCCCGGTTTTCCCAACAGGTTTGACATTGTTGCTGAATTGTTAAAAAAAAATACTGTAAATAGGATGAATAATCTAAAAGAATATTTTAATTTCTTTATCTAAAAGGTAAAACTTTATAGACTAATTTGATGTATATATTTAGAATGAATCTATATTGTGAAGTAAATGTGTTTTTGTTCCATGCTGTTAACATTTAAAGAGGATGTTATGTGTGGTACTTTTTCTGTCATAAAATAGGAAAATTTTTGATAAAGGGTGAAATTTAGCTGTCCCTGACCAAATGAAAGTGTGATACACGTAGATGTAACGTAATATAGTTTAAACAATTTGAAAGTTACCGTTGTCACATAGCTGTGCTAGGGAAGGAAACCAGTCTTATGTGCAAACAGTGTTTGAGGCTGTAGAGGAAGACTAACAGAATTTTAGAATAACTAAATTTTCAGTGATGTGGATTTATTTTATTTCTGTGTTCTAATGTCAAGCTTCTAGCTAAAAAGGATGTAAAGTAAATTTGATTAACTTTGGTGCCTTGGCATGAGAGAAAAAAATGTAGCTGAGGTATAGCCAAATTGCTCAGATTATAGACTGGGTAACTGGTTTGTAAGGCTGGACAAATTTCTCAGTTAAAGTTTGTCATATTTTGATAGTGTAAAGTGCAGCTTGCCACCTTGTGCCTTATAATAGTCATCACTGTAAAGCAGAGAAAATGCCAGGCTTAGTGATAGTGAAAACTATTATCTTCTGTCTTGTGATTGGTATATTGCCCTTGGATCATGTAAAGATTTTTGTATGGTTCTCACCTGAGGCTATGTTTAATGCATGTGGGTATCAAAGGTCCCTATAGCAAATTCCTGTTCATCTGCACCCCATTGGTGCATGTGCAGATGCATTTCAAGTGCATTTGCATTTCGAGGCCCAACTGATTCTTTTCCCATTCGCCTCATCTTTTCCCTGCCCTTTCTCTTTCACACTCTCCTTTCTCTATCCCTTTGCCTTTAGTCTTCCTCTGCCTTCCCCAATGGATATTTTAGCTCCTGTCAAGGCAGTGGAACAGCTATTGTATTGTTATTGCTATCTTTTTGTTTGTCTCTGATGGGGTTTGTTTTCTTCTTGTTGGGTTTTTTGTTTGTTTGGTTGATTTGGGGTTTTTTGGGTTTGTTTTTGATTATTAGTTTGGATTTTTTTTTTGGTTGTTGGTTTGAGTTTTTCTATAACTGAGAGTTATCTCAGCATGCATCATAAAGTAGTAGAAGAGCATTTTGCAGTATTTGGAAGCAGTTACTCTAATATAGTGGAGGTGTTTGTGACTGGCAGTGAGGAATGTTTCCTGGGAGCACTTAGTGTTTATTAAATTACATAAAGAAAGATGGTGTAAGCTGAAAGATATGTCAAGTGAAATTTAGAGTGACATGGATGTCAGTGCATTGTCTTGACAAAGTGCCATTTATGCAATCTTTTTTTGCATTGAAATCAGGATGGAGGAAGTCTCAACATGCATCACCAAACCCAAGCTCCAAAGACAAGTGTGGACAGCTGTCAAAGCATAAAGGTACGTTGAATGTAAGTGCAGTCAGGGAAGTGATAGCAGATGTGTGTGCCCATAGAAAAGAACTTGAGACAACAAAAAGTGTTTTGATGGATGTTGGTGATAATTTTATGATTAGGGTAAGTAATCAAGAGCTTCAGAATTTGGTAAATTCTGCATTTTGTATCCGGGTTTTCGTTCTCCTATGAGAGACAAACAAAATAAATTAGAGTAAACATTCACATTTTTCAAGATTAACTTTGTCTCTGTGTATAAGTTATGAAGGAAGAGGCAATACACCATCCTTTCTTCTGCGTTTTTTTCTCAGCTTTAGAACTGAGTACATTCAACAAGCTGCTTCTCACTTTCAAAAGAGAAAACAGAGATTTTCACACTTCAGTTATAGCCATTGGGTTTTATTATTTAGGGAACTTTGCATTTGGCTTAACAAACAGGTATGACTTAAAGAAGCAGAACAATACAACAGTGTTACTTGCATACAGGTTTTTGAGAAAAGTTTGGATTGGGTGATGTTTCAGTAAATGAAGATTGCTAATTGATAATATTTTATATGCATACCAAATTTGGAATACAAGAACAGATGCACTTACAGATGTTTGTTGGAGAAAAGCATGTGCTTTTTTCTCCCTTAAGTTTGTGCATAAAGTGTGCTAGCAAAATAATGCCAGAAAAATGCTTGAAAAGAAAAGTGCTGTTAGTATCAAAAAAAACATTGCTATTGAAGAGGAAGAACAAATATGTTGATTGGTCTGATGGTTTGAGTTGTCTTGTAGTGCAACTCTATTGCTTTATCCCCATAATTCACAAAGCATTATTAGTGTTCAGTGCTTATAACCGGTTGTCAGATAAATAGTGAAATCAAACCTGATTCAGTGTATATTTTTGCTATACAGTATTTGCCATGAGGAAAATTCAGGCTCTTCTTTTATGCATAAGCAAATTTCTATTAAATAAAAATGGAAAGAATATCTATAGTGCTCTCTTGTGGGGTCACAGTGAAGCTCAGCAGCTTTGACCTTTGTGTGGTACACAATGGGGAAGACATTTAGCAAGTTTAACAAATCTGTCTGTCATGCCTGTTGAGAAACATTGTAGGGATAGCAATACTCGCTTCAGTGGTTATATTCTGTGAGCCCTCTGTTTAAAATCAGTTCAGTGTGGGGGACAAGTTAAAGTTCAGTAGATCAAGAGAGAATTGGAACATTTTGAACTTTTGTTTGAGTTCAACAGCGTCTTGCTATGAAGACTGAACTTAACACCTTATTTGTCTTATTTATCTTTGAGCTTTAATCACCAGGTGAACCAAGCTTACTTCCTACTGCTTTGTCACATAGAGACTTCTTGGGGCAGTAAGTGACTCTTTAAGTTGTATTAGATAGAGTGTTTTTCTGCTTTTTGGTGCTAGCAGGTAGAAACAAATAGACATCCTTGTAGGAGGGAGATTAAGTGGATTGAAAAAGTCAGGCAATCAAAATCTAATTTTCTCTCTCAAACATTATTTCAATTTTGTGCATTTTCAGAGTTCAAACTGTATGCTGAAATAGCTGTAAAAAAACTTAAGATTTAACTCTAGAAAACAGATCAAATTGTTTCTTTTGCCTCAAAGGACCTCTCCTTTGGAAGATATTATCTCATGATCAAGCCTGGTTTTCAGGTTCAAAAATTACTTTGTTGCTAGCAAATACACAGAATTACAATTAACTCTGAGATAGACGCAGGCTTTAAAATGCAGCTAATGAGGAGATGGATCCAAAATGTTAGAAGTACTTGAAGCACTGTGCTTAGAGAATGGCTAAGTCTGCGTAGCAACACTAACAAGTGTTTCCTGCACTAGTAGTTGGTATATATCTATAAAGGTTTTTACTGAAATATGAGGCTGGCATAATCTTGTATGATTATCTCCAATCATTACACTCCAGTTGTGTGTGGAATTCTTTGGCATGCATGCCAATGAAAATAAGTGCAATGCACCAAAAGGAATTGGGAAGTCTGTGATTGTCCCCTTTTTCCTCCTGCTTCCAAATGAGTGAGCTGGTGGGAAAGTGAGTTAAGGAAATTCTTGTCTTTTCCCATGTACTCTTTGTGAA
The DNA here is from genome assembly GCA_020086605.1 of Lanius collurio. Taxonomy (NCBI): domain Eukaryota; kingdom Metazoa; phylum Chordata; class Aves; order Passeriformes; family Laniidae; genus Lanius; species Lanius collurio. The sequence goes on from JACBWW010000011.1 coordinate 27,664,379, forward strand.
GCAGGCACCACTCTTGGGATTGCTGTTTGGTCCTCTTTAAGGAAGAGAGATCTTGAAGCTTAGCAACTGCTTAGAGGTGAATGCTCCCTGAACAGGTGCCGTTTATGCTCTGTGCTTCCACATGAATAACACCCATCTTTATATTTTACAACAGAAATGATGAATATAGAAACAGATTCTGGCATACTCTGTGTGCTGTAAAATATTCTGGGGGACGCAGCCCTGGGTTACTCTGCTTCCTGTGGTCCAGTTTTCTGACTTTAAAACAGGATTTGTAAATCTTATCAGATAATTACAGTGCCAGACCAAGCTCACTCTTCTGTGAAACGTCTGTAAGGCTGGCTGGAGAATTCATAACTAACAGCCTGATCGGGAAGGGATGAATTCATTACTGGCTGAACAACAGATCTTGGAGGGTCAAATCAGTGGCACAGAGTCTAGTTGGTGGCCTGTTGTTAGTGGTGTCCCCCAGGGTTATGTACTGGGACCAGTGTTGTTCAACGTGTTCATCAATGACTTGGATGAAGGGGCTGATGCCTCCTCAACAAGTTCACTGGCGACCCAAAGCTGTGAGGAGTGGCTGATACCCCAGAGGGCTGTGCAGCCATTCAGAGGGACCTCGACAGGCTGGAGAGATGGGCAGAGAAGAACCTTCTGAATTTCAACAAGGGCAAGTGCAGGGTCCTGTGTCTGGGGAGGAATAAACCCAACCACCAGTACAGGCTGGGTGCTGACCTGCTGAAAAGCAGCTCTGTGAAGAAGGACCTGGGAGTCCTGGTGGACAACAAACTGTCCATGAGCCATCAGTGCCCTGGTGGCCAAGAGGGCCAATGGTGTCCTGGGGTCCGTTAGGAAGAGCATTGCCAGCAGATCAAGGAGGTGATCCTCCCCCTCTAGCCAGCCCTGGTGAGGCCATATGGAGTGCTGTGTCCAATTCTGTGCTCCTCAGGACAAGAGAAACATGGAGCTCCTGGAGGAGTTCCAGTGGAGAGCTACAAAGTTGATTAAGGATCTAGAGAATCTCTCTTATGAGGCTAGGCTGAAGGACCTGGGCCTGTTCAGCTTTAAAAAGAAGCAATTGAGAGGAGACCTCATCAATGTCTTTCAGTATCTAAGTGAGGAGTGCCAGAAGTTGGAGTCAGGCTCTTGTCAGTGGTACCAACTAATGGACAAGATGCAATGGGCAGAAACTGATGCACAAGATCTTTACTATGCAGGTGACCTGCTGAGCCACTTGGACACTCATAAGTCTATGGGACCAGGTGGGATTCATCCAAGGATACTGAAGGAGCTGCTAGAGGAGCTCACCAAGCCTCTTTCCATTACTTATAATCAGTCCTGGTTAACTAGGAGGTCCCAGACAACTGGAGGTTGGCCAATGTGATGCCTACCCACAAGAATGGCCAGAAGGAGGATCCAGGACACTACAGGCCTGTCAGCCTGACCTTGGTGACCAGGAAGGTTATGGAACAGTTCATCTTGAGTGTAGTCACATGGTACCTACAGGACAACCACGGGCTCAGGCTCAGCCAGCATGGGTTTAGGAAAGGCAGGTCCTTCCTGGCCAACCTGATCTCCTTTTATGACCAGGTGACCTGCCTGGTGGATGAGGGAAAGGCTGTGGGTGTCGTCTGCTATAATCTGCCTGAACTTCAGCAAAGCCTTTGACACTGTCTCCCACAGCATACTCCAGAAAAAGTTATGAGTCCATGGCTTGGACAGGTGCACTCTTTGCTGGGTTAAGAACTGGCTGGATGGCTGGGCCAAGAGAGATGTGGTGAATGGTGTTGCACCCAGTTGGTGGCTGGTCACTAGTGGGGTTCCCTGAGGCTCAGTCCTTTTAAATATCTTTATTGATGACCTGGTTGAGAGGATCAGGTGCACTCTCAGAAAGTTTGCAAATTACATCAAGGAGTGTATGATCTGCTGGAGGATAGGAAGGCACTAGAGATGGATTTGGATGGGCTGGATTGATGGACTGAGGCCAATTTTATGAAGTTCAACCAGGCCAAATGCTGGATCACAACAACCCCATGCAGCTCTACAGGTGAAGAGTAATTTGAAAGCTGCCCAGTGGAAAAAGACCAGCAGGCTGAACACGAGCCAATATGTGCCCAGGTGGCCAAGAAGGTCAAGAGGGTGTGGCATGTGTCAGAAATAGTGGGGCCAGCAGGACCAGGACAGGGATAGTCCTCCTTGGACTCTTGGACCGTACTTGGCACTGGTGAGGTTTCACCTCAAATCCCGTGTCCAATTTTGGGCCCCTCACTCCAAGAAAGACATTGAGGTGCTGGAGCATCTCCAGAGAAAGGTAGTGGAGGTGGTGAAGGGTCTGGAGGGTAAGTCATAGGAGGAACGTCTGATGGGGTTGTTTAGCCTGGAGAAAAGGAAGCTGAGGGGTACCTTTTGCTCTCTACAACTGCCTGAAAGGAGGGTGTAGCCAGGTGGGGGTCAGTTTCTTCTCCCAGGCAACCAGCAACAGGACAAGAGGACGTAGCTTCAAGCTGCACCATTGGAGCTTCAGGTTGGACATAGGAAGAAATTATTCCTTTAAAGAGTTGTTAAATATTGGAATGGGCTGCCCAGGGAGGTGGTGAAGTCACCAGCCCTGGAGGTACTCAAGAAACAACTGGACATGGCACTTATCCTATGGTCCTTTCCACCCTAAATAATTCTGCGATTCTGTGATTCATTGCTCTCACTTGGGTGCAAAGAGCATTAGGAGATGCAACATTATGAACAAACTTTTAAGCTCTCTGGATAAAGTATTATGTTATTTGGATTTACTTAAGATTAATTTTCCACTATGATGAAACAATGAAGTAATTGGAAATAGGTGTTAACAAATCACGTGTATATCAAATAAGAGGAAAAATAATGGGTATGTTAATACATAAATTATATTAAGAAAGTTGTGGGGAACTATTTAAAGTGTATATTGTTTGTCATGCAGAACAAAGCTATATACAGGTGTACCTTTAAAAGCAGAATCTCATTGAAGTGAACTTTTTAAACTTGACGTGTTTAAAGGAGATGGACCTCTTTTGCTGACAATGCAAGTGGGAATACAGCTTTTTTAGTAACGTGGTGGTGAGACTTGGTGTCTAGAAACATTCATTAATAGCCTGAGCCTAGACCATGTGCTTTGGGACAAAATAAAAGACATGGATGATTAACTACTTTAAAACTTTCAGAGTTTTTACCCTTGTAAATGTTTTCAGCATTTGTTTTTGGGCTTGCCACCAGTTCTGAGCCTGGGAATCTTGTGAGTCTGCACAACCCATCTGTTCATTCTCTCTTTGATCCTTGGAACATGAAATGGAACAAGTTTTTCTGGCCAAATTAGTTCAAGGTAATCAGCCGGTGTATCAGATTATTCAATGTCTGTTCCACTGCCTAGATGGGAAGACAGTTCATTCTGCAGGTTCCCAAAAAAACCCCCAGAGACAGCAAAACATTGCATTCAGGGAAGAGCTGTGATTCTTTGTGTTCTTTGCTTTACCTTATTAACATTTCCAGGAAAAAGCTCTTTCAGTCCTTCACCTGTCCTCTGTTGCTCAATGTCACTCGTTTAGTGTTCTTTTGCATCTAATTCATACATGATCCAAAAAGAAGCAGGATGTGGAAGTGCACATTCTCATGTAAGCTCAAAGCAGGAGAGAAGATAGTGGTCAAAGTAATGCACTATTGAGACTCTTGTCCTGAACTCTTTGAAGAGTTACTGACTGCTATGCTCAGCTTCACTTCATTGCAGAAGACTGATCTCTGAAATGTACCATGAATATGAGGATAAGACTGGGGAGCACCAGTAAATATAGCTGCTTTGCTGACTGTGACAGAAGCAGCACTCCAGACCATCTCGTAACTTGGAAATGGAGCACTGTTCACTGCTGGGGGAAGTTACTTTGTCCACTGAATACATAAAAGCATTTTTTCCTGAGCTTGAAATCCTCATCCACTCAGATATTCCTGTGCCAGGTAAAGTTAACAGCTTTACATCAGGAAAGATGAGCTCTCTCTCTTTGTCAGTTCTCTTACTGTAAGGGAGCCACATTCTGTTGTGCAGGTAAGCCAAGTCAACCAACATGAATAAATGTTAGAGAAAAAGATTAATTAACAAATACAGAGATGTAACTGAGGGATGAGTGATTATTGGAAAAAAAAAAGAGACAAAGTAAAACACTACAGATCTAGATCTTGGCTCTAGTTAGTGCATAAGAGACTATTGTTGGAATTAAAATGTTCAGAAATGTGACATCTTTGTGAGACCTGACTAGATACCTTATTTTTGCACAGCTTCTAGGTTTTTCAGAGCAGCTGCTTGTGCTTAGCTAGCATAAACAGTAGGAGCAAGGCTTCATTAGGGGTTTAGGTTCTGTCTAGCTATTCAGTTTTCATTGTTGCTTTCTATGGATGGACACAGTATGAAGTGCCGTTATTTCTTCTTTGGTATTTCAGCTTACTGTGATATTGGTCTTCTTGTACACAGTTGTCTTTGACAAGATTTCCACGAAGGATGCAGACATTCTACAGCCTGGTGTTCTACAGGTGCTGCTTTTATCATGTATTTAGATAATCTATCTCTTGGCTGGAGAAATGTGGCAGAATTCCTCAGATGTGGTGGGAGTTGTATGTTGTCGGTGCAAACTGAAGTATTTCTTAGCTTTCTGTGCAATACTGACTTCAGAACTGCAGAGCTGCAGGTAGATTTCATTATCTTCTTCCTTGGTGAAAACTGTGTTAAGTTTGTCTCCCTATGTATCAAAAAGACTGTTCCTGATGATGGAATGTAACTTTTTACAGAATATTCTTCTCATCCTTATTCAGTAGCTTCTTTTGATTTACAAATATCTGGGTGTCATCGCAGCCTGCTTGGAGTGGCTAGCATTATCTACGATTATACTATGTGTAGCTGTCACCCTCTAGTGTCAGTATGTTTTGCAACAGGGCCATCCAGATTGTTAGAGGATCTAGAAACTATTGAATTAGCCTGGTAAGAGAGAAGGATGCTGGTGCACTTTGAGAAAGATAGATTTTAAAGGGCACAAAGACTTCTGCATGTTTCTTCTGGAAGGCTGTTGCATCCGTGATGAGTGACATAGTGAAAACAACCAGTAAAATTCCCAGTAGATGATCAGGCCAAATGAAGAGTCAGTAGGTGAAAACAAACAAACAAACAAACAAAAAAATCAAAGCCTGGGGTCAGCAGTTTAAGTCTCCTAAGCAGTAAATTCCCTGTCTCCGACTTCCCACTAGTTAATGTGTGGCTGGATCAATGTCAGAGCAACAGACTCTTTCAGAGACTCTTCACTGATTTATACAACCAGTATGTGAGGAGATTTATTTAAGCTTAGAATGCTTACAGAATCAGAAACGTTTTAAATACACAAGTAATTGTTGTTGACATGAATAGCATGAATTAATTGGAGTCTTTTTGTTAATATACAAAGTGAAATTCTTGCATTTGCACCTTTTTTTCCTTTTCTTTTTTAAGGAAGAAGGAGTGTTCTCTCCTGATATAAAATGGAATTTGTCTGTTCTTTTGCTATTCCATAAACATAGGTCATAGTCTAATGCATAAATTAGCTCTAAAGCAGCACGCAGGAATAGGTGAATATGTAACTATATAAGAGAATCCTAGAATCCCAGAATGACTGGCTGGGTAAGGTTGAAAGGGAGCACTGGAAGTCATCTAGTCCAACCTCCCTGCTCAAGCAGAGCACAATACTCAGGACTGTGTCCAGATGGCTATATAACTGGTAGGTGAAAAGATAAATAAGATCTTGGAGCTATCATTTAAATTATTGGTTTGCAATCTTTATTTTACATTTTATCAAAATATGTATTATTGAAACCCAGGACTGGCTTTCTATAGAGGCTTGTGAACACTGGGTACTGCAAATATTCAGTATAGCTTTTCAAATCACAGTATGGGTGTGTAGGACATTGAAAAAACCCAAACATGATATACCCAGAGAAGAATTGCTGCATGTTTTGTTGATGAACAATTTTTAACATCCCTTGTATTACTAATTGCATTATATGGCATCCCTATGTTATTAAATACATGTAGGACTTTGTGAAAGTGTTGGTTATTAATATCTGTTATTTCAGGCAAAGTAAAGTACTTATTAAGGTGTCGGTAACAGTGGTGTTTACAGAAAACTAGTATTAACAGTAGTAATGATAGTGATAATGTGCATCTTAAGAGACATCTGTAGTTCTTAGTATGACATTTTTTCATTAACTAGTATTTAAATTCAGCTAAAGAGTGTATGAAGAAATTGTAATTATTATTTTTTAACTTGTAAGAGGAGATATTCTAAGGTACTTTGAATAATAACTATTAATTATGTTTTAGAATGAATGGATTTATATAAAACCTAAATTTAGTTTCCATAAATAGGCATTAATTTTAGTAGGAATTATTCTAGCATTATGGAATTTACCTGAATGTTATGGACTGAGGTGGTGTGCTGAATAGACCAAGATGTTTCAGGTGAACTAAGTTGCTTTCTTGATTTTATTCTGAGTGACACTTAGCCAGGGGAACTTCTTTCTGTTCCATCTTAGCAAATGAAAGAGAGTGTGATATTCGCAGTAATGAATGTACTGTAACTGCATTTCATAATCCCTACCAGAATGCAATTTCTCATTCCATTCACAGTGAGCTAGTGTTGATTGATAAGGAGGGTGCTTTTAGACCTGACTGAGACACAGCAATTCAGATAAATTAAAACTGCTCAGAATTGTCAAAGCATTGATGTGAACTCTGGCTACATTAAACCTTATGTACTTCACTGTGATGCAGTGTTTTTAATCTCAAGAGATTTGGTGTAACTAGTGACTCCTAGTCTAACACAAATAGAAATATCCCATATTTGACTTTTGGCTGGCAGATTTACTCTAGTTTCGAGTCTACCTTGAAGTTTTCATCAGAGTGCAGTATTCTCTTCTGCAGAGGTCAGTGGACCTGTCATAATCTGTTTACCAAGAGGGTGAGGAAAACCTGTAAGAGGGTTCCTAGCGAGGTGGCTGATGCTCCAAGTTGGTAAGTGTCTAAAAGGCAGTTGGACAATGCCCTTAAGGACATGCTTGACTTCTGGTCAGTCCTGAATTCATTCAGAGTTGGACCCAATGATCACTGTAGGTACATTCCTGAAAGAGTCCTATTCTATTCTATAGTAGAAATAAATATTTATTTCATTTGCAAGTTGGCATTGTCTTTAGGTCAGTCCCTCTAATGCATGGCTGCTGCAGCTTTATGTTTTGAAGAAGCTCTAGAGCTCTCCAAAAGTCAGCTGTAGCTCGCTTTACATAAAGACAAAGTTCTGATTTAGGAAATCCCATTGCTTCTCTGCATATAGATTTCAAGTTTCATTAGAGCACAGTTTGGGTGAATTGAATTTTAGGCTCAAGTGGGGACAACTTCTTATACAGTCTTAAAAGGTCTTCTATGCCATGCATTATTTTACAGCTGGAGTCAGATACTCTTAACCTTCACAGGCACATTTTAAAAGTGCAGCCATCATGTTAATGCAGTTCTGAGGAGGTATATTTTAATTTGACAACTTGAATAGACTAATATATTTTGTAATTATTTGCTTGTTTTCAGTGACATTCTTTGATAAAATAGGGATTGATGCCTCCTGAAGGATGCAGTTTACCATCTGACAAAGTCCATATCAGAAAAATTCTGTTGATCCTTCCTCCCCATTTAAAAGGGACACCATGAGTTTTGTAACCAGATTGTATAGTCAAGTAGATGAGGAAGTCCATAGACAGCTTGTTGCTATGGTCCAATAAATGCCTTTGGCAGCTGGGGAATCTTGGAGAAGCATGAAAATCTGAGGAAGATTGTGACCAGGTCATCATTACTTTTTAGGGATTGTATTAAACAAACTCCAGTTTTAAACTTCTTTTTCTCTGTTTAAATAGCTGAATTTATCTGACATTACATATATTGCTGTTCATCATATAATGCTGCTCAGAGACAATATGTGTGCAGTGCCATTAATATTAATATGAGTAGTTTATCAGCATGCAAAACAAATTGGTCATCAGGTCAATCAATGTGTCAAGGTGGACCAATTCAGTTGTAATAAAAGGAGGTAGAATTTCTTAAGAGAGATATATATGAAGTATTAATACAAAGAATATTAACTTCAACAAACTATCAAATTTCTATGTACTATATTTGTGAAGAGTGTACGTTTGCTTTGCTCAATGGGAAAACAATTTTTTTTTGTATTTTTATGCAGATAAAACCGTAATTTGTAAATGAGCAAGAGAAATATCTTGGCTCTTTAGATGAAGAAGGACTTTCATTGGAAGAAGTGAGAAAGCTGCAATATTTCCAGGTTTTGATTGACAAGGCAAGGTGATGTTCTCTTTCCTTCTACCCCCACCCAAATCCAGACTGAAAAACTCAACACAACAGAGCACTATTTAAAAAACTGGATGCACAAAAATATGGTTTGGGATTTTTTCCTCTTCCTCCCCTAACATCAATATTACAAGAAAGGAGTGCAACCAGTGCCAGACGATTGTTCATTAAATGTGGAAGAAAAAGATCAAATCTTTAACTAATACCTGAGCAACATAATTAATACCCAAATAACATAATCATTCTGACAGAGAGGAGGAAGACTGAGCTGACAAAACCAGTCAGTGAGCGAGCGACTGCATGGTACTTAATTGCTCTTTTTTTTTTTTTTTTGGTAATAAGTTAAATTGCATTTTTTTCAGTGAAAACTGTTATTTTACTTCATTCTCAAGTGAAATACTTGCTATGATCCAGTTTTCATGTTATACTATGTAAAATCTATGATTTTTTTTTCAATCATTAGCATTACTTGTGCTGTGCAATTATACCTGCCATAAAAAAATAACTTCCTTAGCTCTTTGTAGATGAAGCTGTTGTAAAATCTCATCTACACAGATCAGATTCTAAGACCACAAATGCCATGAACTTTTCAAATTTTTTATGACAGCTTGGAAAAGCAGGAATTTTCTGTAGAAAGTAGCAGAGTTCTGAGCTTGACAATAAACACTCCTAAGAAGCAGATTAAATATATTACTAATTTACCTGCATATGTAAGCCTTCTTTGGTCTCAGGGCTATTGCCCTTGTTCTCAGAGTTTTGTTATGTAACAGCTTATTGCAGTATGTGTTCCTTGATGTGGTGTTTATCACCTTTGGTGGCTGGGCTGAGGTTATGATTTTGTTGTACTTTGTATTACTTGCTTGTCAAGTGATAGAATTGTTGTTCATGAGCCTTAATCCTGTCTGCCTGCTTGGCACTGCATCATCTCTTGAACCTCTGGAGCTATTAACAATTACACCTATATTCCTCCACATCTTCCTCTTCTCTGGGCTAATTACAATAGCATTTGGGAATTTTGAAAAATTTGAATACCATTGGGATGTTGAAACCAGCATGGCCCTATTTCTAGGAACTGTGAATGTGGTTCAGGTCTTGTTTAGAGGTGGGGTTTTGGTTTTATCTTTTGTTTTGGCTTTTATTTGTTTTTGGTTTTTTCTTTTTACTTTGTTTCAATTAATAAACTGTTCTTATCTGAACCCATGGGTTTTACAATTCTCTTTCCCATCCCCCTGGGGATGGGGGAGTGAGAGAGCAGCCACGTGGGACTTAGTTGCCATCTGCATTTAAACCACCACACAAGGTTAGACAGACTGCTGAAGCTGGATAGTTTTTCATGTAGATATGCCTGGATGAGGATGTAAGGGCTCCTAGACAGGTAAATACTGACAAGTCTAGACTCCAGGTTCTGTCTCACCAGAGGAGAGGGAGAGCCCTACTGGTCTCACCGCTTTAGATGGAACCCGGGATGTAGTTGGCTTTCTGGGCTCTGTGTGCACCCTGCTGGCTCATCTCCAGCAGTACTCCAAGTTCTTCCCTTCAGGGCTGCTCTCAATCCTCTCATGCCTCAGCCTGTGTTGATCCAGGAAGTTGTCCCAACCCTGGTGCCGCTCCTCACATTTTGTCTTGTTCAAGCTCATGAGGATCCCATAAGCCCACTTCCAAGCTTTTCCAGGTCCTTCTGGATGGCATCTCATCCCTTGCACATGTCAACTGTAACACCCTGCTTGATGGCATCTGCAGATTTGCTAAGGGTGCACTAGTCATTGATTGAGACAGTCCTTGTCTCAATAAAGGCCCTTGAGGGACACCACTTGTCACTGATCTCCATTCAGCTGTTGACCAATACTTTCTGGGTACAGCTTTCCAGCCAATTCCTTATCCACCAAACAGTCCACGCATCTCTCTCCAATTTAAAGAAAAGGATTTTGTCAGGAACCATGTCAAAGGCCTTACAGAAATCCTGACAAACAACAGTCACAGCCCTTCCCTTTTCCACTGATGTAGTCACTCCACCACAGAAGTCTACAAGGTTGGAAAAGGCAGGACTTGCCCTTGGTAAAGCTTTGCTGGTTGTTCCAAATCAGCTCCCCGTTCTCCATGTGCCTTAGCATGGCTTCTAGAAGGACCTGTTCTAGGATCTTCCCAGGGACAGAGGTGAGGCTGACAGGCCAGTAGTTCCCAAGGTCGTCTTATACCCTTTTTAAAGATGGATACAGTCACCTGGGACTTCACCTGATTGGCATGAATTTTCAAGTGTTATGGAGAGTTGCATCAGCCAGTTCTCACAGGACTCTGGGATTCATCTTGTTTCATTCGATTCTTCTGGACATTCAGGTTCCTCAGGTGGTCACAAGCCCAACCTTCTTTTACAGTGCGAGGGACTTTGCTCCCCCAATCCCTGCCTTGCGAGGTGTGAGAAGAAAGACTTGTCAGTGGGGACTGAGGCAAAACAGTTGGACCTCAGCCTTCTCCTAGTCCATTATTACCAGTTTCCCAGCTGGGTTCATCAGAGTACTCTTTCTTTGACCTCTCTTTTTTGGCTGAAATACCTATGGAAGCTCTTCTTATTGTTCTTACTCTTGCCAAGTTCAGCTCCCGCCAAGCCTTGGCCTTTCTGACCCCATCCCTACACTACCAGGCAGCATTCCTCTTGCTGTATTCTTATAAAAATCTGTGACAATAGAAGAGTAGTTTATCTTGGAACTTTTGCACCACTAAAAGTAAGCACCACCAGGTAAGCAGATAAAGAGGTCCACATGTACTAGGTAAATAGATAAAAAACTGTGTATAAAGCTTAATGGCTACCTTATTCTGTTCTGAAAGGCAATAAAACTAAACTGACAAAAGTTTCAATCAGTTTGTACATTTTTTCTTATCATATAGGGATCAGTTATATGTGGCCAGTTTCAGCATTTATAAAATCGCACAAAGTACTGTAATACATCATCATCATCTGATATACATGAACTGGAGTTGAAAAACAGAGGAAAATACTTAATACCATGTCATGTTCTATCTGTTTCCTTTAATATTTTATTACCACACATCTATTTGAAAGCAAAATTAACACAATACCAGTCAAAAGTCTGAAAAATAAAAAGCTTCCTCAAAATGACACAATGAAGATGGTCCTTCCCTGTAATTTAAAGCATATTTGGGATTTTTCTTTTGTTTTTGATAAAATATTCAAATATTCCACAATGAGTTTACCTGAAAATAAAAAAAAAAAATGAATCTTTCAAGTGTGGTGTGAATTTTTCACAGCAAAATAGATTTAGAGTTATGTAGAAAAATAGGGTCAGCACTGCTTGAAGGAAGTCTCCATCCCACTGGCTGCTTAGCAAAACACATGATAGGTGAGAGAGATGTCCATCATTGCTTCTCCTGGGAGGAAGTTCTACATTGAAAGAAAGAAACATCTCTGCTCTTGTGATAGCTGGGTGACAGAGGGTTTTCTCTTAGCCTGAGTAGATTTTGAATGTTGTCCCATTCAGTATCACAATGGAACCATCATTTCTCAAATGAGAGACCATCTGTTGCTCAAAGCAAGAGCAGCAAGATGCTTGCCTGGGAAGTAATGTGAGAGTTTTAATGGTGCTCTGTTTTGTTCAGCTTGTCTTGTTATCAACCTTCAGTCTCCTATGACAAACAAGTGTCCTGGTCACCAAGGCTCTGAGCTCTTCTAGAGTGTCTTGTCTTTTCCACTGCGGCAACTGTATCAGCTATTCCTTGTTGATAGGAAGGGCAAAACAGAGGGACAATGGTTGTAGTTTGATGACTGTAGTGCCTCATTCTTTCCTTATGGCTGTAGTTTTTAGGAGAAGCTCTGTGCTAACTCTGGGAAACCATCCCCATTGAAATCAGCATGTGAATCCCCAGCACAGCATCTTTCACGGAAAAAAAGTGGAATAGAGATCATGTTATGTATTTAAGTGGAACTCTGAGTGCTTTTTTGTATGGCATAAAAATGATAGAGCAATATTCTAATGTTTGTGTGCTGTGCTGATCTTACTGTTCCTGCTGGGGAGTAGTCTGTATTTACTTGAGCTATCTTTGGTATAAATATGAGGGTTTAAAGGCTCTCTGACTAAAGATCTCACAGATGATTACTGCAGACTCACAGTATAACTCTAAAATAGAAAGCAGCATGTGACTGTTCACTCTGGCTTCCCAGGCTTCTACTAGCAGCAAACAGCAGCTGCAGATAAAAATAGAACATTGTAAGCAACCAGGATCTTTAGTTAAATATAGAAGTCACTCTCCATGACAGTAAGGAGTCCAGGACAACAATGAAGTCTCTCCGATTCATTAGTGCCGAAGCATTCGTGTCAAATGCAGAGTTTGCCAGGAAGAGTCTCGGTGCTGTTGCCCATGATCTTTATCCTCTTCTTTTTAAAGCCAGCTATTTACTGGAGCAAGGGGAAGTGATTCACGACTTGGTAGAGAACTGGCCACTTTTTGACTTTGACATGGGAAAACTTTTGGGAGCTACTCTGGACTACCAGGAAGACCTGAGCCATAGAACATGCTCAGTGTGCTTGGAAAGCTGTCTGACAGGGCTGAGAGACTATGTGCTGAATCAGTCATCTCCCTACATGAAAAAGTTGAAAGTGGTCGACCTGACGGGTATAAAGGATGTTGAAGTTCAGTTCTGTAAGTGCAAGAAGACAATGGGCAGGTGGGCCAGGACGCAGCTGCTCTCTAAGCTTTGTTCAGAACTGCTGGTTTACCTGCAGCAAGCACAGTGCACTCCAGGTACCTTTGAAATCAGTATCAATGTGCTAATTGACTTGTTTGTTACAGAGCGTAACTATGAGCTGGTCGTGCAGGCCCTGTTGAAGAAATGTAGTTGTCCTCTGAAAATCTGCTGTGTGGCGTTCAGATCTGACAACCTGGCCTTGCAGAAATTCTTCTATATCATAAAGCTCGCTGATCCCTCCTTGTTGCGCAAACTGGAAGTAGTTCATAACGTTCACTTGGAAATGGAACACTTGGAAATACTCTTCAACAGTATCCACTTCCCTCTATTGATGTCCTTGACCTTGCCAGCACGAACATTTAATGTGCGGAGGTTCACAGCTACAGATGAACAGATGCTTTGTAACATTGGAGAAAAGATGGGTGAAATGATGCAGCTCACTGAGCTGAGTGTGTCATTTTCTATACTCACTGGAAGAATACAGAAACTGCTCAGGTAATTTAGTCATCCTACTTTCACTCACACTGGGAAAAAAAGCCAGCAAACAGGGAGTCTCTGAGAGTAAGGGAAGTGAGTATATCTCAGGGTGTGTGTGGGAAGGGGCAGCAGGAAGCTGGGAAAGGTTATTTCTTGGGGAGAATTGGCAGCCACTGTATACTTGATACAAATGAAAGACTGTTTTAATTGGTCTTCCAGAGTCCATCTGGTGAGAATATATTTTCAGCTGCCACATAAGAGAGTGGTACACTCAGACATTTTTTTTATTTGAGCTTGTGTATTAATCAGCTTGCATTGGCCTTTGGTGCAAGTCCTGAGTCATATTCCAAGTATTTTCTACAGTATCTGGTGAATTTTTGTCCTCTAAAGAACAGTAAGTAAATACACTTTTGCACAGATACTGTATTTTAAGGAGGGCAGGGCAATAGTAGATTTTGATTTGAGATTTTGATTTCAGTTGTTTGTTGTGTCTCTTGATGTCAAGACAAGAGAGATCTGATGTTTTTCTGTACTGCAAACTAAGCTGATGAATTAACATTCATTATGAATTCCTGTGAAAAACTGGCAATTTGCAAAAAGCTAGCAAACCACCAGTCAGCAGTATTCATATTGGAACAGGAAATAAGTTAATTGTAAGCTTTTCGGAGCATCTAGAAGAGAACAGGCAGCGAAAAGTTTCATCCAGACAAATCACCTCGGTCTAAAATTCTTCCCATACAAGAAGCCATTTTATTTAAAATTTGTGAATAGCATACTGGTTATGTTAATTGATCCAACTGAAATGAATTGCAGCTTTCTAAGCTTGATCCAGCTGAGCCCTGTGGCTGAAGTCTCACTAAGATGTAGTAAGTATGAAAGTGATCATCTTTCAGATCAGAACATCTGAGTATAATCTCAGTTACACTTCTTCCAACCTTCTTCATCAGAAGGTCTCTTTGCAACTCCAGAACACTACAAAGTGTAAACCTCTTGGGCATTTAAAAACATAACAGAAAAAAAAAGCCAGCTAGAAACAAAAGCAGATATCTTGTCATATTACTGATTGGCTTTCATATTGGAATTCATCCTTCCTTAATGGAAATTATCCAAATCTCTGGAGTTATAGCAGCCTTCTACAAGAAGGAGCTATCAATGCTCTTATGGTAGTAGTGATCTGCTGTTAATTCAGCAAGTCACAGACACTTGACAACATATAACTGGTTACAAAATAGTAATATAGAATGTTAACAAATTAAACCCCATTAAAATAGCATAGTGGAGTCATCTAAAGAAGAAGATAATTAATGGTACTACTTTCAGAAGGAAAATATACTTGTTATTATTGTCATATGCTTCTGTTTCTCAAGACAGGTTAGAAAAAAATAATGTCGTAGATGACTGCATTCACAATGTGGCTAGATGCATGAAATTTTGTATATGTAGCTTTTCAACATTTTGTACCATAAAACTTTTTTTCTCTTTAATTCTGCAGCCCACTAAAAACTCCACTGAAGATGCTGGATGTTTCTAACTGCTCCTTGAACCATGCTGATATGGCCTATTTAGCCAATAGCTTCCATGCCAATCACTTGGAAGCCCTGGACCTGAGTGGTCACGATATACCTGAGCTTTATCCATCAACATTCTTTAAGCTCCTCAGCCATTGCTCTTCAGTGCTCAGGAGTCTTACCCTGGAGGACTGTAATATCCAAGACACTCATGTCAACATGTTGATTTTAGGTTTAAGCCCTTGTCAGAAACTACAAGAGTTTAAGTTCATTGGAAACCCACTGTCATCCCAAGCACTTAAACACCTTTTCACATTTCTCTGTGAATTGCCACTGCTGAAAAATGTGGAGTTCCCAGTTCCAAGGGACTGCTACCCTATTGGCATCACCTACCCTGTTGATGATGCCAGTCTTTGCAGATTTGATCACCAAAAATATGAAAGAGTGGCAGAGGAGCTTAACCTCATTTTACTCCAAGCAAATAGAGAGGATGTGCAGGCTTCAACACCCCTCTTTGGGAGTTATGATGCAGCTGTTCAGGAGACAAACAATGAACTGGGAGCTTACTTGATCAAGTCCTTCAAAGAGACTTTAGAGAAGTTCACTACTTCATTTAACAAAATGAATTAAAGTTGTAAAACTGTACTGATGAGATGATCTGGCAAATCAGAACTTAATTTAGTCTTTTTTAGAACTGCACCTCCAATTATCAGTTTTGAATTTTCTTTACTATATCAGCTGAATTTTCTATTGTTTGAATAGCCTCTAATCACATGAGGTATTGTAACTCATGCTATATCTATTGCATACACCTTACACAAGCTCACAAAAGATGAGAGGACACTGAATAGCTCATTATTTTATACAAATGCATTTTTTCTGAGTAAATCAAATAGGTGTTTAAGCTTGGCTGGTTTCTTATATAGGTTCCCTTAGATTTTTCAGCTGGTCTTGTAGCTCTGCAGAAAAATTTGTTGGCACATATCCTCACGTGTGGCTCCCTAAATTATTTTTTTTTTTGCTCATGACCTGAATTCACCAATCTGTGTTTTACCCAGTACAGTCCCAATAATGGGGGATATGTAACAGCCTTCATGTCCCTGTGTCTCTTTCTTGTACAGAGGCAAGTGCAATAAAGAGAATTTATCTTATACATTGTCCTTGTCTGAGGAGTAAAATTCCATACTGAGGAGGCAGCAAACTAAACGTTTGGCAGACAGCAGGGGATCTCACCCCACTTACCCCAAAAATACTAAAGCAGTCTGTGGGGACTGTGCTGATGTCCTTGCAAAGTGTATTTTCAAAGGCAGACCAGGACAGTGCTGCACAGCCATGCTTGCCATGTCAGCTGCTCAGTGCCTCAAGCCTCTCCCTTCCTGGAATCAGCTTCTTGGCTGGTAGAATGTTCCCTGCTCCTTTCAGCTATTTTAAAGAAAGTCTAGGACTGTGGTAATACTGAAAAAAAGACTAGTGTTGAAAAGACATGCAAAAAAAAAATAATCCAATGCCAATTTGACAAATGTGGAAAAGGGACAAGGCTGGTTGCTGAGTAACTAGAAGTTCATCTGTGTAAAACACTGCCAGCCTTCTGTCAGGACTGTGTGTTCTCTAGAGACTTACAGCCAGTATCAGGAAAAATCTCATTTATTTGTCAGGCTTCAGTGCAAGGAAACTATTAGAGTGACAGAGTAAACAGAATGCCGGACTCCACATACTCAGTGTTGGAGCGTAGGTCAAGGGGCCAACTGGATGTCAGGACAGTAAGGGCCACAACACACACATCTGGGCAGAGTACTATAATGGGGCAGGAAGCCCTGAGTGGTAAATGAGTGCTGCAGTCTACTCAGCTTCTCACTCGTAAAATCAGAGACTTGGTTAGCTTCTAGGTAATTAAAAAAAAAACAAAAAAACCCCCCATCAGTTAATGCACAATATTCTACCATTAAGTACACTTTAGCAGTTCATGAAAACTTGATCAAACAGGAATGAAAGTGAATGTCGTAGCAGGAGCTGGGGTGTCATTGTAGTACTGAAGATTTTTACGAACATAACCAGGGCAGTTTGTTTGAAATAATACTGGACCTCATCATCTGAGGGTAAGGAAGAAACTTCCTTCATTTAGGCAGTGCTGGTTTGTGAAGCTTTCTGTTTATCCACAGTAAGAATATGCAAGCAACTCTTAATGTAATTTGTTAAAAAAATCCCAAAACAAAAGAAAAATTAATGGACCGAGTACTGAGCAGAACTTACAGGTTCCACAGCATGCATTTAAATGTATTTTTTTTTTCTTTTTTTTTATGTCAACTTATGTTCTAATGTGTTTTATTGATTAAACATATGATGGTAAAATTGAATGATCATGACTTGTTTATGTTTACAGAGCACTTAAAAATAAAAAGATTATCTAAGTTGCTAAGCTAAGGAGTTGTGAATAGGAAACGATAGAATTTGGTTCCATATGACTTTGCTTATGTTTGGACAGAATTCCCCATGCTCCTTTATCCTTACCTCTACTCTACGTTTTCTTCCCTCTGACCTTGCCGTTCTTTCCATCCCAGACTTGACCCATGAATTCTCAGCCAGATGTAATGGATTTTGCTATGCCAAATGTCTACCCCTTTGGGATGAGTAGTGGCACTTTTGCTGGGAGAGGACACAGTACTGTAGCTGCAAATATGTAGTGATTCTTCCCCCCTCCAATCTAACAGGTTGTACCTGGAGGTGAAGGCTGGCCATTTTCGAACATGCTGTGCTACAACAGACAGTCCTTGCCTTTTTCAGTACACACAAAATAGACAGCTCTTATTTCAGAATAATTAGATGCCTTATAAAGTCTGGTGTCTACGCAGCTCTCCCTCTGCTTTCTTCCTGCCATGGTTCACTCCTTCATTTTATTTCCTCCTTTTTCTGTACCCCACAAACTCCCGTCTATCTTCCATTTTCAGCCTCACGTCTATATGCTGGATCCTGGGCCAGCAGAATAAGTAGAGGACGTAACTTTTGTTTTGGTGCAAAGTGAGGTTCAACACTATGACTATTTTAGAGCTTTAGCTCTCAGATATCCCACCTTTTTCTCTTTAGTTTCTTTCTTAATTATGATTGTTATTGTTGGTTTAAATACAGGTCAAGCTTTAGCATTTTGATGTTTGCCTGACTTAACCTGCAACAAGGATTTGTGCCCTCTCTCAGAAGGGTTCCTGCATCTCTTTCTCCCCAGCAGTGTGATTGTGGTTTGGACCTGCTCTTTCCTCCTTTTCCATGTGTGTGGGACTTGGAATGCAGCTACTAGAGAAGAGCGGTAATGCTACAATGACCTAACCATATAAAGTTACCTTATACTTTGCAAGTATAGACACTGATTGAATCCTGTTTGGTGTTCCCTTTTCTTCCTTATGGGACTCTTGTCAGCTTCACTGGGTTCAGACCTGAGTGGATCTAAGTCCATTTGTACTGTCTGTCTAGAAAATTGTCTAAAGTTTTAACTATATACCTTGAGGTGGAGACAGTCTTCTGAGCTGCAGTTAAGGCTGTCCAGACAGAGAGAGGACAGGAGTTACCACAACACTGAAACCACACAGCTGTCAATGGAGTGAAGATGTCTGATGTGTTGTGAATGGAGTTGTATTCAGTTCCCTGCTACCACATCTACTCATGATGTTCCTTTAAGTGTCTGAAGAAGAACACTCGAAGTCTCTTGAGGTTTATTTGTGAAAGACACAGAAGAGATGCATGTAGGAAAAAAACCCTGAAAAACAAAACCAGGAAAAAACCAAAGCCATTCTCATCATATTCAAACAAATGTTCTAAATACAAAGTGCAATAATCAGTATCACAGAGACACTAAAGGCTGATTTTTTAGTTCCAATAAAAAGAAAAGGACTGTTAAATTTGTACTTTATTTGCCATGCTTTATTCAGTACCATGTTTTATTTACCATATTGTATTTTTTTATTCATTAGCATATTTTCATTTCAATAACTGGGACATATTTTATTCAGCAGCCATCGCTTGCAAATCTTTCTCTCTTGCAGGGTAAGAATTGCCAGAAGAGCTTTCTGCTGTTGAAATTGCTAAACTCCCCTATTCAATAAATGTACTGAGTTCAGTGAAATACTTAGGAAATAATTACTCTCCTTTGACAAACTTCATGAAATTGAAAAACAGGTAAGAAATCTCTATAAATGACCTTTGCTACATCTGATCTCTTAATAATTTAAGTCATATTATGTTTTGGCCACACACAGAGCAGTTGAAAAAAAACAGCAGGAAAAAAGATGATAGAAACATTTTTACTGTGGAAGAAGCAGCACACCAGCTATGTACTTGGAGACAGCTACCTGAACAACACAAAAGACTATCAATAGAAAAAGGCAAATAAACACTACGGTTGCAAGAAAGTTGTCATATATGAAACTGAAACCAGCTTCCCAGAATTTAAAAAAGGCCACACCGTTTAAATTAATATTCTTAAACTCAAAATTTATGGAATACAGGTCAATTCTTCTGAACAACTATGAACTTTGCTTACTAAGCTCCTCTTTCCTTAAAATATGCATCAGTCAACGACAGAGCAGGACTGTATGAACTGCCTTTCAAAGAAACAAGGGAAGGAACATTGTACCTTCTCTCCATACTGCCTTCAAGTATAAGTACCCTGTATGAAAATTACTGTGTGTAGGATAATCATTTACGAGGGAAATTTAACACCTGTTTCAATGAATGTGTGGCCAAATATTCAAAGCTGCCTCTGGTTAATCCTAAAAGCAGCAACTGTAAGCATTATTTTGTAGGCTTTTTTTTAATAGTCTTATACCTAGACAAAGAAGCTCTACTTCTGAAGAAAACATGTCGACTGTGATAGCATTATTTTTTAAAAGTCTCTCAGTAGTACCCAGCCTGACCTTCTCTGTCATTCTTCCTGGTACTGAAGTTAAAGATAGTTTACTGTCTAGTGTACAACTGCATTGATACTGTTTAATTTTGCCTAAGAAATTTTTATAAAATAATTCTAAAGGTAGTTTTAATCTGAAATAGAATATGCAGACTTTATTCAGCATAGGATCACAGGATTTTAAGGGGAGCACCACTTGTCTGTCCAGAGCAAAGATTAATTATTTCTCTCTGTGGAAGATGAGCAAATCTCCAACTTGTTCTCAACTTTAAAGTATTTTAAATTCTGAACTGAGAACTGAGAATATTCACACATCTAAAGGCACATATCTGTTCTGGGAATTCATAATGAAAAGAAGATGGTGGTAATTTTTTTCTTCCGTCTCAATCTTTCAGTCAGAAGTGCTTTTTTTCTCCCATTGTCTCTGCTGTGAACTGTGGGAAATCATGCACTGAGCTGCTGCTTCTTCCTTTTCCATGTTCTTCTTCACTGGGCTGAAGGTTTGTTTCTCTTTGCCTGAGATCCACCATACAGCATTAGTTTTACTTGTTAGAGTTTTGTTTGTTTGCTGTAGAAGTTTATACACACTGAAAGACAACCTTGGTTATGCTTCCCATTATTTCACTTTTTGAGTACCAGTTAACCTGCTCCTAATGAAGCAGAACTATAAGCTTCATTAATGCTTAATGAAAGTTGTATTTCTTTTTTGTTTGTTTGTTTCTTTTTGTTTTCTGCAGTGGTTTGGTATTTTGACTCTCTTGCCCATTGCAAGCTTGGAATGGAAGGGAGCTCTGCTATTCCCTTGGCTCCATTTCTCCAGAGTTTCTTCCTTGTGCAAAAGAGCCTGTGCTTGGAAGGGCTCTACACTTGCTGCACTGTTCACTGCTGCTGCTTCCCAGCTCTCCTTGTGTCCAATACAAGTGCAGAGCAAGCACTAGAGTGCTTTTCATGAATCTCTGGCCAAGATACACAGGCAGAGCACATTTTGGAAGGCAAAAACTGTGCTTGTCTTTGATACGTGACATACTGTGAAAAATGCCCCATGGCCCCACACACTTCTTTTCAATCCTCACTCATTCTTTTAAATTCTCATTCTCTCATAAATCAACTCAAAGTCCTGTTTCCACTCAGAACCTTTTGTGTCTTTGAAAGTGCTTTTGGAGCTGTTTTCTGCAGAAGTATGATATTTTGGTATGATGTATATGGAGGCACCTGTTCACCAGTGCAACATGTACATTGAAGCACACTGATGTGCCCTAATCACAGCTGGCTGCTGCATGAAGTTCTTAAACTATTTTAAGTCCAGTGCATTCTACTGAGTTGTGATGTTGTACTCTAGGGTAATTCAAAATTAGATTCATAATGCCTGATTCCTGGATATCAGAATGGAACAAGCTTAAAACCTAGCTCCTTAACAGAAGAGGAAACAAAATTTAACTTGTAAGTATTTCCTTACATTATTTCTGGGCAAAATCTATTTACTCATGTTTAGTTTGTTGGGTTTTTTGTTTGTTTGTTTGTTTGTTTGTTTGTGGTTTTGTTGTTGTTGTTGTTGTTGTTTTGTTGTTTTTTTTTTTTTTTTTTTTAATGTTTGCACAGTAGAGGGAGCTGAAAGTTTAAAATGTATATTCAGTATGTAACTGTTGCCTGTAAAGATGATAATGCATGAGGTTTTAGCACTGTAGTTCAGGAAGATGATGGACATTTATTCCAAGCCACTAAGTTAAATGAGTCAGAGGATTTTAAGTCAGTGGCATTAATGGTTTTACCTGGAAGCATTACTATGTAGAACATAAGACAGCAGAGGCAGCTCAACCATATGCTTTGCAGATGATTTTATTAAACTACAGCTTACCTTGATGGTGTTTATGTTCAGAAATACTCATTTGATGGAAAAATTTAAATATATATTTCAGTTACCTTTCAGTTACCTTTTTAATGCTTTGAGAATTGAGAAATAATCTTTCCAGATTCTTCAAGTGCTGAGGTTTTTTCAGTTGCCATCAAATTGGTTTCAGTTGAGCCTGTGATTCAGTCCGATGGAGCTCCCAATATAAAGGCACATGTACTGTCCTTCCGCCTGAGCAAAGTCCAGGTTAACCTCTCCTTCTCCTGTCTCCATTAGATTAAGCTATTTATGCTAAGCCCATTTTGATAAAACCAGGCAAGGGAGTGGTTGCATTTTTAGGTGGCCTGGTAGATTTGGAAGAAAATGTAAACCTGTGTTATCTTTTGCCTCCCCAAAACTACAGGCACCATGAGTGTCCTAATGAAAAGTCCCTCAATCAGTGTTTATTTCCAACACACATGGGAATCATCAGGAAACCCTCTAAAGAATAAAATGCCCCATTTTCCTTGCTGTCCTTTGAACTGTATTAGAAAAACCACCTACCTCACAGCAGCCCTACTTGATCCTCCTGTTCCTGGGCATCTCTGAACACCTTCAGTAAAACCTCTGCTCTGTTGAGGGCAGAAATTCTTTTGAGCAATTTGGCTGGGGCCTGGCTGCTTTCTTAGTTGCAGAGAGGGGCCAGTTAACATGCTGCCTTTTGGGGCACATCTGCTTCATGGCCTCCCCTGGGTGGAAGCAGCAGAATAGAGCAGAGGAGCTGAGGAGACCTCAACAGGCAGCTTGGATACATTATGATACCACACTTGACCAAAGCTGCAGTGACCTCTGTGGCTGTGAGTTGTTTTGGCTCTTACAGTCGGGAAAGCCTTGACTTTCTTCCATATCCTTTTTTGGGAGAAGGTCTAGTGTACAAATCTAAGTGTACAAAGGTGTCAGCAAAAGGCAGAGGAGGGGAGGGTTTTGAAGGTTCTTTTAAATGAAGACAAGAATTTTATAAAAAACAGCTTTAGGCAGTAAGATTTTCTTAATGTGATGAGATGGTGGGGGTGCCCGGCACTGATGGCAAAATCATTTTTTATGAATTTAATAGAGGATGTGACAAAATGAGAGCTCTAGTTGCATGGACAGTCATACCTTAGGCAAGGGGAGAGGAAGGCAAGAAAAAGATCAACACTTTGATTTGTGAGCTTAAAGATGAGCTTAAATTTTTGAGTGGCATTTTGGAAACAGAAATTGCCACTTTTACATTAGGTCTTTCCTGCTGTTACCTGTATTATTAAAAGAGATGGCTTTATAAGCAATTGCTTAACCTCTGTATATGATTCATCCTGCTGTTTCTTTGCAGGAGGCTGCAGGAATGGCAGTTCAGGCTGTTACCACAGGGTGTCTCTCCCTGGTAGAGTATGGCATCCTTTCTGCTGTGACCCACATCCTCTTCCCGCCGATAATTACTTTCTCTTATCTGGTGAAGAAAATGCCCTTCAAAGGATTTCTTTGATTAAGGAAATTCATTAATATGATGTCTAGATAATATTAATGCCTCCCTGCTTAAGTCTTGTCATTTACTATTTGAACAGCACATTACTCCATAGTTTCTTAAGGAAGATCAGCATCTTTGGAGTTTAATGGAAGCTCTGCTATCAATTAATTAATATTTTTTAGCTTCCAGGAAAAAAAAATGTGAGAAAAGTAAGTCTCTATGTTGTTATTGCAGGAAACATCCCTGCCCATCTCTTACACATACAGATTTAATGTAAATCCTTGGGAGTGTTTACCTGAGGAACAATCTCCTGTTTGGGATTTCTGAGCTCATCTCGCAAACTGTCATATTCATACTCAGCAAAACGGACAAATTAAAGAAATGTTTAGGAAATTAAGGTCCTTTTGACGCTACTAACGACGGGTAAAAGGTGTGATTGTTCATCATTCCCACTAGATGTCTCCCGAGGTTCAGAGGTGATGCAGTGCCCAGCACACAGGATTTGATTCATGACCAGCGATTCTATCATGTCATAAACCACTGCTGCAAAGAATAAGTTCAGCCCAGGCCCGATCGACGATAAGCATCACCACAGGGAACGCGTGCATAAGAACAGTATTCTATAATGGGCCTGTGAGCACACATGGAGAGAGCAAACTAAACAACGTGGTGACCAGCAACAATTAAACCAGTTCAATGGTTCCTAAAAGTAATTTGTTTTAACAAGCTCTGATCGGATCTGTTGTTATCTCAATCCTCCAGGCCCTTCATTGGGCACCAAAAATGTCTGGTTTGGTTTAATCCCAGCCAGCAACTAAGAGCCATGTAGCTGCAACCTCACTACCCTCACCCCAGTGGGAAGAGAATCGGAAAGAAGAGGCAAAGCTCATGGGTTGAATTCAGAACAGTTTAATAATGGAAACAAATTTAAAAGTACTACTACAGCTACTGACAGTTGCAATGGAAAAGAGAGATGAAGCAATAAAACCAAATAGAAACAAGTGATGCACAACACCTACTGACTGATGCCCAGCCCATCTCCCAGCAGCAATCAGCACCTCCCAGCCAACTCCCCCCAGTTTATATACTGGACGTGATGTTCTGTGGTCTGGAATATCCCTTTGGCCAGTTTGATTCAGCTGTCCTGTCCATGCTCCCTCCCATATCCTTGTGCAGCTCCTCACTGGCCAAGCACAGGAGGCTGAAGAGCTCCTGGCTCAGGGTCAGCACTGCTGAGCACCAGCTGAGCCATCAGTGTGTTTTCAACATCAGTCTCATACTGAATCCAAAACATGGCACTGTACCATCTAAGAACAAAATTAACTCTATTAACTAATCCAGCTGAAGCCATGACAGTTCTTTTCATTTATTTCTTCCAGAAAGAAAGAAATATTACAAGGATTCTGTTAAAGGAAACTTATCTATTTAAGAAATGGAATTTCTGTCTCAAACTATGAACACAGCTTTCATCACAAGTTCAGTCATAGGCTTTTATTCAGAATTAAGAATAGCAGTGTTCTGAAGAGTAGACAAAAGAATTAACAGTGATGGTTGTGACAGAGGAAGAGTTGGGACATATGTGCAGAAGACAGAGCAAGTTTAAAATATTTGGAGGTAATACTGTTTTTTAAAAGTAGTTGCTTAATTTACAGTATGAATGGGTTTCAGTTTTTTGATTAAATATTTATGATTCTTTTTCCCCCCTCTTTAAGGACATTTGGGGAATTATAATTATGTAATATTATAATGATAATTATTTTTCATCTGGGTTATTCTCTTTGGAATTGGTTTTGAAACTGAGATTTATTTGAAGCTCTAGTGTATGATTAAGGCAAATGACACTCTTGTAAGAGTAGTGCAAAAAACCCCCTACCTTTGATGTGTTTATCACTGCTTGACTTTACTATGAACTTTAAATCTTGGTTTAGCTTTTGGGCTGAGGGAGATTTCATATTCTCTGATGGCTCTCACTTCCTCTAGTGCAGCATTATACTCTTCCTGCTAAGGTCAAGCAGCAAATTCCACCTGAAATCATCGAGTTGCTACTCAGTAGCTCACACAGTAGTTGGATGCCTGTGGGCCCGTGGTACACCACCTGCTGTGCCTGTCACCCACTTACATCCTTTCTGTGATTTAGAAATCCTTGGAGACAATGACAAAGATAGCTCTCCTTTGGAATATTTTATTTCTGTGTCTATCAACAAAATAGCTGCCTATGTCAGTTAATCTTGATTATTTAAAGCACTTTTGCTCATCTATATTACTTGTTTGCTGCCTTTCAATGGAAAAATTTAGTATCTAGTAAATTTGTTAGGGGAACTATTGTAATCTCATTTTGTTGTTTTTGATCTTTTCTAAATTTAAAACAAAAAGAAGTGATGGTAAGAAGAGATCCTGAGTAAGATTTAACAGGTACTTCCAAGAGACGCAGATCATTCTACTGTTAAGAGTGAAAAACAGTGAGAGATTTTTACAGCAAATCAATTAAATATGAGGGGCTACATGTTCTGTTAAAGGTAAATTTTTGATAAACAAAACCTTTCATAAAAAGCAAACATTTGAAAAGATAGTATTTCCTTTCTTTTATAGTTTATACTTTCATCTGAGGATTGATATTATTTCATGTTACCTAATGCATAAATACACACTTTACTTTCCTGAATAATAGCAGGAATTTCATTAAAATGAAGGTTAGTTCTCAATGAATCAGAGATTGAGCACATCAGTCTCAGCAGCCTACACTGCTGTTTGATACAGTACAAAATAGTGAGTGCTACTAAGATAAATCTTCAACCCACTCTTCTCACCAGTGTCCTGTTCTTATTTCTGTGTTGCCCCAGATGTTTGAGAAGCATAATTTTTTCAAATGATAGTTGTGGTCACTTGTCACATTGAGATACTTTCTGTCATTTGAGGTCAGCAGAACCCGAGCAGATGTTCTCCCTTCTGTAAATGCAACAAACTCAATTAAACCTTTAACTGATGCACTTGCAAACAGCAGTTTCATTCCTATGTGGGGGAAATAATTGGTGTCCTTTACTGAGGTAATTGGAGGGAATCCCAAGACATGAAAGTATGTGGTCAAATGGTAAAAAACCCCTTGTGAATGGATACATTTGCAATCCCTGGACAGATTTACGAAAGAGATGGAAAACACAAGCAGTGGTGTCTTTGACACATCACCTTTCTTTCCTCCCTTCCCCTTTTTCAATGGCAGTGACAGTCAATGATATTCTTAGGCAACTTCCAACAAATTTTCTCCAAATTTCTCATTAATAAGTAGAAGTATTTACTGTGCATTTCTTCTCAGTCAGGAGTGAGTGAGGCAGTACTAAATAATAAAGTGAATGATGAAGGGGTCTTCTCCTCAAATAATGAAAGCTAGGGCTCTGCACCATGGCACTCCAAGAGAAATTGGTCAAGTAAAACAGCAAGAGGAAATATTTGTGCCTGCTTTTACATTTTATGCAATTTGTAGCACATGCTGTTAGATGTGTCAGTGAAAGAGGTGTAAGTGTTCTGTGCGTGAACTGGCCTTGCCTTGGGGCTGTAAAGATAACAAGATTAAAATAGGATGATTTATTATGATAGAAATATGTGTGAATGCAATAGGAGGTTGAACTCAGCCTTAATGAAAACATGTTATGATTTATTTTCTTTTATTTTCTTTTTTACTTAGATAGACAATTATACTAAGAATTAGATAATTAGAAATATTATGTATTGCACTCATTTGGTGCCACTGAATAATGTTATATTTGCTATAGTAATATTTTCCATTTTATATAGTGCTGCATTTTTCCATGGAATGGAAATTTATGGAATTTCTCATTTAAGAAGTGTCCTAGGATCTGTCTTGCTCAGCCCTAATGCCAGTCACTCATGAACTTACTAAGGACAATTAGTCTGTTTTCATGCTAAGGAGATGCTGATGCATAACTGCACTGATCAGAGCCCACATGTGGAATCAGAAATTCTGGGATCAGACTGACCTCAAATAGGCTTTGCTGCTTTGTCTTAAAGTAGGTTTATGTTGCTATCTTACCTATCTCTGTGGAGTTAGCTGAGTTCCAATGGTTATAAAATGATCCTTGAATGTTCCTTCAGGTATATGTCAGCCTTCAGCTCTGTAATATTTTTTATGAAAATAAATTCTAACAGTGTTATTATTTCTAAAAGGAAAAAAAAAACCCACCAATGCTGTGTGTTTTCATTTCTCTTCTTTTATCTTTCTCCCTGATTTTCCAAGCTGAGTTATTTCTCAGAGACACAACCATGTATGGGAAACAGTCTATAAATTCTTTCCTGGTGTTTTCCAAACTGCTCAGCCAGCCTGTCACAAAAAACTAAATTAATTTCTGAGTAAAAAGTCAGGGCCTCAAGCACATAGCTGACAGTGAAGTGTTTAAAACCTTTTAAATTACTTTTGGCTTTATTTAGTCTAGAAGGAATAGAGCATTGTGTGCCTTTTGCTAATGTTCACATTTACATTAAAAATGAAGGCATGATTTGTTTCCCATCCCTGCGCCAAATTAAAAAGATTTCCTGTTCTAACAAAGCTTCTGGCTGGTGTTGAAAAAGAAGAACAGCTGTGCACAACAGGAAGAGAAGATTACAATGTGCATGATGCACAGTCACCAGTGGTCTTGGGATACTCCTTTTGGTAAAAGAACAACAGATAGGAATGAGCAAGACATCCCAGTTCCTACAGATATGCACTCGAGTCCTTTGATGGAAGCATTTTGCACTGCTGGCTGTAAAACAAGGGGCAGGTGCCTTGGTGGAGGACCCTTGACCAAGGAGCTTCCCTCCAGAGAGAGGGAAGAGGCGTTTGACATCATTCAATAAAACCTGTCTGCTTTCCTTTACCTGCATCATAACACTTGTGGAATTTTAAATTTTTATTTGGTAGGTATTGATGTTGATCTTGAAGGGTATAGAAGTACCTTGTATGGTTTTTTTAATCAAGACATTTTGCTGTACTAAAAATGAGTATGGAAGAAAAGTAATTGAATATTCCACTTCCTTCAAACAAAACCCACGTGCTGTGCCGTGGGAAGGCTGACATGTCATAGCTAGGTATGTAAAATAAGAGGTTCTTAGAGGTCTTAGAGGTGCTAAATACTCACAGCTCAGCACTTTTGAAATAGAGTGCAGTCTGGAACATGTGAACACTGCCTAGATGCTTTGCTCTGAACATGGAAACCCTGCTGAAATCACATAGCACATCCACACACGGCTCAAAATTTAAGCTTTAGAAGGCTGGCAAGATACTTGTGTGCTTCTCTATTCCATGACTGCTCTTATGTACAAAAGTCTAAGATCTTTACATACAAAAATGTTCTTTTTTCCTCTCCTTCAGTTCTGGTAATGTAGACATAAAGAGTTTCAGCTCATCATATTTGAATGATGTAAACTCAATTTGGGTATTATGTGCAGTCAATATACCACAGTGGGGCCTTTGATTGCAGGAAAAAGCTGTTTTTTAACTGGGGGGTGGTGGTTTAGCATGTTTTTACATTTCCTACATTGATGGTAAAAAGACAGGAATTATTTTAATAATGTGCAGTTCCTTTAGTGCTTCTAGGAGCACTAAATAGAAAGGATGACCTACTTTAGTTTAAAACCACAGGCGAACTGAACCTACTTTTTCAAACCTCAGTCCAGAAAGCAATCCCATTAAAACATGGTCTTGAAATCTTAATGTGTCTTTTATACGAAATTGCTGTGCTAGGAAAAGGTGAAGAAAGCTTTTCATCTGACACTAGGCAAAGTCTCTCCATACAGGCAAGCAGCCTCTCTGAGCCAATTCTTGAGGCAACAAGGAAAGGCAATGTTGCTTTCTGCAGTGTAGTGTCTTCAGCTTTTTATTAATTTATTTTATTATTTTTCAGTTTATGTTGAATCAGTTAAACTCTGGAGCAGAAAGGTTAATTACTTCATCCTGCACCATTCTGAACACTGTAGTGCTGGCAATAATATCTGTCCAGGGCAACTTGACTTCTTTCATCTCTTCTCACCACGGACTCCTCAGGAACTTTCCATACTGAAACAACTACCTACATGTCTGTTGCTATATTTTCTTTAACTCAGTGTCTTGTTAGCAGACTTAAGCATTTTAGAACAATACCTGAAGTAATGTGATTGCAGCACTGTCTTCAGGGTACCTGAGACAGGGTTAGTGTGAGGTTGTATGTCTTGAAATTACAACAGACCGTGGTTCTGAGATCACTCCTGGTGTGTGTTGTCAGGGATGGGATTCAGAGCTTTGTACAGCAAAGGGCATTTCTGGTATTTCTTATTCAAAGGTGAATTGGATTTCTACTGCTGGTGTAGGTACATAATGCTACTGATGCAGATTTGCAGAACAAAAAGGTTTTTTGCAGTCATTCTGGTTTGAATCTGTTTGCATTACTGCAATAGAGGGGGATGGGGGGAGTGGGCAGTCTTGCTGAAAAACTGTAAACAGCCTAAGTTTTTTGAACCTTCTTGCTGACCGTTCTAACGCCGTCACAGTTTTGTTCAAATTTGAATCAGACTTACTCATTTTAGATCACATTGCTGAAGATATCACCTAGCATAGCTGGCTTGTGATCCAGTGCAACATGCTGAATTAGTGTATTCACCTATAAATTCTGTTGATTTGTTCTACCTCAGAAATACTGTTTGCACCTTCAAACTATGTCCTGCAAGCACAAAATGGGAAGTGCTTTCTGAATCTTGAGAGTTGGAAGAAGTAACATTCACTTTGCCAGTTTCTCATCTGAAACAGGCAAAGAAAACAAATACAATTGATGTAAAAAAACCCTGTCAGCATTATCTCCATACGTGTTACAAAAATATTGCTTTTATACTGTATAATATACTGTAATTTTTACAACATTTTAAACGTAATATTTCATATAAGGCATGATGCTTAACCTTCTGGAGATCATTTTAAATTTTTGAAAATATTGACTATTTTCAGATTTGCAAGAAATGGAATTTGTGGTTAAAATGAAGATCTTACTGTTAGAAAGGATGCTATAGATGATATAACAAGTCTGTGGTGTATGTGCCTTCACGCTTGTCACTTCGCTGCAGTTCCTTCTGGCAGGGGCAGCTTGCAAACACTCCTTACAAAGCAGAAATGGCAGCCCCTCTGCTGAAGGATGATCTCCCTGAGCTATGGTTTATTTATGGTTTATGGTATTTTACAAGATTTGCTTTCAGCTAAGTGGAAAAAGTGGCACACAATTGATAGGAGGTTCATTCTAACTGACACACTTAAATGTCTGCAGAGCTATTTCACCATTGTATTCCCAGCCTTCTACGTGGTTTCCAAAGTTTTCCATTTCCTTCAGCCTAGATAACAACATAAATCAGACAAAGGTTGTGTACTGAAACAATGGTTACAAAGGCACATGCAATGCATAATTCTGCTACTGTGTTGGGGGTCCCACTCTCCAAAAGTGTTTGGAAGCACTGTGCTATGCAAACATACAAAGTCAACGTGAGCAAGTTGACTGATACATAAAAGTACCCTTTGTTCTTGTGTGTGGCTTGAAAATATCTTTTGAAATTTGAAATTTTATGGTATATTTGACCTTTAATAATGGTAGTGATTTAATGTTCTACAAAAAGGTTATTGAGGTGGAGTGTCCATGCACGTAGAACAACGCTCTGGGTCTTTGTTACTGAGCAATGCAGTTATGTTAAGAAAAGCTGCCTTAAGCAGCTTCTCAGTCTGGTGTTTCTTGATGGAGAAGCTAATTTCCTAGAGAGAAAGCTTCAGGAACACAGCCTTTAAATATTGATGAAAATCAGGAGCTGTACCATCTCTGAAAAGAGACAGGCAAAGATGAAATGGCAACATAAAAATACACTTAGCATCTTAGAACTTCAAGCTGCTCTGGGTCTGTGTGGGGTCAGGCCAGATCGCTGCCCATGTTCAGCTGTAAATATTGACCACACCATCATGTCGGTGCCATGCAAGGGCTGCAGCTGGGCTAGCACAGGTGACCCTCCAACCTCATGCCTTCACCCCCACCGCCAGGGTGTTGCGATAGGAGGGGGAGAAGTTGCTCTGGCTCCCAGGGCAAGGGGTGAAGAGTCCCTGAATCCCTCAGACACTTAAGACCAGAACCTTCCCCGTGCGGGGTAGGTGCCTTCCCCCTAAACAAGCACCCAGATGGGAGCGGCATCCTCACTGCCGCAGCTTTCGGAGGAGCAGGAGGCACGGCTCCGCTCGTGTGGCTGCACATACAACACACACACGTGCCTGCCCTGCCCTGCCCTGCCCCGGCCCGGCCCGGCCTCCGGGTCCGCCCCGCCGGCGCTGGGAGCACCCGGGGGCGGGGGAGCGGCTCCCCGGCGCGCCCGCCCCCGCTGCCGCCGCCGCCCGGGGCTGGACGCCGAGGCATGAAGAGGAGCCTCCCCGGCGGGCGGGCTGAGGCGGGTTCGGGCCCTGTGCGGCTGCGGACCGGCCGCCCCATGCGGGCTCTGTCCCCCGTGGCCGCTCGCCGCCGCTGCCGCCCGCGCCGGGATGGAGGCGCAGGGCAGCCGCCGGCGGCAGCTCCCCGTCCTGCTGCTCTGGGGTAAGTGGCTGGCGGGGCTGGCCGGCGGCGTGCGGCGGGGCTCGCCGCTCCTGCCCCGGGACTGCTGCCCCGGGACTGACTGAGCATCCTCGCGTGTGCGCGGCCCCCGGGGCACTGCTTTCTGCTGGGACGTGGGGCTGAAGTTCGGGAAAGGTGGCAGCACCCCCACTTTGGCTGCAGCGTCCCTTTGGGAGGGGGTCCCCGGGAGTCCCTTGCCGGCGGGTCGGGACGCAGCGGGGATCGCTTTCCCTCCGGGGCTCTCCATCCCGAGCAGAGGGGCGACTTCGCAGCGAGAGCGTTTCGGCAGCGCCGGTCAGGGCAGCTGGTCCCTCCGGCATCGCGCCGGCGGCAGCCACCCATCACCGAGGGGTGTCCCCGAACAGGGCGCGCAGGAAAAACGATCTCAAACTTCTAGCGTTAGGCAGGCTTTCCGTCTCGGATCCCACATGGATTCTGGGGAGGTGTGTTTGGCTGTTGGGGAAGTTTTTTTCCTGCAGACTGAAGGGCTGATTCCTGTTAAGAGTAGTTGAGTTCCAAGCACGTAGTTATCAAGCACAGGTATCCTTCAGATCTTTCCCTTAGAGTGCCTCAGCTACTAGAAAAACTATTTTATTGTTCCTTTTTAGGTAGATCGTTTTAGGGCTCTCAGATGTAATGTGTTGCAGTCATCAAAAGTTGCCAGAAGTCTGTTCTGATCTTGTGCACTCAACAGTAAACTAAGAGATGTAACTGATTCCCTGTGAGACACACTTAAGGGACAAAAAATCAGGCCTGGTACCTTTAGAAGATGTATCTGAGGACTTCAGAACTTTGTTTTCTATTTTACACCCCTTCCAAAGTACAAAGCTGGTAAACACTACACATCTTTCTATGAAAAGACCCACAAACAAATGGGTAGTTGTATCGACAGTGTTCAATAGCATCGTCCTTACCTGGTCTGTCAAAAGAACATGTCACATGCACAAGTTTCTGATTCTCTGTGGCTTGAGGAATGCTAAAATCTGACCTTAGTTGCTCAGATTTCTGTTATTTCTCAACTGTAAAGGAATAAAAAGATGGCCAACACTTGTCTTGACACGTGAACGATTTATGCAGTCTTGTACTTAGGGAACTGGGCAATAATCTTTTGGATGAGGAGATGTCTTGATGTTACTGTGATTTTTGCAAAGCAAAATTGACCACTGGAGATTTATTTTCAGAGATTGAGTAGAATGAAGGTCACTGTCCCTGTGGCTCAGGAAGCTACAGAAAGGCATTTTTCACTAGAGAGGCACAGATAAATCAATTGTGCTAGACATTTTTAACTGTGCTAGTTCCATTCTTAATAGAATGACACACACACAAAAGATTTTAAGGATATCTGTTAACTGATAATGCATTACTTTTACTTGGAATTGGAAAGGGTAGATATAATTAGGAACTAATGACATGAGACTGATTTCCTAGTAGAAAAACCCTAAGGTTCTATGATGTGAAATCAGGTTTTTTAATGAGAAACGCCTAAAGTGGTAGAAAACTAAATTTCTTCTCGAAGAATACAAACATAGTTTTAAACCAGTTATTTTGGAAAGATTTTTACTTTAATTGAATGGTCATTCCTAGTGGCTTCTTTTGATTAACCAGAGACTTGTGACCTCTGTCATTAAAGTGAAACTCTTGCCACAGTTCCTCAGTGTTAGCTCACTGAAGGCAGTGGGAAGCCCATCTGGGTGGGGTCTGTATTTCTGTAACCTCAGACCACTACTTTCTGTATTTTTCTGCCTAGGACTCTTGGCACATTATTTCTATGCATAACTACCTGCTGTGTTGTCCATCCTTAGTGAGGATGGCAAAAAAGGCAGTGCGTTCACTCAGTGATTGTAGGAGAAGTTGGATTTGCTGGATGTGGAGGGGGAAGAATTCATCAGCTGATGTACCTGGTACACAGGCACGTCGTCAGTTCTGCTTTCTCTATGAAGTGCTGATAACATCCAGAATGGGGCAGAGCTGGAAACACCAGCTGTCAGGTGAAATCCTCTGCTTTGCTTATTATTCTAAGCTACTTAGAAGACAGCTACTAACTGTGGAATCTAAGCATGTAAGAAATAATCTAGGAAATAATGATGTATTTACCATCATGCCAAATTGTCTTATTCTACTTATGTGTATGGAAACTGAGGTAAGAAGAAAATTAAGGACTTAACCAAGACTTCTAACAGACAAATTGAGTTTTTTACACAGGTTTTTTTTGGTATCTCTGCCCAAACATTTCTCCTTCATTCTTTATGTAACACCTGAATTTCAGTGGTACTACTTATATTTGAGTTACAAAATGCTACATGAATAAAGCTGGGTATTTTTAAAAATTCTAGAGTAATCTTTCTCAGTATATTATATTAATATAAACCCATATCAAGACAGCTGGTGTAGTTCTGATCTGGCACAGTTCTTGTATGCAGATTTCAAGGATTGTAGGTTTTTTGCGTTTCGTAATCCTGTTTTCTCAGGGGTTAGCCAAGCTCAGCACTTTGGTCAGAGGTGAGTGACTGAACAGTTGGAAACAAAGCCTGGCCCCAATTAAATTTTTACTTTCTGTTTATACCTCATCTGCAAACAATAATGAAAATGCTGTGTATAAAAGTCCAAGTTCTGTATGGTCCTGAGCTCCCCTTATGTGGAACATGTCATCTGTAACTCCTAGAGTGTTTGGATTCCAATGATGAAAAAAAACCCCAAACAAACAACAGGAAACAATTTTAGCGGGTTAAAGTTTGAAAATCAAATCAAGGGTTTGTTTTTTCCATTATTTTCTTATGAATATCACGCTGTTCTGCAGCTGCAAAGGGTGGAACAAAGAAAGGGAATACTGTTGCAGGAGTTCTGAATTTAATAGACCCAGGCGAGTGTGTGTGTGTGTAAAACAAATAAAACTTTGCAAAGCAGAACATCTTATTCTGAGATAGACCACAGAGTTCTAACAAAAAACACTACCAAAATGATGCTTCATTTTCTAAAGACATGCTTTTCCATACTAGGCAAGCAGGAAGACAGGCAGCAAACCCCACCAATGTCCATCCTGAAAGCAAAGCATCTGGTGTAAAATGCAGCCTGTGTTCCAGTTTGCTGTTGGATCCAGGCATTCTTCTCACCAGCTGCCCCCTATTTGTGTCTCCTGATTATTTTATTTGGGAAGGTGTTGCTTCTTTCCTAAGATCTGCATGTGCAGCAGAGGACAGGTTCATACCAGTGCCTTTGAGTGGGTGAATGGCAGGATTGTCCATGTGGTGGCAAGTGGACTGCAGGTGGTAGCACAGAGCAGTGAATGCCATCTCCAGCTGGCTTGGTCCCAGCCCCCAGGAGGAATGGCACTCCATTTTTGAAGGTAACTCCAGGCTGAAAGTATGAAGGAAAAAAAGGGCTTTTAAAACTTGATTTACAACAACAAGATCTAATCCTGGAAAACATTTAACTTGTAAACTCTTGCTCCTAAATTAGTAAGATCTATCTACATCCTTGTTAAGGTTTGAAATGTCTTTGGTGCCTCAGGGCTTTGCCTG
This sequence comes from Lanius collurio, assembly GCA_020086605.1. Lineage (NCBI taxonomy): Eukaryota > Metazoa > Chordata > Aves > Passeriformes > Laniidae > Lanius > Lanius collurio. The sequence goes on from JACBWW010000011.1 coordinate 27,699,784, forward strand.
TAAGTTTTTTTTGCCTATGAGGCAAATTGCCAGAGGCTATGAAGTGGTGATAGAATTCTACACTGAGACAGACAGGTATTGCTATAGGTGCAGGTACACACAAATGACACAATTTTAAGGAAAGGGTCTTGAGCATGAGCTCAAGGGGAGCTATGGGAGGTTTTGTCAGTTGAGTTGTGTTTAAACATTGCACCACCAGTAGTTTTTGTACAGTTTGTGTTTCAGTTTCTCCCACTTGTCTGCTGGTAATTGAGATGATTCATGGCTTGAATTGCAGACAAATGAATCAGTTTCCAGTTTGCCTTACCAAGGAAAAAAATGCAGTGAGTGGTCCCTTACAAAACACAATTTGCTACTATCTGTGTCTTGGCTATTGAAATTAGTACTTGGGAGATGCATGAAGAAAGCCAACTGTGCTCTTTCAGGGCTCAGAGAGAGAGATTAATTTTCACAAGCATGATGAAACTTGTTTTAATTCACACCATTCTGGTTTAGCGAAAGCTGTCACATGAACCATTTTATTTCAGAATAGAATTGTACAAGTGTTTTAGGAACACAGGCTGCCTTTTCTAAAATAAGAATCTCTTCACAGCCAGGCTTGCATTGAGATAAACTGGAAAATATAAATGGAAAATATTGACATTATTTTAATGTGAATATATATGTAGAGCAGCCTGAAAGCTGCTTGAAGGACTCTTGGATCTTCCATGGAAATGTGCAAGTATGAGGAAAGAAAGGAGTAGCAGAGTGGAATAGGAGAAAGGTGCCCTTTCAGAACTTTTATGCCTAATCTCCCTTCATGTGTTGGCTTCCTTGAAACCAGTCTGAAAAGAGGAGACAGCTTTTTTTCCTTGCTAAAGACCTTGAAAGAAAATGCAGTGGCACTATTAGAAATGATCCAAAGGGTAGAGTGGATTTCTGAGAGCAGCTTAACATGATCTAACATATTGTCACAGACAAGGGGCATGTCTGCATAACAGCCTCTGACCTCAGTTTATCTCCAGGAACACAGAATTTTGCCTGTATGGAGACACACTGATGGCCTTCTGCAGATGGCATGTCACTTGGTCCCCCATGCTCTGAGCCAGGGGGACTCTCACCTGAAGAGGAAGATGTGATAGACACTGCTGGGGCCCTAGCAGAGCACCAGGCTGATGAAAGCACGTCTTGTTAGCATCTAACCAGACTAAGCTGGGTAAGCAAAGGACTCCACAGAAGCACTGGACTCTACAATAAAGCATCTGTCTTAAGATTTTCACACTCTAGTAAATGTGATTAATTTGCCCTTACTTTTAGAGCATTATCTGTCAGCAGTGTCAGAATTAACATTGTATTGTAATTAACATTGGCCAGTAATGACTGTCACTTCTTGTGTGAAATAATTTTGTTTCCAAATGTCACAAGTGACAGATTTCTTTTGCATCATTTTGTGTCCAGAGAGACTGATGCCAGAGACTCTAATTTTTATAAAATATTATTGCATCGTTGTTATCTCAAAATACAGTTTGAGATTTGACAGGGTGTGCGGCCTTTGTTCTGGGTGGCCCTCCTGCCTTTAGCAGAAAGGGGAAGGGATTTCACAGCTATAGGATGTTGTGAAGAGATATTGGAACCTTACAGAAGTAATTCGACTGATCATCAGTAGGACACAAAGCTCAGGTTTCTTCTGAGACTGCAGCACTTGGACTTTCATCTGTAATCTTCTCTCTTGCTCATGCACTGTGACTGAAGAGTGTCCTCAGGGCTGTTCTCCTGATGTGACAGCGTGACCATCACACGAGGGCTTGCAGTAAGTGTTGTCTGAAGAGGCATGGCTGTCTCCAGGATACCCAGACACAGGTTCTGTAGCTTTGAACTGGAGGTGGCCCTTTGCTTGAAAGGGATCTCGGTCTTGGCATCAGGGTTTTGCTGTCTGGTAGCCACATGCACCTGTGGAAGAGATTTTTCTCTTCATGCTTGTTTTTGACAAATGGCTGCAAGTGTAGTGCTGTCTTTCCACATCTCTGGAGTTCATGAGCTGTTCCAGCTTTACTCCTCAAGGATCTCCATGTACCAAGAATATAACTTGTCCAATTTAATATTAGAAGAGGTTTCTTTAAATGTATTTAGCAATGTGTGTTGTAAACTTAAAATGATAGAGCATTAAGCTTGCGTTTCCAAGAGAAATAGGAAAAATAAATTTGTTTTGGCTTTATGTGAAGAGATGCTCAAAGCCTTTATTTCCACGAAGTCATCACTTGTCATTCAGTATGTGTGAAATCTTCTCTTTTCCTATTTTATTTTTAGAAAAGCAGATCAATATTTAGTTTTTTATGAGATAAGTCCGTAAGTTCAAGCTAACTCAAAGTCAGAACTCAGTGTATCATGTTAAAAAATAATGTAAATCTCTTATTTTTGACCAGAGGACCTAGATTAGATTTGCATTCAGGAATGGTACCCTTTGCCATTAGTAAATGTCCCTGTTGAACATAATTCCAGGTCTATGTTTGGGGTGGGTATTTTTTACCATGAAACACTTAATGATGCACAATGAAGTAGAGATAATGTTGCTGGAATAAGTATCAGTCCAGTTTCAATTTAACTGGCTCCAGTGTAAACCAGAAACAGCAAAAAAGTCAGAGTATTGCAAAGTAAAGGTCAAAAGAAAATTAAGCTCCTCAAAATACTTGTTTTCTTTCTGAATTGTAAGATTTTTGGAAAGAAATGTTAGTGCTGTTTTCTTGGGTTTAAATACTTTTGAAAATAGGGACAGGAATCTCTGTGTAAGTAATGTGACATTTTAGACCTCCTATTTTCAGTGAGTTTTAGTTAAAGTATGTTCTGACTCCTCTTTGTCTTACCTTTCTGATGGAGCAGTACAGAACAGGTGGAATGTGCACTGCAGCACCATAAGGATGCTTGATGCTATACAGCTCATGCTGTTCCATGCCAAATGTGCCTGTGCAATATTTGGGTTTTCTTTTCTTCCCAGCTACTTCATACTTTATAATGCAGTGACTTAGAAAAAAAAAAAAAAACTTGTCAAAGAAATAAAAAGTGTTGGTAGGAAGAATGTGAAATGAACACCTCTTTTAGGAAATTAAGCTCTCTATAACTTCATTAGTAAAAGTATTGTTGACACATTTGCAAACCTAGAGGGAGGGGAGTACTCATTCTTACCTACTCCCCTTTCTGCTTATTTCTTGCATGACTCCAAAGTCCTTAGGAGGATTTCAGGCTTTAGGTGAAAAAGTTTGCCCACCATATGGGAGCAAAGCCACAGAAAATATCAGTCTAAGACCATCTCTGAGACTGTGAAAGCAGACAGATTTAGGTAAACTGTTTTGCAGGCTCCACTGATGGTGTTGGAGCTAAACAAACCCTGATCTTCTGTAGATGAATAGAGAATAACCAATCTTGTTCAGTCAAATGTGCTGCTGGCCAAGGCTGATCCCATCAGTGACAGTGGGAGCACTTCTAGGATTACATAGTTATAATGAGGAAAAAAGCTGCTGCAGAACAGCAGCTGTAAGAGAGGAGTGAGAACATGTGAGACAAGCAACTCTGGTGAGTGCAGAAGGAGGGGAGGTGGTGCTCCAGGAGCCAGGGCCAAGATTCCCTGCCGCGTGTGGTGAAGACCAAGGTGAGGCAGCTGTGCCTCTGCAGCCATGGAGGACCATTTGGGAGCAGAGATCCACCTACAGCCCCTGGAGGGCCTCACACCCAAACACGTGGCTGCCCAAAGGTGGCTGTGACCCTGTGGGAAATTTGCAGGCTCCCAGCAGGACCTGAGGCCCGGTGGAAGGGCCCAGGCTGGAGCAGTTCATGAAAAACTGCAGCCTATGGGGACGAATCGTGTTTGAGAAGTTTGTGGAGGGCTGTCTCCTGTGGAAGGGATACAGCACTGGAACAGAGGAAGAGTGTGAGGAGTCGTCCTCCTGAGGAGTGAGGAGTGACACAGACAATGTGTGATGAACTGACTGCAGCCCTCATTCCCTATCCCCATGCACTGCTCCAGGAGGAGGAGGTAGAGAAATTAAAAGTGAAATAAACCTTGGGTAGAAGAGAGAGGTAGGGGGAAGGTATTTTAGGAATTGGTTTTATTTCTCATTACCCTACTCTGATTTTAATTGGCAATAAATTTATTTTACCAGGCTGAGTCTGTTTTGCCCATGATGGTAGCTGTTAAGTGATTTCTCCTTGCCCATTATTTTTCATTATATTTTCCCTCCCCCTGTCCAACTGAGAAGGGCTGTGATAGAGTGGCTTGATGGGCACTTCGTGGAATGATTTACTTGATCGTTCTAGGTAGGCCTAAGTAATTTCCTATGCCAAAATCTGTTGCTTTGCAGTTTCCTATACACCTGTATATGCCTAGGAAAATTTATGGTGTGCAGGGATCATGCTGCCATGCAAGGATCTGCTTTCAGTGTTTATTCCTTGGAGCAAGGGTGCTATATATGTCTGCTACTATGAGCAGGGACATGTAGAGCAGTATAAATAGATATGTGAAGCTCTGAAATTTTTTTAGTGTTTTATTGTTCTTGTGAGTTCTTCCTGGCAATGTGTCATTTAAAATATTCTGTGATCATGTAGGTGAGTATCCAGGGCTCTGGAACCCTGGTAGTTGAGCTGGGCTACTGGAGAAAAATAACCCACATTTGAATGGTCAGACCAACTTAATAGTAGGCATAGAATTGAAAGAAAACATTACTTCACTGGAATCATATTGATTTAATGCCTCAGCATGGTGTGTAACAGCATTACAAATCTGCGAGGGGAGTGCATGCAGCATCAAGAAAAAGTGGATGTGCAGGGTGGGGATTTTTGTTGTCTTCTCAGAAAAGGAAAAAAAAAAAAAAAAATTTTCCCGGGCCTTCTATGATAGTAGTATCTTGATTTAAATGTCCTGCTTGTCAAGAGAAGAAGGAACTTTAAATGTCTTCAAGTATCCCATAGTTTTAAACACTTCCTCAGGAGGGAGTGTGCAGTGACCCTTGTCTGTGAAATCTTCATGGGTCATTTCCCCTTCCCAAAGTTATTAAAAAAAAGAAGAAAAAAAGATTGCTTGACTTGTCTTTCAGACTACTTCACAGGAGCAAACTGGACCCTCTACTGGCCTTGAGGGACTGGTGCTTTACACTCTTTCACTGGTGGTTAGGTATGGAATAAAGTCGGTAGTGTGCTGACTTTTTTCCTTATTATAGGGAAATCTTATGTCTCATCACATTTTCTTCTGTGTTTTCCTGCCTTTTTGACTAATGACAGGCAGCTGGATTGCAATAATGAGCAGCCATTAGATCAAGTATGTCCTTCCAAGTGATCAGGTGGTACAGTGTCAAGCTGAGAACCTGGATGCAGATTGCCAGCTTCAGGGACTGCCACAGTTCTTATGTGGTCTGGGCTGTGTGTGTCTCTCAACAGAAATTGCAAGCTATCTCACTGTTGAGGGCAATGATTCAGAATTATGCTGTCTCATTAGTTGATGTACCTTTCCCATAAATTGCACAGTCGACACATTTCACAATTATCGTTTTGCTCAGAGAGATCATGTTCTTCAGTTGCTTTGGTAACATTTTCTGAGAGAAGATAGCGGTGAAATAGGTAGTGGCATCAGACTGCTACTGGCTCACAGTTAAGACTGATGTTGGTTCCTGCTTATGACCTTAGGCAGACTTCTTCCTAATTCTGTCATTATTTCCGTAGTTCCTGTAAAATGGAGACCTCAGTAGCAATACCTCACAAGGCTGTAGTGAACCTGAAGAAGTAGAGATATTTAGGGGTTGAAAAAAAGATTTTCCTCTTCAGTTTGCTAGAAGTGTATTTATCTGTAGTCATAAATAATGAAGAGCTGTGCTCTGGCTGTTTTGGATGTTACACACGTATGTGGAAACTGTATGCCAAGACTCAGAAGACCCGGTCTTGCAGGCAGAAGTTACATGAAAACAAGGAGCACAAAACCTTTGGCAGGCCCACAGATACATGGTAACAGTCTTTGCCTTATGTTCTAGGTAACACACACAGAAGTTTATTCGGTGAATTTGGGTTTGTTGGGAAAGTTGTGCTTGCCTCTGCTGACTGTAGGCACCTCCTGATGTGTGTAATCCTTGTGTAAGCCTCTGGAACACTCTTCCTTTCACCTTATGTCATAGAACCATGGAATAACCTGAGTTGGAAGGGATCCACAAGAACTGTTGAAGTCCAATGCCTGGCCTTGCACAGAACAGCCCCAAAAATCACATCATGTACCTGAGGGTATTGTCCAAATGCTAACGCTGTCAGGCTTGGTGCTGTGACCCAGGGGAACCTGTTTCTGTGCCCAGCCATCCTCTGGATAAAGAACTTTTTCCTAATATCCAACCTAAACCTTCCCTAGCACAGCTTCAGGCCATTCCCTCGGGTCCTGTCACTGGTCGCCACAGAGAAGACATCAGTGCCTGGCCCTCCTCTTCCACTCATGAGGAAGTTTTAGACCACAATGAGGTCTCTCCTCAATCTCCTCCAGGCTGAATAAACCAAGTGACCTAAGCAGCTCCTCATATGGCTTCCCCCTTCACCATCTGGACTTCAGCAAAGCCTTTGACAGCGATTCCCATAGCATGCTTCTGGAGAAGCTGGCAGCCCACAGCTTGGACTGGCACACTCTTTGCTGGGTTAAGAACTGGCTGGGCCAAGAGAGTGGTGGTGAATGGTGCTACTTTGAGTTGGTGGCTGGTTCTACGTGGATTACTCAGGGATCAGTGTTTGGCCCAGTTTAATATCTTTATTGATGATCTGGATTAGGGGATCAAGTCTACACTTAAGTGAGTTTGTGGATGACACCAAACTGGATGCAAATGTTGATCTGCTGGAGGATGGGAAGGCTCTGCTGAGGGATCTGGACAGGCTGGATCAATAGGTCTGAGGTTCAGCAAGGCCATGTGCAGGTCCTACACTTTGGATACAACAATCTCATGCTGCCAGTGCTGCAGGCTTGGGGCAGAGTGGTTGGAAAACTGCCTGGTGGAAAAGGACCTGGGGGTGCTGAACATGAGCCAGGGTGCTGAAGAAGGCCAATGGCATCTTGGCCTCTATCAGAAGTAGTGTGGCCAGCAGAAATAGGGAAATGGTTCTCCCTCCTGTATTCAGCACTGTTGAGGCCACACCTCAACTGCTGTGTGCAGTTTTGGGCCTCTCACTTCAAGAAGGACATTGAAGTGCTAGAATGAGTCCATAGAAGGGCAGTGGATCTGATTGAGGGTCTAGAGGGTAAGTCCAATGAGGAGTGTCTGAAGGAGCTGGGGTTGTTCAGCCTGGAGAAACGGAGGCTCGGGGGAGACCTTATCACTCTGTACTATGGCATGAGAGGAGGTAGTAGGCACATGGGGGTCAGTCTCTTCTCCCAGGCAACTGCTACAGGATGGGAGGACACAGTCTTAAGCTGCACCAGGGAGGTTTAGGTGGGACATTAGGAAGAATTTCTTCACAAAAAGGGTGATTTGATACTGGAGTGGGCTGCTCAGGGAGGAGGTAGAGTCACCGTCCCTGAAAGAGTTTAATGAAAGACTGGATGTGGCATTTAGTGCTGTGGTCTAGTTGACAAGGTGGTATTTGGTCATAGGTTGGACTAGATGATCTCAGAGGTTCTTTTCCAATCTAACTGATTCTGTGATCTTTGTATCTCTCCTTTGGATGCCTTCTAGTAGCTTAATATATTTTTTTATGTTGTGGTGCCCAAAACTGCACATAGGATTTGAGGTGAGGCCACAGTAGCTCAGAGTAGAGTGGAACAATCAACCCCCTGGACCAGCTGGTGATGTTGTGCTTGTTGTTAAATGTCATCTTTAAACAGTTTCTAATGCCACAGATTTCTTTCTAGTCTAGAGGCAAAGGTACTCCTTTTACTCTTCCTCAATTTTGTTCTCTGAAGGGAAGGATGGATCTCAAGGATCACATTTGTGTATACTACTTTTGTTAATGTGTGAAGAGAGTTCACTTAAAGCAGTTGATTCTGTTGTTGGAGTATTTAGTTTATTCACTGTCTGAAAGTCAGTGGCTATAAAAAAAAGTATATTTCAGTTATACACTGCTTCATCAAAAATGTAATGGAACAGAAAAGGCTTGAAGAAAACATTGTTAAATTTCAAGCTGAGCCATGCAACTTCCAGTACAATACAGATCTTAGTGTACAGCTAAGAAATCCCCTCACAAGTCAGTTGTTGAACTGGTATGGTTTAATTATTTATTTGATCAATGATTAATTATGAATAGAGAAATAAATATTTTATTAAAAGTGCTGGTTATATATTTATTTAAATAAAACATGCCAGTTTCAAAGTAGTAGAAAAGCCATCCAACACTTCTGGAAGTAGACAGACTGTTCAGAAATTCTGGAGCATTATTAATATGCTGCCAGCAGTGATTTAAGACCTTCACAAAACAATGTAAAGGACAGTAATTTGTACTGCTACTCTGAAAGATTCTCAGCTGAAGCATGAGTTCAGAATAATGGTCACATTTCCTTGCAGTCCCTGGAAAGCTGGGGAACTCTGAACCACCATGGGTCTGAACAGTTGATGCCCTCAGTAACGTTTCCTGTAGATTTGTACCGATAAAATGAAATGGCTTAAATTGCTTTCTTTCATGCTTTTCTTGCTCTGCAGGAAGAAGACTCCAATGTCCAAAATAGTTAACAGTCTGAAATTGCCTTCACAGTTTAAAAGTAATAATGTAGTGCCTCAAGCTGTGATAAAGTAAGCAATGAACGGCACTTTTAGTTTCAGATATTACATTTCCATGGCTATATGTATATCTTCCATACCATTGACACAAGGGGATAAAAAGTGTATTAAAAAGGATTCAGCATCAAGGTAGGAGATAATGCAAAGCTGAGTTTCATGTTATGCTAACTCTCTAGAAAACTTCTTGGACCGGGAGACAGGTCAGTGCACCCTTCCAGTAAGTTTACCTTGCTCCTGCCACTCCATACACTGAGACATGTTTTTTTTTTCTGGGCCAGTTTTGAATGCAAGTGAAGACACTTCTTTCAAGTACTATATTTATTGCAAGCTTCTGTTTATTCCTGGCGTCCTTCCTTTTTGTTGAGTTCCTGTTGTTGCCCGTCTCTGTGAACTTCAGTTGCCTTATTTCCTTGGCTGCTTTTACACTATGGGATGGTGTCCTTGCGTCCTGTCCCTGTCCCCCTCTCCCCATCCCACTCCTCTTATGAAGAAGTGTCAAAAGGACAGTTGGTAGCTGAGAACAAAAGATGACCTTCTGAGCCATGTATATTGTGCAGAGAGTTATTTAAAGAGTGACAGATGGTTTCGTTTTTGTACCAAGAGGATTATTTTTCCTTTCTTTCCACTTTTATAGTGGCCTCTAAACAGGGACCTTTCTGGGCTTTCCCATGAAGTTATAGAATTTCTTAGCCTATTCAGAGTGTCTGGTGTTTTGGCCACGTACATTTCACTTGACCCCAGACTTTTAGAAAAGAAAGGCAACCATGTAATGCTTGTGTTAGGTCATCTTGTCCTGTATACAGACAGACACTAGTGAAAAGAATCTCTTGAAATTATGAATGCAGATAATAAAGAAACCCTGCCCCAACTGTAACCAGTGTTTTTTGATGTAGTAGGATGCCTCTTGACATTGTGTGAGAGCATAGGAGAAGTCATTTCCGTGGGGAATTTCTTTTGCATTAGATACTCTGAAGTGTCTGTGCATTCCTGCTAGAGCACCTGTAATGGTATGACTTGGGGTTTGCATAAAAGATTGTTGAATTTAACATGATCTTTAATAGCACCTGTGCAACAGATGGCTCTATACAGCATTTAAATACCTGGAGAAATACTAGACTGCTGTAAGATTGGCTTGTTCAGTATTTAAAATCAGGTTTATAAAAGTGGATATTGAGATTTGTTCAATATGACAAAATTGTATCAATAGAGTATTAAGCTCTCACCTATGTTTCCAACAAATCATATGTGCATGATTGCAGAGCAGCAGTTCCCATTTCAAACTCTGGTTTTACTTGCTTTTGTAAACTGTATGTCAGAACAGTTCTTGCACAGTTATGTGCTGCTGTCAATGGAACTTAAATTCTGCAGAGAGGCAGCTGTTTGGTTAGTACATAACTTCCAATGGAGATCTGTCCTGATGTAGATAAAGACTAAATGATGGTAATTGGCAGGATTGTCTTTAAAAAGAGATGCAGAGGTAGGCTCTTGACATGAGGTTTAACTTGAGGTCCTTAAATGTTCTTTTTTGCTTACGAAAATTTGTTTGATAAAAATGATGTTTTGAATAAACATCGCATTTTGAAGAACATGCACAGTATAACACTGCTGTAATTGCTGGTTAAAAGGTGCATACAGCAGTTAAAATAAGAATTATTCCGAGAAAGTATGGGAGCCACTCAAGAACTCTTACTATCCTGTCAGTAATAGCAGCATCTTGAAGAAACATTCAGACAAGGGAAAATTCTAACATTTCACTCATATACTTACACAAGATTTTCAGAATTATTCTTAAAACATGTTTGGAGAAAGGTGGAGTAGGAAGAACGCATAGGAATTAATATGCTGCTTCAGACTTATTGAAGTAGTTGCAAGACAGACTTTCAGTGCCTCTTTTAAGCCTCTGGGAAAAATACCAATGAATAATAACAGTATAGAAGAGAAATAAACATTCAAAAGTATTTTTCCATTTCACAGGAAAAGCTTATATATGTGACAGTTACCGAACAGTTACCCTGTCATGTAGTCCAGTTGTGAATTTACATATTGCTGTGAATCTCATTTTGAACTCCCTTTTTAGTGTCAGAATAATGTCTTTTTACAAAAGGAGAGTAGAGGGTAGATAATAAGAGGTTCTAGTTAAGGTCTAGGATGAGATTTTTCATATACAAGATTTTGAAGTAGGTTGTGAATAAAAATATTGGGTTTTTTTCCCTCAGCTTTTTTATTTTCCATTACTCTCTTCTACTTTATTTATCTTATCTTTTCCTTTCCAAAAGCCCTTCAGACCTACTTTTCCTCATCCTTCATTTGATGATACTTTGCTTCACCTCTTTCTCTGGCTCTAACCTGGTTGTTCTCTTCCATCTGATTCAAGTGATGCTAGGGATGATCATACATGCTGCTACCATGTATGGAGAAAAAAAGTGATCGGCTAGTTCAGGCAGCTAGTAAGTTAAACTGAGCCTCCTTTTCTCTCCCTAAATGTTAGTTTAGGTGAGATTGTATAGCAACTGTTTTATTTTGGGATCTTGGTAACACCTTTCAATACTAACCCTCCTTGTTTCCTTTATGAATCTTCTAATGAGAGACATCATGGCATCAGCCTTTCAAGAAAAAAGCTGAGCTTGCCCTGTCTTATAAGAGCTATGGGAAAGTTTTTTTGGAAGTTATCATGGCCAGCAGGAGTGCTCTATTTGTGTGTATTATGGAGTTTCATCTCTGTGTGTTTGGTCTCCTGATTAAATCTTTGTTACGATTTGAGTAACTCAGAGCAAAGAAAATATTGTGGTGGTACATGGTAATCTGAATTGCTGTTTTACCTTTCTCTGAAGGTATCCAGACTCATTTGGTTGAGAAAATGTGAAAAGCATCCTGTGTTACTTTGTTAGGAGCAGATCAAAAAATGCAAAAAGCACATTTTCTTGTGGGCGAGAGGATTTGTGAGCACTAATCTGTAAGCCTTTATTCAGTATTTAGTTTTTCACAGCTTACCTGAAACTTGGGTCAGTCTGGTTCTTTCCAGTTGTAAACCCTCTCTTCATTTGTATTGCTGTGGTCTTATGAGGATTACTCATAAGGTGTAGCCATAACAGATCTAGAATGATCTGGAGCGCAGTGATAGGAATGGATAGAGTAAGAATTGGAGGTGCAGTCCGTGATCTTCCGGGGAGTACCTGTTGCTGTCTCTGTTTGGCTCTGTGTGTGCATGCACGCACACACAAACGCACGGCTAGCTTCAGTGTAAAGTCGGTCGCAAAGAGATGGGAAGCGCCTTTGCGTGAGTTCCAGCAGGGGCATCTACTGCCTCTAAACTGCCAAGGAGTCAGGGACAAAGACGGAAACAATGTCAAACTCAGAGGTTTTATCCGGGGGCGGGGAAAAGGCGGGACTAGGGACCGGGACCAATGGGGAAGCTCTGGGAGAGTGGCAGGGGTAGAGGCCAAAAGCCGGCCGGGGCATCCAAACTGGGTTAGATTAACATAACAGAAAAATGCATCCCGGGAGAAGCCTTTTTTGGTCACCCTAACATAAAGAGGTTCTTGTGGTACTAGGGACTTGTCTTACTGAGAACTCTCTGTCACCAGCGACCACAAGTACCTAGAGTATCTATGCGCGCCCTACACTGCTTACCCAGAATGGGTGGCTTTGGTTTCATTGTAAAGCATGTGCTTTTAATGTGATCTTCAGTTTTATGTGGTCAGTAAGGCACGTTTTCAAATGAGGATTCAAGACAAACCTACCTAGGGAATCAAGTATATTTATTCGTTCATCCGCTAATAGCCTGGAAAGCAAAGTGCTCTATTTGTGAAAGAGATACAGCCATCAGAGTGTGTTACGGCGTTTTGTCTCTGTGTATTTGGATGCAGCACAATTTTCTGATGTGTGGATTCCTTCTCTTCACAGTACATTAATAACTAAGTAGTCATTAATAACTAAGACAGAGATTAATGCTTGCCTGGAAGAAAAATATGTTCCTTACAAGGATCTAAATTCTTGCATGCATGTACACAAAAATTTTCAGTTAACTCAGCTGACAGCTTGGCACATCCCAGTGACCAAGGTCTAGAGCAATGATTGGTGCTGATACTCTGCTATGTGTATCTTGATTTGTTTTACTGGGGTGCCATGTATTGTATAAACAGGGAGGCACTCATCTGTGTGAAATAATTAATTTAATTTCTGATGTGAGGTTAACACTGTAAAGACTTATCAGCAATTTTTATTTTTCGGTGGGACATCAAAAATAATTGAAGCCACGTCCCTCAGCTATATTTACAAAATCCTGGTTGTGGCTGGAGCTGTGCAAACACAGTAGGCTTCTGTGTTTGTTTAAATTCTGTTAATTTAATCCATCTGGATATACTGCAAATTGCTAATCAGAAAGCTTCTTCTCTTGGTATAGTCTGTTTCCATTTGGATGGCCTTCCGACATACCTGTGTTAGAGTAACTTCCGCATAAGAAGCTCATAGGTTTTGATTGTCGTGTTTTTCAAAATGTGTGACTTCACTGTGCAAAAACTGGAGACTTAAACACAGCAATATGCTTCTAAACAAAGACAGTGTGCACTCTCTTATGGCTGTATTTGCTCAACAACAAAAGGATTTCTTTTCCCCCGCATTAGATTGTGCAGTACACCTATGTTTTGTGTGTATATGTCATCTTCTTGAACTTTTTCACCCTTAAGAAGCTTAAAGTAAAAATTGCCCTGTCCCTAATCCTTAATATTAGAAACTAGAAGAAGGAGTGGTATAGACAAACCAATAACAAGTCTGACTCAGCCATTTAAATGATAGATAAAAAGAATTTTAAAAACTATGTTCTCTAAATGCTCATTATTTCATTCAGACGCACTTTTTAAGAAAACAGAAACTAATGTTTCCAAAAGCATTTTGAATATTCTATTGAAACATAGTTATCCTCTACTTGCCTTGTAATTGCACTAATCATTTTCTATAAGAGTGTGGAGGTATCTAACTCATCTCTTTTTTTTTCCTTTCCTAGTCAATGGTCTAATGACACTTGGATTTGCAGGTGAGTTTTACTTCAAAAATTCAAACTTCTGTTTTGCTAATGGCTGCCATTTGAGAAACACTTCCATCCTATCTCATCTCAATTAGTCAATTGTCGTGTATTTTTTCAACTGGTCTTGTACATTGGCTGTATGAGAAGAGAGTGTTGTAGTGTTTTGTAAAGGTCGTTCTCAGTAATGATGGTGAAACTGTAGAATTATCCATAATTTTGAACTCTTTTGGTCAGGGATTTAGACACAAACTCATCATTTAGACACAAACTGTCATCAGATTGTGCTCAAATGGCTCTGATGGAGGCTTTTTTTTTTATGACCCTGCAAAATATTGAAGTTTTGAAGAGAGACGACCAAAATAGCAAGGCCATGGAAAATCTGTTCAAACACCTTGCTGGGAAGGGGCTGGAATAAATTGTCAGCACACATGATGTAGTGGAAGAAAAACCTGTAGTCTATTGGATTTGATTATAAATCAAATGATAGCTGGCTGTTAAGAATATTCTGCCAGAAAAAACAGCTTTGCTTAACTTTTGTCAAAGCATCAGTGCAGGATTTAGGTTGCCAGCTATGTAATTTTCCTATCTGGTTTTGAATTCTGCACAACTTTAGCATTTATCTGCAGATATAGCTGTGGAAAGTATAACTGGTAACTGCTGCAGCTGCCAGATGAATTGACAGGAGCACTTAAGTAGGCAGGATCCACAGATAAAATTGTGCTGCCCCTGTTTGGTAAGTTTTGCCATTTCTACCACTGGTGATTAATTGTAGTTCTGACTTTTTGCTGACATGGATGAAGGCTTCACATCAGCTTTAAGAGCTGACTGACAGTCAGACATGATGAAGGAGCAAGGATTAGGTCCCAGTGAGTTAGTCATACACCTGGAAAGGTTTGTGGTCTGTAGGAAGTTTTAGACATATGGCCTCAGGTGTCTCAGCATAGGCTGTCCCATCATGGGCCTGCTGCTCTTGGAAAATATGTGAAAGGAAAGTGCTCATTTGGCCAGATGAGATGGCTATCATTTGTTATACAGCATCACGGAGAGAGTGACCACCAGCCAGGGAGTCAGCTGTGATAGCTGGAGTTAAATTGCAAGGTGCTCCTGCCCAGGCTCCAAAGGAGCCAGCTCCTTCCTGGGTGAAATGATGGTCACTGAAGCCTGTTTTACAATCACATGCCTCATTTCAAATGGAGATATTCAAGTTTCTGAGTGATGGCTGGATTATGATGAGAAGCCTGAGACCAGTCATCTTGCTTTAGTTTGGGATTTTTTTTTACTGGATAGTAAGGAATGGGGCCATGAGGACTTCTCTGTACTTTTTATCAAGCAAAGTCCTGCATGGTTTTGACCTCAGTTCATCTGGCAATGTGTTTGGCTTTTACCATAAGTAGAACCACCAGCTCTTTTCAGCAGTGATAGGATCCTGCTTTCAAAGTAACTAATAGAAGCGAAAGAAATACCTCCTCTCCCTTGTGTAAATATGTTCTCAGTGAAATTTTTTTTTAGGAGTAAATGTTCTGTTCTCCTTGGCTTTATTCTTAAAAAAGCTGTTCCTCCAGAGTTCTCAGGAGGATTCTCTGATATTCCAGTTTGTTAGGGTTGCAGTTTTGTTCAGGTGAATATGTTTCTCAGATTTGAGCTGCAGTGAAGGGAAGAAATACACACATGTTTTTCTGACTAATTTAGTTTAGGCATTTGTATTAAATAGGTTAATATACATAAATTTACAGGTATTTTTCAATGTTAATGCATTTTTTGTACAGAATGGTCAAAATAATGGCATCAATAGAAGTAAAGCAAGACATGTTTAATGGCTTGATAAAAACAAAATGTTTCAGGCTTTTCAAAATCAAACGCATTAGTCTGAAGAGAATTTTTTCAGAATTTCAATTTTGTAAGAAATACCAAAATATTATCTTTGTACTCCCATGCAGGCACATTCTGGATGAGAAAAAACATTTGACTAATTATATATAATGGAGTTGCCTTTATAGGTTGAAAAAGTTACAGGTCAAGACAAGGTTAACTCTTTCTTTGCAAGTAGCTATATGCTGTAATTTCAGCATTTGATAATTGTAGGTAATTCACAGAATTATAAATTTTTTTGTGTTGGAAAAGACCTTTATGGACCATTGAGTCCAGCTGTTACTCCAACACTGCCAAGTCCATAACTAATACTTGTCCCCAAGTTCCACATCTTCACATCTTTTAAATACCTCCAGGGGTTGTGGCTCAACCACCTCCCTGGGTAGCCTGTTCCACCCCTTTTGGTGAAGAAATTTTTCCCAATATCCAATGTAAACCTACATTGGCACAACTTTGAGCTGTTCTGTCACTTGTTACTTGGGAGAAGAAGCCAAACCTCACCTGGCTACAGCCTATTTCAGGCAGTTGTAGAGAGCAAAAATGGTCCCCCCTGAGCCTCCTTTTTTTCCAGACTAAACAACCCCAAGGTCCCTCAGCTGCTGCTCTTCATAGGACTTGATCGCTAGACAATTCCTTTAGTGTATATACTAAAGAAAAAGCTGTGGTTGTGGAGATTCACACCCTTTAGCTGGTAAGGCATATAAATATTTTCAATGTTAAAGTAATTTCACAGTAATATAGTTAGTTGAATGGGATGCATCTGTGTAAGCTTGAAAAGTGTTTTCTACACTGAAATGTGGGATTGGGAGATTCAGTTAGCTTTTAACTAAAAATGTAAATGGGCAGTAATAAGTTATGATAATAGCTAAGCAAGATTAGAAAAGCGATTAGATAGGTTCCTCTATGTTAGGTTTAAAAGGCAGTACTATTTATAGTAACCTCTATTTTTTTACACCAAGTTATGTTTTTAACATATTTATGTAAATATGTATTTTATCTATTTTCTATGATTGCTTAGAAAATTAAATGCTAAGTTTATGAGAATGTAAGTGGCAAGCTGAACTGTGTGAACAAATTTGAGTGATGTGTTTGTGATTAAAGGTTCTTCTGATGTTTCCTAGGTGCCCGTCAACAGACTGAACTCTGCAATGAATCTCTCATGTTAGAAAAGTTGCCTGCCTGTGGAAGATCCTTTGAAGAGATGATGAAGAAAGTGGACTCAAAAAAGTGGTGCAACCTGACAGAATTTATCATGTAAGAGTTAGTTTTGATTTTAATAGTTCTCCCCTAATGCATATAAAATATTTCTGTTCCAGAAAATAGAAAACTTTCTGTATTTTTTTGCCACTTGCAGAGGGCTAAGCTGTAGCTCTTAAGCCCATGAAGTAAGACCATGTGCACAGAGACACCTGGATCTTAAGATAAAGAGTGTGCAAAATAGTCCACTTTCATGAAACCTAACCAATGGGCTAATTAAACTAGCTGCTGTTGCATTTACCTCAGACAGTTGTGTTTACATTTAATCTATATTTCTGTGCATTTTAGGCAAATGTTTCCTAAGTAATTTTTTTTCTGTGAAACCACTAAAGCAGTAGTGCTTTTAGAATCATGCTGTTCTCTCTTGACAGCAATCCAGTTCCCTCCTCTGATTTCCTTTTTTTCAATAAGATGACACTATTTCAGAAATTGACCACATGTGAAATTGCCCTATCCAAATATAAAATGTTTTGTCCTATTGAACCTGCTGTCATTTGTTTCTTTGCCTGCCAAATAGCGTGGAGAGAGTGAGCACCACCCATTCTGTTTGGATGTCTCAAATACTGCAAGACTGACAGTAGCGAGGGTGGCATTATTATTCTCTAATCTCTTTTCCTGTTCCGTAGTTACTGAAGATATTTAAACATCTCTCTATAAAGCTTCACACTTCAAATTCTGATCTGGAGAAAACTCACAGGGCTTGTGAAATTGGTGGCATTTTTGGCTTTGTGGAGCATCTGCTTCTTAAGACCATGTCTGCTCATGCATAGTGCCTGGTTTTCGGAAGTGCTGAGTACCCTCTACACCATCTGAAATCAGAGGAAACTGCAGGTGTTCAGCACTTCAGAAAATGAGACTCAAGTGAACTAGAGCTGGTGTGGTATGAGCCAGCCTGAAGCAGAACATCTTCCTGCATTTGAAACCATGCTGGTGCTGTTCCTGGAGGCTGCTGTGGAGGCAGAGTAGCCCCAAGCCAGCTGTCACCACACCTGTTAGAGTGTCATTGAGCCTCTGATGTGTTCTCGAAGGATCACTGATCTTGTCTCCTATTTAGTGTTGTGTCATGTTATGCAATATTTTAACTAGCTGATCACCAATAGACTTGAAAGATAATGAAATGTTGGACTGCAGTGCTGTGTTGCAGCAGTTCCCTTTGACTCCCTTACCACTGACACCTGTGTTGAAATGCCCCATCTGTTGATAATGTTTCATAATCTGACAGTGTATTAACAATTTAGATGCTATTCCTTCCTTATATGTTTATTCATACACCTTTATGACTTTAAAATCTTGCAATCTGTTAAAAGGTAAATTCTTAAATCTTATGGCACTGGAGTGAAAGATGCACTCATGCAGCTCTCTCCAGCTGTGGGGAAGATCAAGAGAAGATTAGCTCTTCTAAGCCAACTCGCAGAAATTGCAGTCAAATCTGACAGAGAAGTGTGTGCATACAAAGAAAAAGAAAATCCTTGCAATGCTGGTACTGCTGAATTGATTTAATACATTTCTGCATGTTATGGAGAAATAAACAACCATCTAGGTATGAGATACTTTATTTTGAAGGAAACACTGTAATTTGCACCATTTTATCTTCATTACAATTGTATTATTGCTGAGATACCTTGTTTGTATTGATAAGCAACCTCAACTAATGGGATTACTTTCAGCAGTGGAAAGTACCTGTAGGAGCTAAAATATTAGACTATGCCTTTACTAATGGAGGTGAAAAAACAGGCAGCGTTTTGGAAGACTTCTGCTAAAATATCTTCAATAATTTACATATTTTGGTGCAAGAATTTTTCAAAGTTAGGAGGTGACTGAAGTCTCTTGAGTTTTCCTGACTTTTAATTAGAGTTAAGAATCCACCTTGATTTTTGTCCTTTCCAATTGTGCTGACCCTTTGGTGTTGTTTTCATTCCCTATAAAAGAAAATTTTCTGAAGAAGTTGGTGAGTCTGAGGCTTTGCTCATTTTTCCTCAAAAGCAGTACTGGAAGAGTTCAAGGCTCTTATAGAAGAAAAATCTTACATTTTTACATAATTCACATTTAAAAAAAACCACCTTTTTTTTATGTTTCAAGTTCTACTTTTGAAGAGAGTGGCAGGCGGAATTTGTTTTGAAATTTATCTCCTGAATCAAGGATTAATCAAGCATTAGAAGTCTGATTACAAACTTATTATAAGGGTTCATTGCACTGAAGAAGCAGCAGACTTTTAAGATTTCTACTCTTTTGAGAACAGACGTTGTTATTTGATGTCGTGCATTCTATAAAAGCATACAGAATCACAGAATGGCCTGAGTTGGAAGTGACCTTAAAGATCCTCTAGCTCCAACCCTGCTACTGTGGGCAGGGACACATACAGGCTAATCCTCCAGCTCATTGGAGGAGCCCTGAGAGGTGGGACAGAAACACTTACTTTGGAGAAATCTGACAAATTAATGAAAAACTGGTATATCTAGCCATGGGCACTTAAAATTTAGATGTTCAAACAAGGTAGTATTAGTTCGTGCTGATTTTATATCTAGCCTCCAGCAGTGACAATTAATCGGCCTGATCAGATAGTGGGATAAAACTGTGAGCTTTGTATAAAAGAAAATGTTTCTTCATGCAGTAATTTTTGCACTTTTCACTTAAAAAGAAATCTTTGTAACTTGCATTGAAATGTAACAGTTAATGGAGATCTGCTAATTTTCTAAATTCCTTGTTTCATGGAGGAGTTTTAGCTCTTCAGTGTAAATGGCTGTCATTTGGTTGTGGGATTGTGAATAACAATTACGTGTAGTGCTTCACTGTTTGGCCAAACAGTTGTGAGAGAATTTTCAGTGACTCCAGTTTGCTGTAACTTAATTAAACTGTAAGATTCTCTGACATCTCTGACATTCTTAACAAACTTGTGTTCTTTAAAAAGCAGCCTTTTCACTGATTTTGAACAGACAAGGTTCCTGTGTTTGGCAGCTGGTACTGCAAACCAATATGAGAGTTTTAGCCTCCACAGCTGATATTGGTCTTGCTGGAAATATAAAATGATCACATATGAACAGTAACTTCTCAGGTAGGGTTTTACAGAAGCACTATTAGGAGAAAGTTTCCCTATTCATTTTTGCATATTTCTCAGAGGATTTGCAATTAGTTAGGATACAAGTACTCTGGGTCAAATTGTTCAAAGGTAGTTGAAAGCTTAACTATAATGAGGGATCAAAGTGAGATTTTAAAATATTTTAAGTCATTTAGATGTGGTGGGTTTCAGTGGTTCTTGCTTGGACATCAGAGTATGAAGGCCAACCACAGACAATTTACAAGAAGAGTAAAACCTTCAAAACACAGCTGGAGGTGTTCATTGACAGAAGAGGAGGAGTTTACCTGGTCACAGTTTTGCTGAGGCCTTTAGATTATTCAGAGAGAGCTCTGAAAATGAAAATACAAAGAGGTTGTTTAAAAGACTTGAAGTTATGGTACATGGCAAGTGAATAAGCAGAGACTAAAGTGTGGGTGAAAGCTATATGGGGAATTAGCAAAAGCAAATACACTTTTCATTTGCTAGAAGACTGGGAATTGAAGAAAGGTTTTTATTTTTCACGTGTAGTATTTCTATCTACTTATAGTAACATGTATGTTAGTAGTGCTGCATTACGTATAAAAATATATTATCTTCTTCATACTTAGCAACTACAGCTGAATATGTAAAATCAACTACTGCCTGCAAACCAAAGTCCATTATTAACAGTCAGATTTTTTTTGACTGTGCTATGGTAAATCCTGTTGTGGGACTACAGCTGAGAGCCCAGGTATGACTAATTTCTGAAGCAAGTGGCCAGATGAAGATGGGAGTGTCTTACATGAACCTGAAAATATGTTTCTTATTGTAATTGCTTAGATTACTTTCTATTCTTAGCTCATGAAAGAGTTTTTCAAATACTTCTAACTGGATCCTGGAAACAGTTTAGCTGGAACAAACAGTCTCTAAACAAATCTGCATGTGTCTCCTAGGCCTAACCCCTATGGAAATGTGGGACCAAAATGTACTAATGCTGATTATCAGTAGCTTGTTAAGCTTTTGGCCTGCTCCCAAGCACCAGTCTTCTCTCTTTTGCATCTCCATTTTCCACGTATTTCTGAGTGTAATTACTAGCATTTCATTAATTTTGAGGCCAGAGAGATGGCTGTGGCTGTGTCTGCACTGTTGAGTAATACAGGCCACGCAATATGCCCAGTAGTCACCATTTTAAACCCTATAATGAGTGAATATATTATGGGAAAGCATCAACTCTTCATTTAAAAGATTAATATTGATCCATTGCATCTATAAACAGATTGTGTCATCTGTTACAAGTGAGGCATTCTCTTATTTCAAGCCAATTTTACTGTTGCAGCACTTGTCTCTCAAGTGTCTAGGGTTGCATACCTGCAACTTTGAGAGGTCCCAGTCAGTCATTCTGTGTTTACCAGCTAAGGAGTAGCTGTGAGTTTTGGAGTCCGAGGGTGAAATAGCAATTTGGAAGAGAGTTCTAGCAAAGTAGTGCATGTAACACGTTAGTCTGGATTTTCTGTTTCAGAAAAAGAATTGACTGTAACAAACTTCTTCGTCCCTACATTTCTTCTTACCTGTTTTCACAGCTCTAGTAGTCCCGAATTTGCTGTGAGGCTGTGGCTGTGTGACATTGTTTTACAGCACATGGAAAACGTTAAACGTCTGATTTTTCTGATGTTTTAAATTTCAGTTCATATCAGAATAGGAGAGGGAATTATTTCTTTACCTGTACATCTGAATCAGATTCACTGCATGTATGTGTGTACCTGCTGAAATTCCCTGCTTTGCTGTTAGCATGGTCAAGGTCTGTGCTCACTGTAAATAACCATTCTTTTTTTCTCTACAGCCTTAGTGTAGTTTTCCTGCAACATTTTACATGAAATATTAATTCTCAAAACAGTTTCTGTCCCATTGAAGATGACTAGGGAGTCAACCCATGTTCTGTACAGATGCTGAGGATTTGAAAAAAAGAATTAAGGGAAAAAATCTGTATGACTAAATTTGATGTAATCTGGAGAAGTAACCCTGTTGCTCAATTTTAAAGTCAGTGGGAGTTTTGCCTGTTACAATTTGGCCCAACCAAGCTAATCATAAAAGTGCCTAGTTTTCAAAGAAACTTAGTAAAATATTGCATAAAAGAAAGCCAGATCACATTAAGATCAATGAGAAAGCAAACTCTGGAAGAAATATGTGAAGCCCAAAATGAAATTATATGTCCTCACTTCCTAAAGCTTGGAGCTAAGAACCTCTGCTGGCTGAGTGCGTATGTAAGAACCCTGCAAACTGAGTAATTTTCTTGGTTGGTTACCTAAGTTTTTTTCATCTTCCCCACTGACTGCTGCAGGAAGCCTGATCTAGACACCGATCAGCAGTTGCTTGCAGCTGCTAATGACAAAACTAATACAGAAGAGGAATATGCTGTGAAAACCATAGAATTGCAGAGTGGCTTGGGTTTGGGAGGGACCTTAAAGATCATATATGATGTCCAAGCTGTGGACAGGGATATCTTCCACTAGACCAGATTGCTCAAAGCCTCATCCATCCTGTCCAGAGATGGAGCGTCCACGGCTTTTCTGGGCAACCTGTTCTAGACAGTAAAGAAATTGTTTCTAATATCTAATCCAAACCTATTCTCTTTCAGTTTAAAGCCACTCTCCCTTGTTCTGTCACTCCTGTCCCTCTCAGCTCCCTTTAGCCCTCTTCAGGTACTAGAAGGTGCTATAAGGTTTTCAAAAAGCCTCTTCTACAGTCTGAACAGCCCTGAATATTTCAGCCTATCTGCAGAGGAGAGTTGCTCCTTTTAAATTTTCCTTTTAAAAGGGATGTTATGTTTCCTCTTTTCCAATGGGAACTTCACCAAACTACTGTGACTTCTCAAATGTGATAAATAGTGGCTTAGCCATCACCACTTCTTTCAGGACCTGCAAATGTCTCTCATTGGGTCCTGTGGACCTTCAGGTTCCTAACATGTTTTTGAACCTGATCTTCTACTGTGGGTAGTTCTTCATTCTCCAAATTCCTGCAAAATTCTGCAAGTTGAGCGGTCTGACTGGAGCATTTGCCGGTGAAGACCAAAGCAAAAAAGTCATTGAGTACCTCAGCCTTCTCATTTCCTGGGTAACAACCTCTTCCATTTCCTTTCAGATAGGGTCAGCATATTCCCTGGTATCAAATCTCAGTACAAATCCCTAGTGAAAACCTCAGACAAGCCACTGGGTTTGTTTTACAGCTGAGATGAACCACTGATTCATGTGAGCTAATATGTTCATACAGTAATAGTCTCACAATTTGAAAGCTGACACCTTTGGTTCATTCTTTTAAATATTATCAGAAAAATCAATTCTGGATTTTTGCATGTGATTTTGTCACGTGAAATACAACCTGAGGCTGCTGGACACTGGATGTTTGAGTGACTAGCACATGTGATTTTAGATCCAGAACAACACTGATCAAAGGGGTCTACCCTTCCTTGTGTCATGTAGGAGAGGGGTGTCTGTATTTGTGCTGGGATTCGTATCCCCGTAGACAGATTAGTACATTGGTTATGGTTTACCTTGGGCAAAGTCATGATAAAAATGCTGCAAATCACAAATGTGCTTGCACAACAAAAGGCCGTCATATTGCCTTGTCTCTGGGTAATCTGAATGTTGTTGCCTAAAGTTCTGTATGTGTCTGAAGAGTAATATCTTTTTTTTTCCCTGAAAATCTAACTGAGAAGGGAGACCAAAATCCCTTATTTAGTCAGCTGTAAGTCCTCCCAGTTTTGTAAATCCAGATTTTATAGGGGAAATTATTTTTTGTCAGTTTAGTGTCTCTGTGAAGGAAGGTTGAGTAAACCTACAGTTTGTGTGCTCTCATGTCAGTGTAGCTGATTTACCATTTAGTGTTTGGTGGCATATAGAAAAAGGACTGGTGTGGTAGGTACCAACAGTTGGTCTTCTTTGGTAGGATTGTCTTCCTTTGAGCTTCTCATACAGATACAAGTGCTGCTTTTTTTTAAGCTCTCATTGAAATGAAGATTATGCTGATATTTAATCTTTTTTACCTGTGTATTTCTTTCACTTCTTTACATATCAAAACTTACAGTAATTTTGTACCTAAAAAAGCCATCTCTAAAAACTCCTAGAGGTCATGGCAGCAGTGGAAAACCAGGCTGGTAATAGTTACCTCAAGAACATACTGTTTTCCTTCTGTGACTCATGCCTTTCTTCTCAAAAGCAAAGAAGCTTGTAAATCAGTTAGGTGTGAGGAAGTAAAACAATGGAAAAGAATGTTGTATTTGAGCACTTCGGTTGCCATGATGCTGGTGGCTGACAATAGCAATTTTTCTTTGCAGAAATAATAGTGCTTGCCATCTATTATTAAAAACATTGAGAATGAAAGAAACCTGAAGTTTATAAAGCCTCACAGAGTAGCCAGGTGCAGGGCTGTGCTGAGGATGTGTACAATCACATGCTGTTTTGGGATCAGCCATCCTAGTTGTTGCGAAGTTAATGCAAAGGCACAGTTGGTCCCTTTTTGCAGCTATAATAGAACATCTTTCATAGGATCTGTATTTCAGGTGAATCTTCATTGCTTTCATATGAAATGTATTGGCTTTAGTTTATATTGTGTAGATAAGAGTATGTCCTGATGAATATGAATAAAGTGGTTGGTTTGAATTCAGTCACCAGAGTTTGACATGAGGCAGGAATACTTCATTCCCTTATAACTGCTTTCCTCCTGATAGATGCAGAGGCTGAACTATGGTTCTTTAGTGCAGTTATAATTTTCACCTTTATTATAAAGGAGAGGCACAGACATTTTATATAATACGTGGCTGTGAAAGTATATATTTGATAATTCCAGGTGAGGTATTGGAAAGGCTTTGGATACTCATTTCTAATACTTCTCTCTTTAGTGCAGAATTGCAGCAATGAATTTCTAAAACTGAGTTTCTGTGGCCATCTTATATGATGCAGAAGGGTGGTGAAAAACATTCATAAATGTTGACTTTTTAGTGAAGTAATCTTACTTCTGAATTTTATTGCTGTATTAAGAACACTGGCATTTATACATTCTGTGATGACCTGCAGACCACTTTGCTTATAAATGCAAAGCCATCAATTTGTTCTGCAGCATGTTAGAGACATAACTATGCTACAAACTAGCAAAGCCTTATCAGTTTTTCATCTGATGAGATTTCTTGGGTTTTTGTTCAAGACTCTGAAGAGTCTTGCTTTTTGCAAACAAAACTTTGTTTGAAGAACTCACTTGAAACCAGTAAATGTGTTTATTGTAGAGGATAAGGAGAAATTTGCCAATATTTTGGGAGGCTGATGAATTAAATACACTAACTACCAAGAACTCAGATTTGGTGAACTAAAACGATGTATTTGTTATTTATACTACAATACATGTTATAATCACAGTCTACAAAAGCCATATATTCAGGGATACAGTGCAGTGGAATGGGGAGAAAACAACTGGAATTTGTTATTCATCAGGGATAACTGTTAAACCACGGAAGACATTGGGTCTTCCCTTGAAAAACATATCATGACCATATAATGCCAGAATAATGTGCTTTTTCAGCCTATTGTTCATCTCTTCAAGGTTTTTGAGAGCTCAAATCTTTCTGTTCTTCGATTTATCAATAATTTTGCAAATCTTTGTGAAAGTTCTGTTAGTATGAAAAAATACAAGGATCTTCTGAGCCTGCTTCTAAGTAGGTAGAGAACTACCTTTTCATTATCAAGAGCTGAAAAATTTTTAGTTTTTAATATCAGATTTCATTTTTTCAAGTGCTTTTTTCAGCGAGTTTTAACACCTGTTACATTTATTTGCCCTGAGTATTTTTTTTTTCAAAAAGGCAGTGACATCTTGCATTTGCCCAGAGGTCACCGATCTAAATATCAATATTTTCTTAAAGTTCTGGAAGAGTTTTCAACATTGATGAAGTCTAGGTCACCTGAAGACCCCAATTACAATATTTTAGCAAGAGTGATATGAGTCAAATTAATGTGTACTTCAGTAGATGCCTTCATTAGTAGACTAATGGTGGTAGCTTACACTTACAAGGTGGCATCAGTATGTCAGTGCTTTTATTTCCAAGTCAACTAACAAGTAGTTAAAGATGCAAGAATATAATAATTCTAAATCACTTGGAAAAAATAATGTAAGCAATTTAGAAGTGATGTTAGAAACCAGTCTGCTGTTAAATCTCAGGACTGTCAGCTGATATGCCTTTCAACAACTTTCATGACCTTCTTGAATTTTATTGAGGTAAGATCAGTAACAGAAAACAGTCTTCATGGAGCTTATTATTAAAGGCTGTATTAAAAAAAAAAGAAAAAACAACGCATAAGATTTCTGTGTAAAGTTGCTTGGTGCTAAAATAATATGGGGTAACTTAATAGACTGGTATGAATTATGCAATGCATATATAATAGACAGTATCATTTTAGAGGCAGTGAAAATGAAAATATTAATGTGTTACAAAAATGAAAAGTTAATACAAACTTTTCTGGTTCTTCTGTTCTGGTTTGCAAAACAGTTTCTACATTTTGTTATCTGAATGGATCAATCATGATTGTACAATAATGGAGATTACCTCACCAGAGACAAAAATATAGATTTTCTTACATCAGGCTACATGTGGTATTAGTCATGTGGTTAACTATTGATAACACGATAGGTATGACTTAATACTACTATGTTCTGTGTTCAGGGTCGTGTTTCAATTACAGGAGTTTATTATGTAATGATACTTAAAAACAATGTATTGTACATGGTTAATTGCCAAGGCTCTGGCATTTCTGTTTATCTTTACAGAATAGTATATAATTTAGTGTCAGAAAGTAGTTCCAAGACAAGAAATGCAGTCTTCTGCACTCAAGCAGCTAAGTCAGAGCTAAGTATAGAAGGAGTGGAAATCAAAGGTTGTCAAGGCATAGTGCACTGGTGAACAAATATGAGCACAATTCTTTGCAGCTTTCAGGAAACTGATGTTTTACATTTCTCTCAGATATACAAATATCTTTCATACATTTCACTGACTGCTAAAATGTACCGTTTCATGTTAAGTTATCATTATAACATAAACATAGAAATGTTAAAATGAGCATTCTGGTATCTAGAATTGGGTTGTATATCTGCCTGTGGGACTGGCAGTTATCATTGAGGCGCTGAGTCTGATTTTTATGTGCCGTAAGGTAGCTTAAGAAGCAAGATGATCTTAAGGTGGTTCTATATTATGTATAATTTATCATGTTGTGCTGTAACCTATTATGGATTTTTGCTTCCTGTTACTGGAGAGTATATTTATCTAATATATATCTAGGCTGATTTGTGGTGTGCGGGGTAAGGTATTACTATTAGTATTACCACTTATAAAAACAGGTGCACAAATGTGAGGTTGTTTCTGCTGTTGGCAATTTCTATGCAGGAAAGTGGATAGGTTTTTTACCATCACTGTGAAAATATGTCATTGTTTTCATCAGCCAAAGAGGAATTAGATAAAGGCTCAGAAAAAAACCCATACTACTTGTCTACTCACGGTGCTTAACTATTATCAGACCCCGTAACAGCTTTCTTATGGCAAGGGTTTGTAACATTTCACACGTGATGTGCCATATTACATTGTTCTTGCTCAAACTGAGGTAGAGTTTAGCTGGGCCCAAGAAGAAGTTGAATAAACCCAGCAGATCCAGGAGCTGAGAAACAGCTACCTTTCCCAGGTGACAGTCTCAAGATGCTGGGTCCCTTTGCTTGTGATCTGCAGACAGTGGCTGGATGTTGTCCAAAATCCCATGACATAATACTTTTTGCACCTGCTAAGGAGGCTGATGGCTTACCCTTAAGGAACTCCAGGGAGTGTTGCAGTGCTTGAATCTTTCATACACAGTTGTGGGTAAGGAGTAAGGCCCTTTGGGTCCACCATTTGTTTCTGTTGTGTGTATGAGATGTTGGAACAGTCTTGGGAAGCCAGGGAGCACAAGAAGAAGTTACATAAGGAGAGGGAATGTGTCTTTACCACCACAAGTAAGAGGGGAAGACATAAGAATGGAAAAAACCCACATTCAGTGGTGAACATGCTGGTGTTCTGTTCTGTTCTGTTCTGGTCTGTCAAAGTCAAGCCAAAACATAATCATGCACTTGCATAATAGATCCGCCGAACTTTTCTATACTGGGCTTTTTCCCTAACAGGTCTTTATGCTACATTTTAAATCAAAATCTAATGTTTTTAATGTTCATCTGATTTTATAGTTAACTTTTCATCAGTTTTGGTCTCATTTGTGAACTGTCCGTGTCTAGATTACAGTTTCACATAATACATTTATTTTGCAAGACTCCCATTATTTGTGCTCTGCTTGGAACAGAACACAACAGCCTCTCTCCTCCCCAAAGCAAGTGGCTCTTTTAATTACAGGAATTTTTTCAGTGTATATAAAACCTATTTTCCATAAATAATCAGGAAAAATATACATTCTTTACATTTGCTCATAAAAATTATGTAAGGAGGGTTACTAAAATGGATGAAAACTTAGAAGCAAATTAATTGCTGGTTTGGTTTTTTTTATTATTTTTCAATTATATGGAGATGCTACAGTGGGTGTTTCTCAGAGTGTAAGCTTGATTGACTGATGATTTCTATTTTACAGCTGTGGTAAGATATTTCTCTCCCCTCTTTCCACTTGAAGAAATACTGCTGTGGTATCATGACAGACTTGTGCTACTTTTGATTAAGTAGAATCTAATAACAGCTTCCACTCATCAGGTGACACTTTAATACTCTTTAATATCCTCATAAAAATGGAATATGAAGCAGTCGTTTGTAGATGTAAGCTGGAATGAAATAGGACTCTTCTGTTATTTCTTTCCTTGTGAGTTTTTGTCTGTTGGTCAAAAAAACGATTATCTTCATGGTTGCTTGTTTTGAGTGGCTGTATGGAGGCCCATCTGTGGAGCACCAGTCTGAATTAGAGCCACATTTTCTCTGTTCACCTGCCAGCTTGGTTCATCTAGTCAGAAAGAAAAGCCTTAACCTCCTGAAATGATGCGGTGTGAGCTCAGAGCAGCTCTGGGCTAGCAACTTCCATTCTGACTCTGGCTCCTACCCAGATGTTGGATGATTGGACTGAATCTAGCTGAGCATTTAAATTTGGAAGCAGTGGTGGAATGATGGTTTTATCATGGAGTTGGAACATTCTGGAGACAAATAAGCTGTTATTTGTAGCAAACTTTACAAGGTGAATGAACAAAGTGGCTTATGTATTTGGGAGAAAGCAGAGCCACCTCAACAGGTGACTGGTGTCAGTGGCTAACCCAAATCCCTGCATGCACCAAGAGCACTTGCACTGACTGGAGTGGGGATTTTGGAAATCTTTGGTGACTCAGGTGGAAATGCTTTTGGGAAGGAGTTGAGCTGAGAGACATACAAGGATAACGTACTGCTTGCATGTCTCTCCATCACTGACAGTGGCAGATTTGAATGTAATTCTCTACTAGCTGGCTTTTTTTTGTGAGGCTTTTTTTTGCTAGGCAGAGCAGGTGTGGGACTTGTCTGTCCTAGGTGCTAGTTGTCCTGGACTCCTTTCCTTGGCAGGGGAAGCTTAGAGGAAGTTGTCTTGTGCATCATGCCCTACAATTATTAGTGTTTCCACTGACTTAAAAGCAACATAGTTTCTAAGCATGCAAAAGTTTGATTTGAAATCACACATGACAGTAAATAGTGGGAATGTGCTTTAAAATGATGTTAGTGGCTTTTCAGGGCTCTCATCTCTGTCATGCTTAGCCTTTGAAGGAGGTTATGCACCAGAAAATGGTAATGGTTTTCTTAGTGACACTGCGGGAAGATGCACAGCTGATGGGAAAGAAAAAAATCCAGATCTTGGTCTGGTATTGCCTTTGCCCTCTCATTATGAAGTAATCTGAATTGAGTAGAGAAATAACTGACTATAATAGAAAAAAAGCAGATGAGGTAGCAGAGATTGTGCATCTGCAATTTTCAGCACTGAGAAGTATTTACTGGAGATAAAAAAATGGTCTTATAATTTGGTTCTGAATTTTGGAGTGCTTTCTGCTTCCCTTCACATGTTCTAGTACTAGATTTGAAATTTTAGTTGTAAAAATTCAAATATTGATGTGCAGGAAAACACGTGATGTGTTTCAATGCTTGCCCCCAGAAACATGCTGTCTCCTTTGGTGAGAAGCCTGAGTAGATGACAGGCTTTCACTAGTTGAAATTTGATCCATAAGTAACAGATTTTAAAACTTACATTTCCCTGACAGAATCACAAGCCTCATCTGTTTGACTGTGAGGAGCATGTATGTATGATTCTATTAATGATTTTAAGGACATCTTCTTCCACACATCATCAATGATGGCTACTTATGAGATACTGTGCTTATAAGAAGCTGGATGTATATGCTTAAGTTTTTGTGGGATTAGGATTTGCTTTCACTTACTCTTCTGATTTTTGTCAAATTCAAGGGAGTTATGTGGTTGGCTTCTGAATACATGATATATTGATGGCTTCAGGGACTACTTCCCCTCTTACCAGGTGTTCTCCAAAAATGGGCCAAGTTTACAACTAAGTAATCATTAAACTATAGGCCAGGCGTGCTGGAAGGTAAAGCCTACTTGCCAGTTAATGTTTCTGGCTTGGTAAAATCCTGGTGCTACTAAATATTTGATTTTAATAATGTGGTACCTGATGTCAGGCTATGTTTACCTCCTTGTTCCACATTTTCTTAATGTAATGGTTTCTGTTGCTCATTAGATATGGATGGTAAGTATGTAAAGTAACTGTTTACTGTTGCTCTTTATATTTACATTTTTCTTTTTTCTTTAGGGAATTAACGCAATTTGGTAATAGTTGTGCATTTTGAGGTTTTTAGTTAGGTTTATTCAACCATTTTGCATTTTCCATACAGCTGTTGATGTGGAACTAAGGGTGGAGATCTGTAATTACTTCAAAGACTACCAGAATCTGTTTATTATTTTCAACCCAAGTGAGTAAACCTGTCACAGTGTCTATTATTTAGTGGCATGAGAGTAAACTATACTTTATAATGTTATCATTAGTTAAACCAGTTTCCCTGCTCCCCCCTTCATTTCCTTCCTTATGTTTTTGTAGCACATTATTTTCTTGAGGCTGAATTCTGTATTGGAGCTGCACAACATCAGATCTGATCTGACTGGGGCGGTAAAAATGTGACTGTGATAATACTCATCTTGGGCGAAGATATGTGGTTAAAGGAATGGTGGGATACAGACACAAATCTATTTGTAGAGATGTTGAGTGAGAAAATCTCAGAAATATTCCACCATATTTCAGGCTCATAACTCACTATAAAACTAAAGCTGTCATTTTAACATAATGGTGAAACATCAGGAAATTATCGTCTTACGGTTCTGATCATTGTCTGAAGTTCATCCAGGCTGTTATACCCTGAAGTTCTACACAGTCTGGCTGCATCTCACATAAGAATAGGCTTTTTATTTTTGTGAGTTTTTTTGCTACTTCCTGCCTCCACTTCATCTGGAAAGGCTGTAAGAAAAGCCTTTCTCATCATATGGTATTTCTTGTTAATATTATTGCTATTTCAGCATTTCATATTCCAGACTGGGTGGAGGTTACAAGGATGATAATTCAATTTAATATGTGACTGTGTATAAAGAAATTTTTGGTTGAATCATCTGAGGCAAAGCAAATAGTTTTAAAGCATCTTTATTAAAATGCACCTCATGACTTGTAGTGGCCTGGAAGAGTTCCTTCAAGATTGCTCTCTGGGATTGTAGAGTAGCAGGAGTGAGTGTCCCTGGTATATCTTTTACCTGGTTTGCATCAAGACTCAATTATGCTAGAGAGAATTTTCACTGTAATTTCTGAGTACTTAGTGGACTCAAAATAACAAAAATTACTTACCATGTATTATAGATATCTTACACTACCCTTCTATAATTTTATCAGTATTCATGAAGATGATTTATTTAAAATGGGGTAGTAAAAGTGTGGTGTTTCGGTTTTTGGTTTCTGGCGCTTCTCACTGAGCAATTGCAAAACATTCCTGACTGCTTATATGCTGAGTATCTCTGTGGTGGTCTGTCCATGAGTGCTGGAGAGGTGGAAAAATTCTCCTATTGGAACTGACACTGAGTCTACTGGCTGCAGACAGAAAATGCCCTCAAATGTTTGTCTTAAGTAGCATATATATGGTATTCGGCTTTTTGAGAATTGTTCAGGATTCTTTCAATACAATTTTTCTATGGAGAATGCTTATTTGTTAAAGTTCTTAATTAAACAATCTATTTGTTTTCTTAGTCTGATGAAAATTTGGAGGAGAGGATTGTGGGTTTTGTGTTTTTGTAAACTAGTCATCTCTGCAGTTTTCCTGTGCAGGGATATTGAGGAAGAAAGAACAAGAATTTACCACATTCCTCCCTGGAGACCTGGGAAACTATGGATGAGATTCACTTAGACTGAGAAGTGCCCTGAGTGCCCTGAGTGAGAGGCAACTGTGTACCCTGAGACAGATGAGATGTAATAAACCCAACTGTCTATTTAAATAGTTTGAGTGGACACTACGTGAAACACTTCCATTAAGGCAAATGTGTCCAGTACCTTTCCTCATAATACCTGCCTACTGTCCAGGTTCTTGGTTATAAGTAATAGATAAAAATATGTTTGCTCATGGGTAAGACACAAAATCTTCCATAGATTCAACAAAATAACCCCAACTACATGGTTGTTATTATCTGGTTTAGTGGAAACATAAAGTACAGGAGAAAAAGTGTGTGTGCTCTGAAAATGAAGTATTGTTCTAGAATAATGAAAATTGTCTTTCATGAGAAATGTCTTACAATAATTCCTTTCACATTGCTCTGAAAGGAATTATTTTTCATGTTCTCTGAAAGTATCTTCAATAATGTGCACTATGACCAAGGAGTTGGTTTCTCAATAGAAAGTACAGTTGTCCTGAGCATATCAGGGTAAAGCGCATCTTTATATGAATTTTGCTGCCAAGACTACGCTTAGATTTGGGGTTTTTTGTATTGGACTACTTAGCTAAGTTGAAACTCATATTAATTTTCTGTCCCATTTGTCGTAAAGCTTATGACCTGGCTCCCAGTGAATATCCCTTTCCTGAGTACTACCTAGGTCCCTCCTAGCTAGCCCGAAAGAGATGAAATTGTGACTCAGCACAAAGAATAAGAATGCTCCCACACCTTCTTATAATCTGAGAGGTGAAGGAGCTTCAGCTCCAATGTGCTCTCACGTTATTTTGATACTTCTTTTGAAGTATCTCCAGTAAGAGACCAGGGCATCTTTGTGATAGCCATTTTATTGAACAGAATGAAAAGGTTTTGTATTCCAGCCTTTATCATTTGAATAAAGAGAATCACCTAAGGCATAAAAGAGCTAAGCATAGGAGAATTGAACTGGAATTAAATACCTATTAACCCTCATCTCCCTCTTAAAAAAGCCCAACAACTTGCAAACCAACTACAAACACATCCATGCTGTAGTAATGAGGATGCATTTGCTCCCTTCTGAGGGAGCTGTTCCACAGTGCCATGCAGAGGATCTTTTTTTTTATATGAACTTTCTGTTGCAGTGCATAAACTCTAAATTACTCAACTACATAAATATTTAAGTGAATTCAGCTTTTCTGGCAGACATGCAATTCACCAACAGCTGGGATTTTCCTTTATCTATGTTCTCACAATTCTGTGAACTAAGAGTTGTAGTGCAGGTAGCTTTTTTTTCCCCTTTTTTCTTTTGTGAGGGAAGATTTTAAGAAAAAATTGTAAGGAATTCCAACTATTACGATGACATTTTTATTCTACTTTGGCTCTTAGGGATTCAGTATTTCAAATACAATGTATCTCCCAAGTTATTTTTATCTGGCCTTTTGGCAACACTTAACCAGCTTTTTCTAGCTGTATTATATTTGCAATCAAAAATCAGTGGGAAATATTTTTGTTTACAGTATCTAACATTTTAAAAAAACAAAATATACAGAATTCTTAGTAGAACACTGAATTTTCTATAGGATTTTAAACACAGAGGAAAAAAAATTGTATCATCAAATCTTTGAGCTTAGGGTACTTTTATGCTGAAATCACCTGGATTTATTGTTGGTTTTCTTATTGAGGTAGCTGTAACAGCAGCCATTGATGGCACAGGAGTGCCCATGAGAGCATGGCCCAGAGCAGGCTGGAACAGAGTCCAGCATTCTGGAATCTTGCCTGGTGTGTATGCCAGGTGGAGCACTGCCTTGTCTGGGCATCTGGATGCTCCTCCATCTCTGCATTGTAGCCTGCTGAACCTTGTAGCCTTGCCTTTAGATTTGTTGTTCTTCAGGTCCTCTGGGACTGTATCTCCCACATTCAGCTAGACATCTCCAATTTCTAATTTAGTTCAAGGAAATAAAGAGTGGATGCCACCAGGTCACACAGAAGAATGTCACTTCTAAAAAAGCAAACAGCTGATATTTGAATTTTATTTTTAGCTTATTTCCTGTTGTTTTCCTGTGGCCGCTGATGTCACAGAAGCTTCCTTTCTAGTCACTTTGCTTAAAATATACATACATTGTCCATATATGCATCTTCATGCCAGAGTTTGGCTTTGTTAGATTGTCCAGTGTATTTGTTTATGAATGAAGCAGTATTGGCTCAAACTCCTTGAGAATGAGCACTGCAAGGAACTTGTGAGGCTTTTTCTCCTTCTGTGAACACAGCCCTGAGAATTTGGGTGCTCAGCAGGCTGTGTTCCCAACCTGTGTGCTTGTACCCTGGGCAAGCAGACATTTCCCCTGACAGACCCACAGTAGACAGTAGACTTCCGTCTTGGCCCAAATGCTGGATGTCTCTTCTCTACTTTAAAGTAAAGGATTGAGTCAACATTAGTCATCTGTAGGACTTAATGTCAGAACGAGTCATTCATCAGGAGTTACCATATGTGTATGGACTGTAAGGAAGAGTAGGGTCTTCAAATGCTATAATAATAATAGAGGATGCTGTCCCTGGAGGTGTCATGTGGATTCTTGCTCTCTCCTTTCTATTTTTAATTCCCCTTTGAAATGAGTTTATTGAGTCATGCAGGACTAAAAGAAATGCAACAGACAATAATTCAGCTTCCTTATTTCTTGCTTTATTCATGCACTGACCAGACACTCTTCGTCTTCCTAATTTCCGATCTCCTCCCCCATACCCATTCACTTCCTGAATTTCTTTGGCTTATAATAACACCACAAAATCCATATGATTATTCATTTAGGCATATTGTTTCCTTTTTTTTTTCCTGAGGGGTAGGTGATTCTCATAGACATAAGTTATTCCTGGATAGGTAAATTTTAGCACATGCAGCATTGAAATAAAGCGTTAGGTATTACAAGGAGTTCCCAGCCTTTCGTAAGCAAACATGTAATTAGAAATTATTTATTTATTCCCTACTGGACATTTGCTGGAGTTGGAAAGAAGAGGACTTTTGTCAAAAGTTGATTTTCTGTGTGTTTGTTTTCCCATTATTTTCTTACTGCATGAGTGTGCAACAGAACCAAATTTTTACACAGTACTCCATGTTGTGGTTCAGTCCTAGTGTCACATTATAATTTTCACCACAACATCATGTCCAGTGGCAATTGAGGCATAGATTACCCACATTTTGTTCAGAATGTCCTGTTCTTGGCACATTAGTGTGCATGTTTTTTAAAGAGTCTGTAGATGTCTCTAATGAGGGAGTTCTATTTGTATTTAAGTGGCATTAGGAGATCCTGGCTGTATTAACAGCACCCACAAGGGTTTGACCATTGTCCATCTGGGATCTCAGAATTTCATGTGAAGTCTCTCAGTTGCATTAGTAACGTGGAGTTAGTTCTCCTTCCATCTAACTGTGCAGTGAGTAGCCACAGCTTCCATTAGAGGTCCTTCAGCAGAGTATCTACATGATAGACACACTCTTAGAGATTTCGTGTGGTGCACTCCATAGCTTTCTTTAAGTGGAATATGCATATATATTGTATTTAAACTTCTCTTAATTTTCTTCTTGCAGGTATTACGACAACTTTACCCAGTGCACAGAACGTGAAGCCAACAATGCAAGTTGCTTTTGGCCAAACCCTCTTGCAGAAGGCTTTATCACTGGAATTCATAAACAATTCTTTTCAAACTGTACTTCAGAAAAGGTTCACTGGGAAGATCCACCAGATGAAATTCTCATAACACTGATCTTGATCCCAGTCATGTTGACATGTGCCATGATAACACTAGTAGTATGGTGCAGCAAGAGAAGTGATATCCTGGTGTAAGTTCTTCCTCTGGGCTTTCTTTTTCTTCATTTCTTTTTTCCCTAAACACTAAGAAAGGAGGATGAAGAGAGGAACTTGTCAGAAAGATTTCAGATCTGCTGAAATGAAACCAGTGAGATACTGAGATTCTCCTGTGGATGAAGATCTGCCTGCTGCTGCAAGTCACTACTTCTGTCTTGATCCTGAATGTTGCTGGTGGAAAACTCTACTTCCATCAAGCCTCATCAACAGGGAATTCACAGGCAGCTCCCAGAAACAGGAGAGTTCACAGGTGAATGCACCCCTTGTCTGCAAAAGGGGTAAAGTTACATTCCTATGGGTAAAGGGGGCTGGTAAAGTTCTGCAAAGCTGTATGCGTGTAATACTGACTGTGGGGGAGGTGATATGTCTTCAGGTTTTGTGCAGGACACTTAAGGTTTTCATCTGTGAACCCTTGTTCCTCCACGAACTGATCATGGATCAGGACCAGGTGGCAGCTTTCCTAGAAGCTAGTCGAATTCATCATTATCAAAAATGGGAAGTATTGTTCTGGCAAAGAAACAGTTTATGTGTCCAGTGACTATCTGCACAAGGAAATTTTCATGCCACATTATAAAATAGTTTATAAAATTCCTTTAAGCATGGCTACTTGGAATTGTATGTCTTACAAACAAACTCTGGGAGGATGTACAGGTCTTATTTTACAGAGCTGGAAAATGTGAAAGGAATTTGGCTGATTATAAATATACTAAAGAGTAATGAAGAAACGATCATATGCCAGACTCTTTATTTTTCCTCTTTTATAATTATTATTCTTGATGACTTGTGTTCACTGTATACTTCCCACTCTCACTTCAATTTGTGCAAGTGATATCTTACAAATAAATATAAAGGTGTCATGTTGATTGAGCTGCCTTTCGGAATATTGTACATAATTCCTTGTCCATGAAGAGTGTGGGAACTAAAGTATGAACATCAAAACTTGGAATAGAAGTAGGAGGAAAGAGAAAAAACTCAGAAATCTTAAAGTTATATAATAGTTGAAATAAAGATCATATGCTCAAAACAAAAGAACTTCTCTGCGTTGCAAACCTTCCTTTCACAAAGTGCATTGCAGTCCAATGCTGTTGTATGACAAGTGTGCAGTGTCTGTTACAAGTGACTCTTCATTTTTCCATACCTTATGCACACAAATAAAATACAGTTAAATGGCTGAGTAGTTGTGTTTTATATATTTTATAGTTAGATTTTATCCATTAAGATTCTGGCTCTGTGTTTGAGACTTAGGTCTGTGAGTATGAGAAGCATTTCTGTGCTTGAATTAAATTACAGATGCTCAATTTATGAGATTATGTGCATACATAGTACATAGATAAATAAATAACCCCTATAAGCTGTGTTGACTTGTTTTCAGATCCTTTCACAAGGGTTGAAGGCACCAACTAGTTTTTACCCTAATTTTAATTCAATTTCAAAAGCATTTCCTGTGTGTTTTTCCAAAGACTCTTTCTCAATTTCTAGATGTGGGCAGAAATTGCTCTTTGTAAAAAAGAAGAATGAAATAATGTACTAAGGATTTCAGTTTAATTTTCTATTAAACTGTTGTTTTCTATATTAAAATGCTTTAGACCACCAAAACTAGTGGTCAATTAAAAAACCCAATCCATTCATTTTATCCAAAGTATTGTTTGGTTAAGGATTTTGTGTGGCCAAAACCAAATAATCTTATATTCTGCATGGAGTTTCATTTTAATCCTCATTTTACCTGAAGTTCAGCAAGCTTCGAGGCAAGTTTCAAAACTCTGGTATGGAAACCACATGGCAAAAATTTTGACTTCTAAAAAAACACGTTCATTTCAACCAAATTGCTATGTTTGGGGCAAATTCTGGACCATTTATAACTCATTTGAAATTGTGTTCACCTGGTGAACAGGTTACCTGAGAGATACCAGTCAGCTTAATTCATAAGCTTAATTTATAAAACAGATTGGCCTGGGTACTAAGGGAAGAAGAAAGCTTGATGACTTCATACAACCAGATGTGTACTGTGGTTCTTTAAAAGAATGCCATGTTTAAAATCTCTAGTTCAAAGAGTCTTTAAAAATGTGAGATCCAAAGAAAGAGAAATAATAGATTTTACTTCATGTGCTGTGAAGTAGGGGTAGAGGATTCTGTCACCAGTCTGTGCTTTGGAGGTGAAAATTCAATCATTGTGTGTCTTCCTCATCCAGGTGTGATCTTCCATTGATTTTTATATAGCTGAAGAAGGGCAGAGAAGTTGAAACCATGCATGGGAAGCAACACTGGTTATTTGATGTAGTCTCAGTGGTTAAAAACTGAGAAATATTTATTATGTTTTTTAGGAAAAAAACAGCTGCAGCAGTCAGTTCTTAAGTGTTGTGTACATTAATAGGGACCCAGAATTGTAATTGTTGACTCTTTTGACATAGGTTC
The DNA here is from genome assembly GCA_020086605.1 of Lanius collurio. NCBI lineage: Eukaryota > Metazoa > Chordata > Aves > Passeriformes > Laniidae > Lanius > Lanius collurio. The sequence continues at coordinate 27,738,389 of JACBWW010000011.1, forward strand.
TACTATGTGTTAATGTGAGTTAGTGATTGTTTTCTGCTGTATGGACCTTGCTACCTCTCCCCGCAAAGGGTGTTTCCACTGGCAGGAAAATCACATATGGTACCAAGAATCTGGCTCATTTATTAATTGCAAATTAATTTGATGTCACAACAGAGTCTCAGGACTAAAGATATTCAAACAGAATAACAATTAGAATAACAATTAAAATAACTTGTTTAAAATCATTCCTAGAACTGGAGAGTGGTCGATCCCAGCAATGTTTAGGCCCAAAGAGAAGTGACAGCTACCCGATGTTGCTAACTGCTGTGAGTTGCGGGATTTTTTGCATTCAGTAACAACTGGGGAAGTGTGTATTTCCATAGGGTATAAGAGCTTCAGCAAAGAGTTAACAGAAGAAGATGATGAATAGGAGGACCAAAACAAAGGCAGAGATGGCTGTCATCTCTTTCAAGAAAAATAGCAGGAGGCCAAAGAAGGAATAGAGCTGCTTCAGGGCAAGGATAAAGATGGTCAAGAACATAAAAAATTCAATACTTTCTTCCAAGAGTATGACCTCACCATAAGCAGGTTAGTAGCAATTATCCCTCGGGGTAAGGAATGGTGAGGAAATCCTACATGCTTTCTGCCTCTGTCCAATGTTCATGTGGAGGGAATTAACAGCCTCTTTAATTTCTGGCATCCCCACAATTAAATGAATGTATATGGTGTAAATGCCCTTCTACACAGATGGGGCATCCAGATGAATGTACAGGATGGCTCAACAGGTGTGCCCCTTTTCTGACTGGTGTAGGTGGTGTCTCTTCCTGTCTGAATGTCATATGTGGATCCTGGCAGCAGGTGTCTGCCTGCTCCAATGCGTGGGATCTTTTGGAATCTGAAGCAAAGCACGAATTTTGCGAGGCAGCAAAATGTAATACTGCAGTGCTGGACATTATTTTGCTTAAGCCTTGATCGTCAAAAGCATGAGGGTATTTCAGAAAATGAGAGGTCCTTACCTGTATTTGCAAAGTCTGAGTACCATAGGATAAACAGAAAATATTGTATTTTTTTTAACACGCATGTGGGTTGGAAGGATAAGGACAGTAAGTCCTTGTCTTAGCATTTAGGCTGTCATTGCTTCTGAATACAAGAAGAATGGAGCTTTGTGTGTGCTTTGACAGAAATACCTACAAGTATGTAGTGTTGTCTTAATACTCAGAAGTGGAATTAGAAAAAGCTATTGAATTTTAGTTAAAGAGTCTGTGTTTCTCTTACTCTAACAGAACTTTGAAATAAGAAGCTGGGGCCCTCAAATAGCTCTGTGAATTTGATAAGAAAAGCAAATTTTCTGCACAGTAGGAAATCTGAGGAGCATTGGGGCTACTACCCTGTCTTTGGCTAAACTCTCAGCAGAACATTTTGAAAGGAGGCAAATAGTAACGGTGCATAATGGGCATAATCTGTCAACACCAACTGTGCCAAAACACTCAGAGAGTGGAGGCAGAGCCAGGTGGTCACAGGCAGTATAGAGGTACCGCCCTGCTTAGAGTTGGCTGTGAGAGCTAATTCTGCTCAGAAGTGTCTGGAGACACATCAGCGTGGTGCCGTACTTGGCTTAGAGTGATGTGCCTTTTTTGGCTTATGCAGAAGCTTGTGTGATGGCCTGACTGCTGGAATGGAGACAGCTTGAAGTGAGTTTGTAAAAGATGTGCCTTTGTAGAATTTTGTGGGAGTGTGTGTATACAGACAAGACTACCAGGCATGTTACTGGGGATTTTATTGGAACCTGCAGGGCTGGCAACGGCATAGCTGAAATTACTCCTTAAGATTGGCCATTCAGATATAACTGAGTTATGTCTAAATCCTTCAGAGTGGGATCTCTTTTTAAGTTTTTATATCTAGAGTGTAGGTATCTGCATATAGTCTTTTACCTTGTTTTCATCACATTCTAAGGGAGACACTTGATTTTGGTGAGATTAATGGTCAGAAATGCTCTCAAAGAATCATCAAATGGATCCTAGTGACAGTTTCACTGTAGTGTCAGCTATAATGTAGACATCTAAATTATAGAGGATGTTAATCATGCTCACAGGCACTTTACTCCTCTGTTCTTTAGTGCCCTGTCTGAGTAGGGAATAATCTTGGAAGGATGCTATGAGGGTAAGAAAGTGATCACAAGTTACTTGAAAAATATTGAATTGTAGAACATACTTACAACAATCTAATGATTTGAAATTACTGCAATTAGAGAACAAATGGGAAATATATGTAGGGAGAATTTTCCTGATTCGGGCCATTTGACTAATTGTTTTTCTTTATTGTTACTTTTTTTATTTGCAGTTATTCTTTTTTAAAAATTAATGGACTAGAATGGGGAAATAAGTAGCCTATTCCTGTTAAAGCAGAACCCTAAGTTTCTGAAAAATGCCACTGTATTTCTCATCTATGATTAACGCGGGCTTTTTGTCATCTTCATTCTGCTGCTCAGAACAGTGGGAGAATGCAATTTTTGCCTGACAGTTTCAATACTATTATAGAGTCAGAATGATAACAGTGGAAGCTTTTTAGCACATAGCTGCTTAAAAGTGAAATATGTTGAATGACTTGGAAACTAACTGAACTGTTCTTGGAGAGCATACCAGGGAACTGCATAGGTATAGAGACAGTGAGTGGGAACACAGATAATTCCACTGGCAGAAATCACTTAATATCCTAGGAAATTATACATTTAATTGCTCACCTCATAAAAACAACTTTAGCTTGTCATTCAAAAACAACTAGAGAAAACCAAATTTTATGTGTAAATACATATCTTATTTCTCCCTGCTCTTCAGCAGGACTGTTATGTAACTGCAAGGGGATGTGCTGCTATTTTCCATCTAATAGTTGTTGTATACATTGTGGAGACTTCATGACTGTGTGTGAGTGGTGTATCTGCTCAACATTTGATGCATATACACGTTCTATATAAATAGAGAAAGTTACATGGGTGCCTGTCACTGCAAAGAGGAAAAAAAGTTTCTGTGCCTGAGAAGCCGTTGGAGGCAGGTGCGCCATTTCAGCATGGTTCAGCCCTTAGCAAGAGCACAGAGCCAAGCTTCATTAGAACCAAGACACTTGGGGAGACCAACTGGTCTTGGAGCATGCCTGTGTCTGATCAGACTCCTGTAACTCCAAAACATTCAGATTTTGACAGATAATGTTGATCAATTGTAAAAGCAAAGATATGTATTTTATGAGAATTGAACGAACAGATTCTGAACTTGGATAGGAATTAAATTTGAAAGCAATTGCACATTCAGTCATTCTTATTTCAAAAGACTGTAATGAGACTTGGATTTGAGTGAGCTGCAGAAATCTAATTAAAGTAAATATTCACTTCTAGATAAAATAATGCATGCAAAGTTACACATCAATTTTTAAGGTGGTGTCTGCCCTTTGCATGAATTTTAACCTGAATGAAGAGATAAGGGTAAGAAAAAAAAAAAAAAGCCAAATTATTTTATGAAGTATCAAGAATTTTGCTAATTTATTTAACTTTTTTTTTTTTTTTTTTTTTTTTTTGCTTTGGTTTATTTTGCAATTTTGATTTTGTATAAAAGAACATTATTGTCTTTAAGGTCAGCATGGACACTTTTTCAAAGGCATGAAGGTATTAACACAGACAACTGGTGCCTTGCTTTCTGTTTTGTTTTAGATGAAAATATTGGGCATAGTTGTGTCACTGTCAGAGTCTGAACCAGCAGAACTGAAGGAACAGCTGAGTCAGATTATAAAGCAAACTTTCTTAATCCTAGTGGGGCACTGTAGTAGATTTATTGGGGCTATCTGGAGTCACTCTGCAGACTGAAAAGCCTCACTTGGGAAGATTCGAGTTTGCTGTATTTTGACAGAGGAATATGACAGAGGAAATAATTTTTAAGCACCACTATTCGTAATTGTGGTCACAGTTTATAGAAACTTTATAGGATCAGCATCTTAGAGACCTGTGTACTGGGATCCCTGTGCTGGGATTTTGAATAAGCACATTCCCAGGAGTTTGAGTCTCTAAGGACAGATACTTGCTTAGAGTATAACATTTATGAGGTGGCTGCAATGAATTTTCCTGTCAGCAGGGAGTGAATCCCAGTTCTCTTGGACTGCCTAATTTGTCCCAGTTTATTTTAAAGTGAACAGCTCTGCCAGTAAATTTTACCCTTTTTAGGAATTAATCTAGACATTAAAACTACTTTTGGAGAAACGCCAGTATTTGACAATCGCGTTGGCAGAATATCTGTAGACTATCAGTTTTTTTCTGTCTTTCAACAGTTTGGTTTTGCTAGCAAAAGTAACATGTTTTAGGAGTACTTTCTTGAGCAGAGTCGCAGAACTGGCAGTCCTTTCTAATAACTAAAGCCTTAGTACTCAACCAAAAATACTCTGATAAATCTACCACATACTTTCTTTTGCTGAAAAGAGCATAAAAAAATCAAACCATTAAGCATAATTTCAGTACTTCAGATGGGGAGATTGATCACTGGATCCTCTCCATCTGCATGCTGTATCTAATCTGAAATAATTATGAAGTTATTTTTATTTAGCTGAAAAAGTGAAGAAAAATGCTTCTGACTATGGCTGCATACTTTGGTAGATTATAAGACTGAAAGATATGATGTTTTATGTAATATGCAGTACTGTCAATGTAAACCCTAGAGTAACAGTTTAGAAACAGAAATCAAGGACTGTCAATAGGTCAAAAATACTTCTAATACCACAAAAGTGTACTAATGAAACAGGAGGGTTTTGCTAAGGAAAATCAATATTATAGTATTTGCTTACATAAAGGATTGAATATGATAGTTTATGATGCCAGTTGAGGCTTTCATTAGAAAATAAAACTCAAACCCTGGTGAAGAGCAGGGATACAGTTAGATTAATGCTTGGAAAAGCAAAGACCTACATCTGTGTCAGCTGCTGAAGTTTCCCAGATGTAAACAATATTTGATTTGAGTCTGTCAAATGTTTTTGTCCTGCTGTGGGTTGCTATGATTAATTGTCCTAGATTGCAGAAGTTTTAAGAATGTTAAATTCAAGAGGACAAATACAGCCAATCAAGTAGAATTTTGTAAAACAGTGCAATTAAAGTAATCTGTATTCCAGAGATCAGGATGCAGTCAATTCTATATTGAAAAACCCACATTGCTCATCAGTTTTTCTTTTTTTCTTCTTTTTTTTTTCATAAATATCACTTGTCACAGTCACGATTTTAACCACAGAATGTCTATTGACTTGAAGTGAAATCTAAAGTCTAGCTTAGTAAAATTGAAAGAGGATGCATTTTCTTGTCTGGGGTACAACATTATCAGCAGATACAAACAGAGGTTGGTTAAGAATTGCAGTTTCTCTGTACTTAAAAATAAAGTTACTTTTAAATTGGGTGCCTCACTTTAGGGTGACAAATGTGAAAGTTTTGATTTCCGTTGGTTAGACGTAGGTTAATTGTATAGGTACAAACTGTGTTTTTCATTCTCTAATTGTATGGTATTTATAGAGCATTATGAAAATGCTGATCTTCTGCCTATGTGCTTTTTGGTAAGAAATCAGAGTTGGACTTCCGTGCTCTCAGGGGAGTAACAAAAATAGTCAGCTCTCTGTCTGGAGACACCAAAAGGTGTCCTTTTGTGTGTTATTAATATTACTCCAGGTGCAGAAGTTTCAGGGAGAGGTGTGGTAAGAAGTAGAGCAGTGCATCCTTTCTGTTTGGCTCAAATGCCTTTGAGTCCAATGACAAGGATGTGCTGCAGTCTGTAGAATTCAAAGAACGAGAACTTTGCTTTTGGACCACAGCATGTGCCTGTCTTAACAATCTCCTTTAATGAAGTTAACCTTACTTTAGCTCAATGGCTTTAAACAAATGTCAGTCAAACATTATCTCCACCACTGCATTTCTTAATTCTCTTGCATTCTCAGTGCAGTCTATGGAGTCTTAAAAACTTTTGCCCTTCAGAAATACACCAAGCAGCATTTAAGGTTCCTTTGAAATGTTGCTGGTATTTATAAATGTTAGCAGATGGAAAATATTTACCTATTCCCCTTTGTCTTGGCTTCTAGATAGGTTAGAAGGATGTATATAAGAAGAAGTAAAAAGTAACAGACATATTTTCTTGGGACAAAAAATGACAGTTTCCATCTGATGTAAAATTTGACAGACATTTTACAGCACCTGTAACAAGTGTGGTGTCAAAAATAATATAATCAATGTATGTATTCATTTAAATTTTTATTATATTTGTAAAATCAATTTATGCAATGTTTTCCCTTGGTTTCTAAATTTCCCTAGTATGTTAAAGTACACTGTATAATTGTACAGAAGTTTTGTAATACAAGTCAGGACAAGTAGGATGAATTTGTCATACTCATGTTTTATTGTGCCCAAAGCTATTATTAAAATCAAAGTGTTCAGAGAAGAAAGGCCAGTGCAGTAACCAACTGGACCACCCAGCTCAAAACCAAAAATAGAGCACCATTCTCTTTGTTGAATATATGCTATTCTTGCTCCTGGGGATACACAGTTGGGGGGAAAAATGTGGCTGTTGTTCTTCCAAATATTTGTTATAAATGGAACGCACCATTCACCCTTCTGTAAAGTACTATCCAAAGTAAAGGCCTTGAACTAAAAAAAAAAAAATTACAGTTTCTGATGTCTCTTATGAAGCATTATTTCAGTGCTCAAGGATACAGGCAAGGGAATTGATGCCTAACTGTCTGGTGGAATTTGAAAATGGCCAGACATACAGTGTGATGAGCAAACAACAAAAGTTGGCTCTGTTTTGCACTTCTACAATGCACTTTATTTATGGAGAATGAATCTGCTCCTTGGGGTAGATGGTTATCACTTGTGATTCATGCAGTGGGGTTTCCAAGTCATTTTTTAGTGTGACTTCTGGGAAGTACCACCTTTCACTGATATCCAGCCCAGAGAATATACATCCTTGATGAAAACTGAGTATGACATTAAGAGTAAAGTTTTCTCTAGAAGGTCTTTCCTGCCACCATAGCTTGCCAGCCAGCTCACATCCCAGGCCTGTTCCTGTAGCCTTGTAGGTCCCTGCCACCACACCTGGTTATGTACCACAGGGATGAGGGCCCACTGCCTTGCCCTTGCTCCCTGACACCTGGACACCAGGGAAACACTGGTTAAATTATTATACATGCTTTCATGCCTCAAAAGGACATGGCATTGTTCTCAAAAGGCTATGATTAGCAGCAACAGGGAGACACTTCTGTCCCATTCCATTCCATTAAATAAACCCCTACAAATCCGAGTGAAGGAATGTATTAGCAGTATGTAACATAAGAGCAGTCTCCAGGGCAAATGTCACTCAGTGTTTATAAGTTAATGGTAATAAGAGCAGTAGAGTTAAATTGCCTGGTTAACCTGGGAGTGTCTTAATTGAATAGAAGCCAGAAAGCGAACTTGCATTGAAGTGCAAGCTATTATATTGCAATACACCAGTCAGTACTCCTAGGGTGGCATATAGTGCCTGGTCTGGGAAGTTGTTTATTTTTGCTCAAACTTTTAGTGTCTTTAATGGATTCAGTTGCTTGTGAGCTTGTACATTTCCATGGTTCTTTCCTGACTTGTTCTTAAATTACTTCAGAATCTACTTATGCACCAGTGAAGTCAGTTGAGTTGATCTGCTGACTTGCCTTTGGCTGGATCATGCCAGAACTCTGACATGTATAGAGCAAAATTTGGATCCAGCTCTGAAAGTGATCTAAGAGAAGGAGCAATGCCAAAATAAAGTTGGGCTTTGACTGATGTTGAATTTTTGATTCGACATTAGTAACACCAACTTGGCCTTTTGAGTGCCATCACAAATACAGCCCCAAATATTGTGAGGAAATTTTTCACTTTTTGGTGACTGAACGAAATTAAAACACAAGGGAATATTTCCAGCTGTGGAAGAGCTTTCAAACCAGATACTTCCTCTCTCATCAGTCATCAGTCATTATGGAAATTATTAGTGTGTGTGCTAGTGGTCATTATGTAGACACTAGCCTGTTAAAAAGTTTTGGTTTTGAAGGAAGAAATACATGAGATTTAAAAATCATAGAAAAAAGAGGGCTGAAACCATATTGTCCCTTATAAAATCTTGTCTTACAGCTTTACAGATAGTAAGAGAAAATACACCTAAAATCACAGAAATCTGTGTCAAGCATTTCTCCTTTCTGTGAAAACTGAGTACAAGTTCCTGTTAAATTCTCCCACTAAACATGTTGTATCTGAGACAGCCACAGGCCTTCCAAAATGGAAGATTGCTTGTAGTGGTAAACCATATATTAGACCAGCAGCAGTAACTATGAAGCATGCTGCAAGCCACAAATTTCCTGGGACCGGTAATCAAGACCAAAAGTTAATGACTACTGCTAATGTCACCAATGCATACTGTTCCTTAGGATCCCACCAAAGACTGTTCATATCAACACAATCATTTCAGTTCTCCCAGGGTCATATGATCAGCTTCCTCAGTTTTATTTCCACTCTCTGGGGTGAAAAAAAGTGCCTGAGAAAAAAAGAAAATAAAAATATTTATAGCTTTGGGTTATATGTTTCTCTCTTAAGAAACTGCAGGGTTCCTGGCTGCTGCAGTGGATCAGAAGTGTGCAGTTACTGCTCTCTATTTATAGTCTTTTGAAACTGGGATTGCATTGACAAGGAGTCAAGCATTTAACAAGGACAATAAAGTTCATAAAAAACCTACATGATGGCATAGGGTCACTTTTACTGCAGCTGGCTTATAATGTAATTCAGAAGAAAGTTAGGTCATTTTTATTTCAACTGGCTAGTGTTTTGGGGGAATTCCAAAAAAGAAGAAGAATCTCAGGCAAGTTCACTCTGATCATATCACACATAAGTGACTCCACTAATACTTAATGTGAATGTCCTTGGTCTCTACCTTGGTTTGGGTTCTTTGCCCTGATGTTTGAGTGCAAACCAGGCACACCCCAGGTTTCCATGCACCAGTTTGCCCGTGTGGACTGGGATGGAATGTTGGCCTGGTTGATACGTTTGACCCTTTATTCACTGTGGTGCCTGAAATCTGCTTTGCTTTAAGGTGTATAATATAACTACTGAGCTCAGGGGAGTGGTTTGATCCTTTCTCAGCAAGGTACCCTGTTTTGGATCTCTGCCAATACAGTCAATATCAAGTACATTTGGTGTGGCACCCAGGTTACATATCCCCCCCCAGTAAATATTTAGAATAGAGGAGCCTACCACTTTCTATTGACTTCACAGGTCTGAACAGTGGGAGTCCTGCTTCTGTACATATGTTATTAGAGGCACACAAATACTCTTAGATGGTCTGTGAAGATAATTGGTTATATCCCTGGTTATAACTCTTCCAAAATTATTTCTTACATAAGGGAAAAAGAAAAGCACTGATCATGCTTGCCTGCTTTCACATCATGCATATAAACTGGTATGGCTACTGCAGAGCATGAACTACTATTATTTAGCTGGAAACCATGGTCAGAAAGTGGAGTCCTGGTGTGCTATATACATGTGAGTGTGTGTGAGTGTGTGTGAGTGTGTATGCAACAAACCCACAGTTAGGAATACTGGAGAATTTTAAGATGAACCAAGATAGTCCATTAATGAAACACAGCTCTGAGAGGACAGAAATTTGCACCAAAACCCCTAAAATATTAAATTACTGTTTGTGTGCCTATGATAATTATTTTAAAATAGAAGTCTGCAGAAGTAAGAAATTTCCCACTTACCAAATACATAAGTAATAGTACTGGAGTTGCACAGTCCAATGACATTGAAAAATTTTCATTTTTCTGGGGAATATTTATTGGTGATCAAAAGATGAGAATTGCACAGTGATAGTATTTGGGAATTATTCTTTATTAATTATGAGGATGTCATAGATCAGTGTGCTTAGCTGAATGGAAATGAAAGCACACAGTAGATTTGGCAGTCATTAGTCATAATTTGCTTTGTTTTGTTCAAAACAAAGTTATTTTCAGTTAGAAGGAAGTATATTCATGTTGTTGGTAGAAAAAATCTGCATTCATGTGTCTGCTCAAGTTTTTTAAACCACTGGTGACAGAGTGGTGCCAAAGAAAACATTATAGATTTTGTATGAAATACAGTAGATGCTGTGAAAAGTCTTGGGTTTTCAGATTAATTTTTTAATTAACCACATTTTCCCTGATGCATAACATAGACTCTGGAAATATTAAGCAGATTTAATAAGTACAAAATTCTAATCCCATGAACTTCTCCACACAAAATATGGTTAAACTGTGGAATTAATTGCCCCAGGAATTTGTCGAGATAGATAGCAGCAACAAAAACCAAAATGACTTACTGTATGGAAATCAGGAATATTAATGTTACCAAAGCATACAGGAATCATTAATTTTGGAGACCATGTAGGTTTCTGCCTTGAAATCTAAATAAAATAATGTATAATGCAGAGAATGGCTTTGATGTAGAAGCAAATAATTGTGCGAATGTTTCTTGTAATTAATGTATAACTTTCAACTTTCATTTGGTCTCTTTAATCCACAATATATTTAGGTATTTTTTCCTAGTCAAATAAATATACTGACTGCTGGAGATTGAGAAGACGTTTTAAAAAGAGAGGAACTAACTTTCCTGAGTATGATCTCGGAGGAGAAAATAAAAAGCTGTCATTTAGTCTAGAGAAAATTGTACCAAAAACCAAAGTGAAATTTTCCCTAAAGGAGCAGCTTTGGCTCATTGGCCACAGCAGATTTCTCTGAGGATGAAAAGGATTAAAAAAGGGAAAAAGAGTTCTTAGCAAATACAGCCTCAAACATTTCCCTGCTTTTCCAAAAGAAAACTAGTGACAGTGAAAAAAAAAAATAAATCTAGACACATCCAAGCCTGGTCTGGCTGAGAAGTAGCTGGCTGAGGTATTTTAGTGTAATTCTGCTTTGCCAGGCATTGAGTGCTTCTTCTTAGAGAACAAGCAGGTTACAAGTCAGCTAATTTCAATCATAGTTTTACATGTTTGCAGTGTATGTGAAGTGCCAGCAATCCTAGAATGGGGATGGGATAGCTCCAGTGGTTACTGCTCACTTAATTCTGTAAATCTGAAGTATTTCTGCATTAAGCAATACGCTTTATTCTCTGCAAGCAAAATGTGTTTCGGTCTTTGAGAGGACTTGAAATTACATGTAAGGCAAGTGGGTTTAGCCTGGATATAAGGAAGAGATTTTTTTGTGTTGAGGGTGGTGGGACCTTGGAACAGGTTGCCCAGAGAAATTATGCATGCTCCATCATTGGAAGTATTCAATCTCTAGTTGGATAGGACTTTGAGTAATTGGATGTAGCATGAGATCTCACTTCACCTGGCAGGGGAACGGGACTAGATGATCTTTGGTAGTTCCTTCCAACCAAACCATTCTGTGATTCTATGTTTCTATGTCTCTTCTGGCCTAAACTTTTTTTTTTTTCTATTAAAAATACTTTTTCTTTGTGAATCAAGTGGCTTGATGATTTTGTATTTATGTTCATTCCCTAAGATATTTATGCTGATACTCACGTATGTGAAACAATGTTTACAAAAGTAACATACTTTTGACTTCAGAAGAACGCAAACCCTGTGTGACTGTGGATCAGGTATTGACTTTCCTTTTAAGATTTTTATTCACTGTTTTCAAAACTTCTCAGTAAGGCAACTGATTTTTTTTTTTTTATAAATTGTGAGGATTGTTTCTTTGTTGCTTGGTCACAGGCTTGCTTACATAACCTAATATACATGGTCCCCAATTCCCATTAGATTAATACCTGCCTAAATTTCCTTGTGATTTTTCTTCTAAATCATGCTGCGAAATATAGGGAAACCAAGGTTAAAGGTTGAATGCTACAGTGATTTTGTAACTATTGCCATTTCACTGGCCACAACCTGAAATTATTGTAAGAGTTCGATTCATCATCACAGTATTCCCATTTTATTGTGCAGTAAACCCACTAATTTCACTGAGAGACTCTGAAGTAAAGATTTATGGTGATGAATTAAGGTTTTTGTAGTTTTTTTCTTTTTATTTTCTGAATGTAAAAGTTATATAGCAAATAATGTCTGCTCTTCACAGAGTAATTATGTGGAGAAACATACTTTCCCTGAATGTAAAAGATGCAAACCTGGCAGGAGTTAAAAGAAAAACACTAGAGTGAAGAGGGTTGAATTGGATAGCTCAGTGAATTATTTGCTTTGCAAGTACTGCTGTTGACATTCTTGCCTCTCTCAGGACCTCTTTGGAAATATACTAATATGTCTTTTGGGAAAGAGGTACATGGAACAGAGCTAGGGAAGGGATTATATTTTAATAAATTCAGAACTGTATCTTGGGTACACTTTGTTCCCATAACCAAGGTGGGAACTTCCAGAATCAACTGATGTAGTCTGTGATTTCCTATTACCTTCAATTGGCCAACTTCTCAGAGTCTGGACACTCAGTACTTCCTAAGAACAAGGTCATTTAAGGCTAATGGTGGAATCAAGCCCTTAGCTCTAGTGCCCTCTCCCAAGGACGATCTTCCCTTGGGTGTTCATGCATATTCCACTTAATTTTTCAACTCTGCAAATTTTTACCCTGTTCACTACTTCCAATGCTTTCATTCCCTCTTGGATACAGACACGTTCTTTGTGTTCTAATTCAGCTTCCTCTTGTGAATTAGTTTTCAATTTTGCAAATAAACTTAAGACAATTGACCCTTGCTGACTTTGTTTCTAATAATTGAAACACTCATTTGGCAACTGCTTTGCTTACCCAAAGAGCACACTGTGATTTTGTAGGCATGTCTACTGAGGTGGTCCCCCAAGTGAGGACAGTTTATTTTCCTAGCTGGCTGTATGGATTCAGTATGAAAGGAACATAAAAATTCCCTTGGGATGTTCACAAAGAGTGCTAGATTATTAAAAGAGAAAAGTAATATTTACATGGTTTTAACAAAGCATTTTCTTCTTTGCCATATATGAGGAAGAACCCTGTGATATGTCTTACTTCACCAATGTAATCTTCTGAGAATCAGTAAAGGTATGACAACTTAAAAGCTAATAGGGCCAGATAATGAATGAAAAGCATTGTGTATGGATAACAACAGTTATAATGGCTTGGATGGACAACTTGATGGATATTTTGTGTTGCTATGCACAGAACTTCTAACATCCACATTTATGTTGCAAACTGTACAGGGAAACAATATTAGTGACTTGTGTCAAAAAATTAAAAATGTAAATCTTACAGGGCATACATCCTGTTTTTGTATTAATCTTTAGGCTACAATATTCCCCCTTCTGTGGCATGTTGAAGATTTTTATAGGTTTGTTCATGTTGCAGTTCTTTACAGCATTTTAGTTGCCTGTTGAGAAATCCATCCTTTGGCATTTTATATTTGTGTATGGTGCAGAATCATGATATTCACAGTTTGCAGTCTGCAGGAGAATGGAATCTTGTCTTCCCTGGGAGGCAGAGTTTTGGGTTGCAGGCCTTTTCCTGTCAAGTACAAAGATTCTACATCATGGCAGACACATAATCCAAAATTTACTTGGGCTTTGGAAAAATCCATTTGGCTTGTTTCAAACTGTGACTTTTTCCTGCATCAGCTAAATCCTGGGTAGGGAACTGTGAATATAAGTATGCTATTTACAGATGAGTTACTCCATGTTATAGTCTTCCATGTGCTCACTTCCTCTTGCATCAAAGCAAGGCAATAGAGTTTCTGTAACAAGGATGTGACAGGTCTAACATAGTTTCTGAGATGAATTCTTTGTCTGTATCTGCCTGATGTAATTTTTTTTCCCTTGGGAAGCTCATTAATGTATCTTTGTTAAAACCTAGGATGGTGCTTGAATTATAACTGTGAGCAATTGCATGGAAAAATATGTACTTGCTCTATGGCCCCCAAAGTAAGTAAACCAGTAACTCTCCTGTGCATAGTTAGTTTGCAAGAAATTGCTGCAATAATCAAGAGAAGCTAAGTGATGAACAAAGATGGGGCTGTGATATATACATTTGTTGAAATGTTGATTTAGCAGAGAAGAGTCCTTGTTTGGAAACTTTGGAGATATAATGAAACAATTGCTTATTGAAGGTGAGCTTCTGGTTTGAGAAATTGCAAAGCTGAAGAGAATAGTGAAGGAAAGTGAAGCTGTTGTTGCCACTCATCACTGGTGGCACCAAACCAAAGTAAGTTTGGATATGCATGAGCAAAAGCATTTAAAAGACTTAGAATAAAACAGACCTTTGCAGGGATTTGAGGTCTTCCACTTAGAATAATCCTGACGTATTTTTAATGCAACCTTATTGGGATTCCAGCACATGACTTGTCTGACTACTATGACAAGGTGTGTGCAGTGACTTCTCCACCAACAGAAGATGATTTCTCTGAATCTGTGAAGACAGCAGTAGAGCAATCTTTAAAAATATTCATTCCACATTTAGATTTTCATTCCTTAAATGAAATATATTATTTGGTATATCCTGAGGATATCACATTAATGAAAAAATACTGCATTTCTTTTGTAAAATAGTAATTAAAACATCCCTGAAAAGTAATGGTTGCTTTATGAATTAGAGTAAGACTTTGAATGAGTGTGAGAGAGAAACAGGAATTAAGAGAAAATCAATAATATCTTTTTTATTTTTTAGTTGCTCTTTTCATAAAAATCTCTCACTGGACCACTTATATCACATCTCATTGAGACATTTAGTTTCCATCTGCAAACTATAATTTCCTATGGGATTTGTAATGGAAAAGCTGGATCCAAATGTAATTTGACTATTATTTCACTGTTCTTGGGGAGTTTACAATAGTTTTGCTTTGGAACCCATTCTCTTTTAGAAAATGCTACGGAACAGCTGTTTTATTTTTTCAGTTCATAGTTGGGCAGAAGTAGCTGTAAAATAAACTTTAAATTCTGTACTCAGACTGCTGCACAGGGATAGCAAAACTGCTGTATAGATCAACTTTAATTTTGTCATGGAGTCTGCAAGGAGCAACATTATGTTCTGGAATGGTTTTCAGTGGCGTGCTGAGTATATACAGATCCAAGCACAATGTTTGGCTTTGGGTTCTGTTCATTTTATGTGAAACTGAAGAGCCCAAGTACAGTTCTTAGCTATCACATGGGCCTAGAAGTGTTGCACTTTTGTTTATGAATCACATCCTGATTTTCCGGAAACAAGAAAAGATTTAATTTTTTAAATTCACTGCCAAAGGCTGAATGTGGGAATCATAAGTTTAGGGTAAGATATGTCTTAAAGATCAGTTCTGTGAACTAATGAGTTATCTCAATTTCTTTTGACTTTAGAAAAGCATTCTACTACTTGTCATCTATTAAAACATGGTATTTTACAGGGTAAAGTTTGGAAGAAAGATGTAAAATTAGTAACTTTGAGCAATTGCAGGATTAAAATGTGTCTGAGTGTATCAGTCAATACAAAAGTCTCACAATGAATGTATGATCCTGAATAGGACAGTTTCTGCTTCAGATTTCCCTTACCCAAGGGACAAAAGTACTTTTCAAGTACTGAAGAACTTGATTTTATGAAAATACTTTATGTTTATTGCATGATAAAGATGTTGTTCTGGTAATGTAGATACAAAGTGGTGATCTCTGATCCCTCTGAACTTGAGCTGTTTAGTTTTGCTCCCAAAAGGAGACATGCTCATACATTCATCCATTATCAACCTTCCAGACTTTCTGAATGCACTTAACTCCAGCACATGAGCAAAGAGTATCCTATAGTTATTTAGCCACTTTAAGGAGTGTGAGGGTTGAACAACAAATGTTTGTAGCAGACCTATTAAAATCCCAGAGGTTCATAACAACAGCACAGGAAAATTCTTATGCGTAGTGGTACAACAGTATTGCCACAGTAACGTTTCCAATTGGTTTTATTAAAATGTGAAGGACAACCTTGTGGTTGTAAGGAAACTTGTCAAAAAGGGAAGAAAATCAATACTTCCTAGGTGAGTAACTTAGATGTTTTCTTATAGCACAAAGTTTGAAAAGAAATAAGGTTCTTATCTCAGTATGAAAACTAATTCCAAAAGGATTAAACCTCCAGCAAAATTGAATCATTTAAGTATCTTACCTTTAGTTCTACAGATAAGGATAGCAACATCCCATTTGATTGAATCCTTGTTTGAAATACTCAATTCTTCTGTATGTCTGATAAAGTGGTGTCTTCAAAAAGCCAGACTTGCTGTTGGCACTGGAGCCTATGCTAGTTTACTTCTAGGGGAGGTTTACATTCTAATTGAATTTGCAGGGAAATAAGGAAACAAAAGAACCATTATTTCAATATATTATCTTATTCATCAGACTCAAACAACAACCTTCTTTTTTATTTCTCCCTGCAGTATAACCAAGTTAGATAGATAGTGCATTACCTCCAAGATCCTTGTTCTCGAACCAATGTTGCCAAGATAAGCATCTGCCATGCTGTTGTTCTGTTTAAAAAAAACCATGCAAACAAGAACAAATTCTTATGAATTAAATTGATGTTGGAATCATAGACTGGGTAAAAATCATTCTTAATCAGACGTCAGTGGATATGGGATAATGAAATGGTGTAACGACTACACTCCTGTTGTAATGTGTAACAGAGAACTGGAGTTATTGCTTTTATTGCTGGAAGCAAAGCAATACCAGACACATATGTATTCTGTGTCTCTCTTTTTCTTTAAATACACAATGGATCGCTTTGCAAAACAGGAGGTGAAATGTGAATAGGAGAACTAGTGAAAGAAAATACTAATTGTAGGCAAGAGGTAACCCTTTTTATTGAGTTTATTTATAGGAGGTGATCAGCAAAGAAGAGTATGCAAAAGACCAAATTGCATTTTGATAATTTGGCCCAGAACCTCAGAACAATCTGACTTATTCTGAGTAAGGTGAAGAGCAGCCTGTGTGAGAAAAGATTCAATTCACTTTCTTATAATACAAACATCTACACTTCCAGCTACATCTCTAGAGGTTTCAGTCCTCTTTCTTCCTAAGTAGCATGATTTTTGCTATGGCTGCGCTTGCAGTCCTTTTTATTTCTTTTCTTTTTCCAGAGGAACTGTGACAGCATAAAATTATTGTGCTGTAGGTGAAAACAGATTTTACAGTAAATATGGATGTCCCAGGGTATCATTAGAGTCTATAGTGGCTCCAACCTGATACAGTTTTTGTGCTGTGGTGGAAATCAGATTAGCCTTCTTTTAGCAGTATATGAAGTCAGCTCCCTGTATCAAAACATATAATACCTTCAAAACAAGGCTGTTTTGAGGCCTTATTATTTAGAATCTACATATATTCTTCACTGAAGAGAATAGAAGATTGTCTGCATATTCTCATCTTAGATGGCTGTTATTACTTAAGATTAGTACAGAAATTAAATTGAAATAGGATGAATCCTCTTTTTCTGAGTATCAACTGATCCAAGTGTATATTCTGTCTTAATTACATAGCCTCTCCTAATCAAGGAGTTGACCAGATTTGTTGCATTTATTATTTACAGCTCCAAATTTCCAGTCTTTAAAATTAGAAACAGTCTTCCTGCTCCTCCATGGCTGTATTGCACAGATGCTCTAAGAAATGCTTGCTCTTTCAATGGTGCATGGAGAGTGCTAATAGGCAGCTCTGTGCACAAGTACAGCACTCCTGCTATTACCATAGCCCGGGGAAACCTGCTGAAAAATACAACACAGCCTCTGGTTTTTGACAGAAAATGTGCAAAAATGTGATCCAATTAAAAAAAGGGCAATGCCTTGTGGATTAAAAGATCGATTTAGCATGTGGATTCTGTGGTGAGAACTACCTGTTACTTAAGTTGTCAGCAAATATATGGATGTGAGTATAATAGTCTGGCTATGAAAATAAATGCAGATTCTCTCCTGTTTTCAGCTTGAAGCTTTCCTCATGTGTTTGGTAAAACAAAATCATGGCCACTTTAAAAGCTGATTTTAATATGGAAACTTGATTTTAAAATGCAAGGGATCTTGACTATTTACCTGTGCTTTCCATTTAGTACTTCTTGAACATTCATGTATTCCATTTAAGAACTGTGGTGACTATTAAAAGTAAAAAAAAAATCCTATTTTCAGTATCCATGTTTTAATTTCAGGATTTTACTTTCTAGAAAAGATCAGCTTTTTGGCTGTAAATTCTGGTCTGTTGTCAACCAAGACTTTCAAGTAACTACAGCTAAACAGTTAAGTTATCAAACAATCTTTTTATGTACTTGGTCCTCAATAACCTGCTCTAGCTGATCAAGTTTGAACAAGAAGTTTGGACCAGGGAGTATCCAGAGGTAGCTTCCGACTATGGTGATGCACTGATTCTTTGATTCTACTCCTCATTTCAACTGTAAGCTTTTACCTAAATTCACAGATATGTGCAAATGGTTTAGCTACTCCCAAATTTGATTTTTTAGGAAAAATCTAGAATGAAATGAATTAGTTAATTTTATTTACCTTTTTTCAGGCTTTGTTTGTGGAGCTATAGAAAACAGAAATCATCAACAATGTAAGAAGGAAGGGTTATTCAGAAAAAGAAAACAGATATAATTTAAGAAATTTGTGGTGGTATACAATACCATATGAAACTATTTCAGATGTAGTGTGGTCACATTATATCTTTACCTACCTCTAAGTTAGGTAGAGGTGTGTAAAGGTATAATGTGACCACACTACATGTGTGTGTTGTATGTCTGAGAATTTTCTTAGTTGCTTGACTCCTTTGTTACTTTCTAGAAATTACCTCTAGTAGGAAGACTTCTTATTAATATCTTACTCCTGGGTCACATCTATGTATGTTGTTCAAGGCAAAATTTAATAAAGGTCAAAATTTCTATAATTTTCTGTGAGCAGAAGTTATCTAGGAAGTGTTAGAATTGAATAAAATATGCCCTGCAATTGCACACAAACCCAGAATCAGCCTTGTTAGAACAACACAGTCAAATCATGAACATAATTACCAAGTCTATCTGAGAATTAGAATACTATTTGCATCTGTATTGCGTATTTCATATTTGATACTTGCAGTTCAGCTTTAACTCCCGCTTTATGGTCTTGATCCAGTAAAATGTTTTCTTGCAGAAAATCCAGATCCAAAGGTAACATGGTTATTTCCCATTGAGAATGTTTAACATCTGGATTGGTTCAAATACTTAAACTGCCAAAAGCCAAAACTTTAAATATGAAAGGGAAACATTATTTCAATTTTAATGCTTTCAGGAGATATTCACAGTCAGAATCCTCATAAAATCATGTTCACTCATGTACAACAAGTCCTCCTCAAGGATGAGGAGACCTATTTCAAAGGCTTCAGCACCTGACAGTCCCTGCAGACATGTGCCAGCATAAGTCGTTGCACCTATGGGTGTTGAGATATGGCAGTAAATGTGGAAGAAAACTAATAGGTTGAAAGGCTGGCAAAAAATTGTCTGCAGTGCTAGCAAAGGCAAATATTTCAGAGTGAAGACTGTTGGGCTACTACGTGACTGGGGCCTGACTGCCCTTGTTACGGGTAAGGGAAAGGCCAGAGTTGAAATGGAAACCTGTAGAAACTTCCTAAAGAGCTGAACATGGTGTTCTCACACTATGGGGAGAAAAATTTGGTGTGCAGAAGTAACCACTGCTCTTGGAGTAGCAAGCACTAAAACCCGCTAAATCTCTTAAATATGCACATTCTTTTTGAGTTTTGGAAATAGTGAAACCAGCAGAAGAGCCATGCTCTGATCTTTCCCACCATACACAGAAGCTACCTGTCTCTCTAGCTATACTTAAAAGCAATTTACCTGAGTATGAACTCTAAGACAAATGCAGCTTATACTCATTAGATAAAATTTGGGCTTTACAATTACAGATTTATGCAAAATAATTTGTTTCTGTGTCTTTGATAGAGACCAGGAAATATTTTACGTTAGTTGAAAAATAATCCTTGAATCTATTTTAAAGAGAAACTGCTTGGAGAATTAGTCTTGATATTATAAAATATGTGTATCTTAAGATTCTAGGATATGTGTAACTTGAGATTCTAGGTAGCTGTCAGGACCACAGTGTCAAGCAATGAAGCTGCAGAGTGTTAAGGATGTTCCTGTCTTGAAGATGTTACAATCTTAAGTAGGCAAATACAGTGAGAGACAAAGACAATTAAAGGACACAAAGAGCCACAGAAGGGAAGTAAAATAAAAGCTCTAAGTTCATAGTAATGATGAAAATAGAAATAGAATTTATTTTTTTGCAAGGTATTGCAGTCTTATCACCTCAAATTGCTCTACAGACATTAAGCAACTTAAGATGAAGAGGACCTTTTTTCAGAAAGTGCAATTTATTGCTAAGTCTACAACTATGTCCCAATGAAACTTTCAACATGCATCATGTTTACAAATTCTCAGCTTTCTGCCCACAGACTGGCTATCTTTCATTCCTAATAGTCCTGAGCATTGGGATTCTGGCTGACAAATAAGAGGATATGTTTTACATGAACGTATCCTGAGCTGTATTTCTGGATGGAAACCAATGGAAGTCATCGGTATCAGAAGCTTATAATGTGAAGAACAGGGTACTTTGCTGATAAGAGTTTTGCTTTGCTGCTTAGAGTTTGTGCTTTGCTTCATAACCCAAACACAGAGGGAAAGGTTTTAAACATGAACTGAACAATGCTTCCAATGCAGGTCTTAGTTGATGCAAATTATTTCCAAGGATTTACAGCTGTTGTCCAAAATATTGATGCTCAGTTTTGAAAATCTCTTGTTTTGGCTAGTGCTCTGAGTGTGCCCAGCTGTCTACAGTAGATTTTCATGGCTTTTTCAGCTAGCGTTGAAAGTCTTAGATTTTTTTTTTTACTTTGATACATGAAAGAGTAAAAAATATTCTTATGAAATTTTTGTCAATTAGGTGTATAAGAAAGTGCAATCTTAACAAGAGAGACCAAACTGGAGAACATCTTTGTAATCTTCAAATACTGGAGTTGTGCATTTACATATTTTTTTTTTATGTAATTTTAAACTCTTGCAATTTGTGCTTCCTTCCAAGCAATTCACAGACAATAATAACAATGAAAGCTCAGAGGTATGAAACCTAGAAAATCCCGAAGCAAAGCATGATCTTTTCCCTCATATCTACTGCACCTTACTGAGATTTCTTTTTCAGAATTGTTTTGGAGCACATAGAGGAGAAAACATTATATATCCGTTAGTTAAGAAGTAAGACTTTCCTTCAGCAAGGTCTGACTTCCTTTCCAATAAGTTTTCAGTGTTCATTATTCTCATTATACAAAGAATAGCAGTTTTACATGAGACCTTTTATCCTTATGAAGTGAATAATGGATGTATTAAGAAATATACTAAGGAAATAGCACCACATTACAGTATCAGTGCTGAAGTGATTAGCAAATTAATAACCTGATGCTTGTGTGCTGTCTGTTGGTTGGGAGCTCTTCTTTTTTCTCATTAATGTAGCCTCAGGAAGGTTTCTTTCTTCTCAGTAGACTAAGGGGGCAATGTTCATAAGGAGTAATTTGCTAATGATTAGGTCTTGAGGGTGTTGTTGGGTCTCAAGTGTCTCGGACCATTCAGATGTTATACCTTTCCTGTTTCATCTGTTTCCATTTTCTTGCCTGCTTGGGATAATGAAAGATTCTCTTTGTTCAGCTGACTGTGTTTACATCCTATTGACTCAAAGTTATGCATACAGTAAACTGACTTTGAAGTAGCAAAGGAGGGAAATGATCTCTCTTCCTGTCCCTTTTCCACTAAACAGAATTTGAAAACTAGATCCTGTGATCCAGACTTGCAAGGTTATGAGACTTTCCATAGCTGATAAAATCAAGTTGTGAGAGGCTTACAGAAAGGAACAAGTTCCACAGCTGGTGACTTAGCTAGTATAGTTGCATGTGCCTCTTCATTGTCAATGCAAAGTTAATCAGTTCATTCTTTAACAAGGAGTTATAATTTCTCATGTTTTTTTTCTTCCAGTCAGTAGGTAATACTTTAATCACTGAAGTGAATGCATGGAGACCAAATATATCCTTTGCAACTCTTTATGTAACTCTTCAGAACAGTTTGCACTCTGTGCTGCTCTCTGATTCACTGAGCTACTAGATCACCTCTGACATTTTGTACTTTTAGAAAAGGAATTACAGAACAATCTATGGGCTTCCAGTACCTAAAGGGAGCCAACAAGAAAGATGGAGAGAGACTACAAGAGTATGTAGTGACAAGAGAGTAGAGCATGGCTTGAAGCTGAAAGACAGTAGGTTTAGAATAGATATTAGGAAAAAAAATTAATTGGGAGGATGGTGAGGCACAGGTTGCCCAGAGAAGTTGCAGGTGTCTCATCCCTGGAAGTGTTCAAGGCCAGTCCAAGATGGGACTCCTAATGTAGTGCAAGGTGTCCCTGCCCATGGCAGGGAGGTTGGGATGAGATGATCTTTAACGTCCCTTCCAACCCAACCCATTCTGTGATTCTATGGCTCCTCTATACAGACTTCAGATTTTTCTAGGACACAATCTAGATGTCATCCTGCCAGGGGAAGAATGTGCTTTGCTCCATTTTTTTAAAATTACTTTAATGTGACACTCACATAAGTGGTCCTTTAAAATGTGCCAAAACTCCTATAAGCAAAATAAGTTGTGTCTGTTGCAATTTTGTAACCATATTCTTGAAGCATAGTCTTCTACACCTTTGGGCATTTCTTTTGAGTTTCACTCTAGTCAAGCCTGTACAGCAACTGGCAAAGAGTACCTTGTACTCTTTCTTTGTTACCAATAAGATTTTATCATTTATTTACACACGCAACCATTTACTGGAGATACACTGGTCTGGACAATCTGTGTTTTGGAACTTCAATGTTTGGTACAATTTTTCTGCTTCTTTGACTCTTTATAACCTTTAGATATATAGCCTTCCTAATATTTGTGTTATTTTTTTAGTGGATGGGGAGAATTGGCATTTGGCAAGAACAAGTCATTAATACACTTGCATTTGTATTTAATTTATATTGAGGTTTTTTTCTTTATGCAAATAGGTGAAGATTTCTGAAATTTAGATTTGCTAATATCCATGTTTATTATTTGCCAGTGTAAGTTCAGTGTGGAATTAGCTTATTTTTAAATTCAGTAGTATAAAAATCTAATGACTACTTTTTGTTTGTTAACTACTACCAGTAAAATTATTGCAAGGTTAATGACTAAATTAAGACATCATAAATCCTGAAAAATTATAGCTATGCCACCTGCTTGTGTAGCTGATGATTACAAGAGTTTGGGTAGGTTTATTTTGCAGGGAAGAATAAAACCTTACTAATGATATATTCCTCAATGCCAAGAGATAATGCATTTTTTTTCATGTAGTTGAGCAGTTTTATATCAGTTATTCTGCTACACAACTTCTCCTTTATAAAAAATCTGCTATTTATGATGGTATAGTTCATTGTTTATCTCCTACCTACCTCCTATACTAGAGGATTCTGTGTAGCCCTTCATATGAATTTTAGCAAGAACATTATAGATGTTACTCGTTTTCCTCCACCTTTTTCTTCTGCATGTCTTTTAGAATCATAGAGGATTACAGTGGAAGTATCAGCAGTTCAGTGTGGAAGCAGTGTTACCTTAGTGTCACAGTCCCAATTTGTGCCATTCGGGAAACTTTAAAGACAGCTTCATCAGATACATTCATTAATGATGGTGTTTTCCCTACTGAGGAGATCAGATAATTAGTTTACTGAATTACTTGCTCTCAGATGACAAATACTGGCTATCAATTTCTGAACTTTTGGTTTTTATTCCATATTCTCAACTGCAAATAAGTTAATGATAACCACAGTTTGTAATAGTCTTAATGTTCCATCCCCAGACCTTGCATAGATTTGAAGTGTGAATGTTGAAAATTATCCTCCATCCCCCAACAAATAAAAGTGTGGCATTCAAAAATAGGACTCTGTCATCATGAAAAAACATATTCAAAGCTGACGTTGGAACAAACTAAAATCACCACATCAACGCTGCAGCAATTAACACCTAGGATTTTCAAAAGTTGGTAGAATCAATGAGTATTGCATTTGTTTGTTGGATCCCATGTAAGAACTTTTAAAAATATTTCATCTTTTGTGGCTCAGTGCAGGCAAATTAAAAGAAACTTGCACTTGGAAATCCCAGCTTTACAAGTTACTTAAGTGGCACAACTAATTTTATCATTTTCTGCCGGCAATTTCTTTTTTTTTTTTTGCATCTATATTCTTTATACGTATTCCATTCATATGTCTGAGATTGACAGAAGGAAAAATATTTGCCAAATTCCTTTTTGCCTTTCTAGTGAAATGTTGGTCAAAACTAGATCAAATATGAGAAAAAGGAGGCTAAAAATAATTTCCAGCTTCTGGCATGAAGATTCAGACATTGTAAAATCCATCACATCTCCTGGATGAAAGCACATTATGGATATGAGCTATGACACATCCTGTATGAGGAACTTTTTGAATATCAAAGACTAGTAATTAATTGCTTTGGGAAACTTTGAACAAGCTGTGCTAAAACCAGGCAGAAACCTGTTTTCAACTGTTTGAAACTACTTATATACAAGACAGCTGGAAAAAAAATGTATTGAGCAAAAGCAGACACTTAGAACTAGGAAACAAATCTGAATTTGATGCTGGGTGAGTTTCAGGTATCAACAGTTCCATTTGGGTTAGTTAAAACTTAGCATATCTCTCTGAATAACCACAGCTAGCCATATGAAACCAGGCTGTAAAACTACTTCCTAAATGTCACTAAGGTTTGTGATTGTACAGTCAGTTATTGAACTTCACTTGAAAATGGATTGGGACAAGAACAGATTGAACCTTCAAATAATTATTTTTTTTTTTAAATAGTTTAACCGGTTTGGATTCCAGGAATGTGGAAGTGCTTTCCTGTGTATAAAGATCAGAAGTAAATTATGTTAACACATCAAATTAGCTAGAGAGAAGTGTACAGTGTTAGGGAATAACCAGCACAAAGGCAGTTAGTTTAATTTATGACCTTGAAAATAAATACAAATACTGACATCATTTACCTGAATAAGACTTACCTGAATGTTCATTTCTTTTTATAAGCTTTCCCAAAATATAGACATGGTGATATCTTGAGTCAATAAATATCACATAATTAACGTGTGGAGTGCAATACCGTCTCCCTACATGTTGACTTCTACTATATGTGTCTTGGCTCTGAACTGCATAAGAAGGAGTGGTTCTCAGTAAATACCATCCCAACACCAGCTGTTGTATCTGCTCTGTCTGTTCTTATTTATCTCATCCTAAAACTGTACAGTCTCTATGCCTTTAGTCTCTCCTCATATGAAGTCATTCTAGCCCTTTAATCATTCTTTTTAGATATATCTGACTTTTTCTACTATAAAATATATGAGTATAGTTGCAAAGCTCTTCTAGACAGATGCCACTTTTTTCTGAAGCTGACACAGACAGGTGCTACCTGGGCCATTGCACCACAGTCAATAATGGTCCCTTTTATGGTTAGAAAGAAGCATTTATGTGACATTCCTTCTGAGAGACAGAATTCCAAAGTAGTGTCAGGAAAATCACATTTCATCCTTACTGATGTAGATGGAGGTTTACCTCTGAGCAGAAGATCTGCATGAAGTGTAGGTCCCCTTATGAGAACCTTTTTGGGGAGAGAAACATCCCATTGCCCTAGGTGAGTAAATTGTGCATGATTCTTATACCTGTTACTGATGCCCTGAGTGTAGGAAGCATATGGACAGATCTAAATATCAGTGAAGTTCCTCATGAGGGACCCTAAGTTGTACCTTATCCACAGAAGATTTGGCATGCTGGGAAATTTTCAGAAAATTAGAATTAGTTTTATCTCAGCATGTACACAGAACTATAAAGAAATGAAAGACAAGTAAAGCTTTTGTTGTTTCCAAACGAATTAATGCAATATCTCAAAAGAGGTTTTATTAAAAAGACTTAGAAGATAAGTGGTGCAAATAAATTAAATTTTTTTTAACTGAAGAGGAAAAAGAGGAATAAGCTAGATGTGTTAAAGATAGAAAACATCCAGCATTCTATACAGACAGGTGGTCCAGCCCTAGGAAGTGTAGCTAAACAGTTACCATTGAGATGGTGTCAGTCAGTCACTCAGGTAGTGAGGTTCTCAGTAGCCTCACCTGTGACCAGCACTGTACCTATCTGAAGAAAATGTTGCAGGAGCAGGGTGAGGATAGGGAGGAATCCACATCAATTCTTACAATGCAACTGAGGTCTGAGGGCTTTGGATTCCATTATTTTTATGTTGCTACCACTCTGCTGGCTTGAACAGAGTTATTTCAAAACATAGAAATATCATCTCATGTATGTGCTTATTGGGAAGAGTAAACTTGCTGTGTTTTTATACAGAGGTTTTTTGGCTAATCATGTTAGTGCTCCAGTTTAGAAAATCATCATTCCCAGGCTGAAAAATAGTTTTCTAAACCAATAAATGATCAATTCAATTACCTGAAAATCAAACATTCAGCATGAGCCTTAAGAATAAGATTTTTTTTGTCTTTTTAAATGTTTTAGAATGTGAGGAGGAGAACTTAATTGAATTTAAGTGGTTTATTGATATTGTCAGTTGATGATATTATTTGATTGCTGTTTCTACAGATTCAGTATTATGACCATTTTAGATTCTTAATGATGAAACTCTGCCTTCTTGAAACTCAATCTCACCTAAAACTAAAGCCAAGTAACTTACAAACTTTTTGATATCACTTACAGCCAAGTGATCCCTATGTGTACCCCTTAAAAATGCATGCAGGTTTCACCAATAACTGAACATCATCTGTGTTATCAACAAAAGTTACAGCAGACAATGAACAGAAAAAACAGGTCTTTAAGAAAACCTCTCCTCTGATATGACAACTCAAGTTGAATATTGCCATCATGTATGGACCAGTCACAATGAGAAACAAATCCTCTGCAATATTTGTTGCTTCGAGGTCAGCCTCATGAGCTGCTTGTTTGGTTTCTGTAGATACAGCGATAAGAAGACAAAGCTACAGGTTTGAGAACACTGATTTACCTTTTGAGATTGTAAAGGACAATGTCTTGTCATCCCCTCATCATAAGGGAGGGTGCTCAATACTGACAAAAGAGGCTTCATTTTTACTGCCACACTAAAATATGGGCAGACTTGTGAAAGAAGCAAGAAAAAAAGCTGAAATTTCTGCTGCTCTTCCAGGTTCCCCTACAATAGAGGAATTAATTCCCTTGGGATTTACACTCCAGTAAGAATACTAACACACAACAATGGCAATGTTGCGCCTTCACTGTGTTTTGGGAACTGGAAGCTGTGGAGTTTCCCATGAAATTAAGGAAACAAAGCCTCTTTTTCCTCCAATAGTTTTTACTTTTTTGCAGAGGAGGTATGTATGTGAATGTGCAAGTGCATGTGTGTGTGTGTGTGTGTGTGTGTGTGTGAGTGACAAACCCAACTGAAATATAAAACATTGGAACATATCCGAACAAGGAGATCTAAAACTGACTGTTCTAAACTGATTCCTGAGTTCCCTAGGAAACTTGGTTCCCTGCCTAATAGTAGGGCAGGTTTTGTCAATAAGCTGCAGAGCCTCAGTAATGATGCAGTTTGAATGCAAACAGCAAAGGGCAAGCACATTTGAGTCGTCTTGGGCCATGACCTCCCAGATGAGGTGTGCGCACCATCACACCCAGGTGGCAATGGCTGAGCAGCACTATCTAGTGGGACAGATGGGACAACGGTCTGGTCTTTTTTACCCTAAAAAGGTAGAAAAGTGGGTATATCTGAATGGAAAATTAATTGCTTAACTCTCCATCCCAGCCTATTTTAGAAGTATTTTGGAAGAAAAGCAAAAGAAGATGGAAGTATGTATTGAAGTTTATCCATCAAAAAGACATCTAACTAGCTCTATCCAGAGTATCAATAGCTGCTTCACCTAACAAATATGTTTTGGATTTAAAGGCTTACTTTGTCAAAGGATGTTGGCCCTTCAGAGTTAACCATTGAGCTTATTATTTCTCATAGTCTTGGAAAAATGATACTTTCCACTTTGAAGAAGTTAACAAAGGGAATTTAGGTGGAGTAGACAGAAGAACGGAACTAACACTAAGTAATATAAAATTGAAAGCTTGCTTGTGGTGTGAGTATTGCAAGCAAATAATGATTTCTGCTGTATAACACTCTCACTCAGTTGCAGAAATCAAGCCCCTACACCTGTAATGCAGTTCAGCCTGGCAGCTTTGACCCAGGGAGACAGAAGACTTAATAAAACCACTTGATGTGGCAAAGTTCTGGCTGGCAGGTTGGCCCCATAGGAATTCCACTTTGAACTCAGCCTTTCAAATCATGTCAGGTGTTTCTCCTTTTCTTTATCACCCCTCCCCATGGGGATTCTGTCTCCACTATTTATTACTTTCTATACTGTGCTGTTGACACAAGCTGCAAATTGCCTCCCTAACTACACAGTTCCAGTTCTTTGATTTTCTCCATGTACAAGTCAAATCAGAAATGTCACTTGAGGTTTCTATCATGTTTGGTTCTCCCTCTTCAAATGTATCAGGAAATTGTTTTATAGCTGTAGATGACTTTGCAAAGTTCATGTATTTCTCCAGTTTTCTAGTGACTTCTGGATTCTTCCAGTTAGAGCTGGCCAGATGTAGTTAAAGTGTCATTTACCTAAGCAGTTCTTTAAGACTGGCTTTAACCTTAGAAATAAATTAAAGAAATATTTCTCTATCACTCCTCAGATCTGTTAAGTGCAGCTAAAACCTTGCCTAATCACACACATTTTTTTACATACACCTCCAAACAACTTAACAGGACAGGTGTTGTCTTAGTGCCCTGAAATGCTGGCTGGGTAGCCTTGGCAGACCTGGCTGTTGGCGTGAAGGAGTTGCTACCTCCTGCTAGCCTCCCTATTTCTCTTCCAGATGATGTGTGCTGTATTAAATTTTTCACAAGCAAAGTCTGAAGGTATTAAAATGTTCAATGTTATAGTAATAAAATAGTTTAAAATGGTGTGGTTGCCAGATGAGATGGTTTGTAAAATTAGTTTTATCACAAGTGATAGAGGGGAAAATCCAGTGGGGGCTCGCTAATGAAAATGTTATCCTGGCAGATCTGAATATTGATTCAAATAGATATAGACTGTTGGAGGTAGCTGGACATAGAGAGGCTTGTGCAAGGTTTCAGCTGAGACCTATCATGCCCTCTGGAACTGCAGAAAAACCCATTGCAGGAGAGACCAGAGGCAGGGGCCAGGAAAGTTACCATAACGAAAGCAATTAAAGATTACTTTAATGTGATGGGGGATTTTTTGTTTGTTTGTGGCTTTTTGTTGTGTTTTTTTTTGGTAAATGGTTTTTTTTGTTGTTGTTTTTGGTGGAATTTTTTGTTATTGGTGGTGGTTTGGTTTTGTAAAATTTTAGAGAAATTTTAGGCAACTGAGTAGATATTTGGCAAACTGTAAAATCAAATCAGTAAATCTTCTGATTTTTGTAATTGATTGTATCAAGAAAATATTTTAAATGGGTACTTACATAGAGGGAATCCTGTCCTGCATATGGATGAGGTGCATTTAGGTGAGATGACAGATGACACACGTAGATGAAGTGACCAAATACTTGATACTTTTGGAGGGATCAAATCAGGCATTACTTCTGAATCATTCCAAACCTCCACGTCTTTTGCATTTCTTGGTTTTGTTCCCAAATTAAAAACTCTCATGGGAAGACCAATTCTTCCATCATTACCATGTCATTTCTACAGACAGAGGTTAGCTGTCTGATTTTGAGGTTTCAATAAAGTATGGGAACCTCTGAGTCTCTCACACTTCCTAGTTAGAACTCAGGTTCAGTTAGAACTTGATTTATAATTGAAGTATATATTTAGGATGAGTTTTTTAAAAGATAACAAAAACGTAAATAGGAATTGAGCCAAAAAACCTGTTGGTTTCACAAACAATCCCAAACTCCGGCTGTAGTTCTTTAGGCAATTAAATAAGTGGTTAAATCAATTTGTTTGAATTATGTCCTTGAAAACTTGTATTCCCATGTAAAATTAGGAACAACAAAAGATATCTGAAAGATCAGGGGTGTAATTCACTAAGAACTTTTGTAGTCTGGGTGGACATGTTTCTGTTAATAGCAAATATATGCACATTTATTCTTTCTTTGAGTAATTTCTTTCCTGTAGGCTTTTGTCCTTAATATACTGCCATGTTCTGGACACCTTTATTGTATTCAATTATTTGCTTCCTGTTTTTTTTTTTTTTCTGTTTGAGAAATTACCTCAGTTCTGTGCAGTTTCTCTAAGGAGAAACGTAGTGCTTTTCTGCTCATTACCACCAGCTTTTAATTGTTAGTTAAAGTATGGGTGGTTCCATCCTGTGTTCCAAAAGAGCCAGACAATACAGTACCTAACTCACCATTCCCAGGGACACTGGCAAGGGGTGCACTTGTTTGGCAGAACTCTGCAGCAGTCAAAGTATTCCTGACTGACTGTTTTTCTCCAAATTATTCTACTGTTCCTTTAAGATAAATTTTCCATATCAATGTGAAAATATTATATTTAGGGAAAAATTCTTTTATATCAAAAGAATTTCCTATTCTTTTTGTACTGAAATGACTTTCACACTTTCATTACAGATTACAATATCATGTAAAGTAAGGAAAAACGAGAGTAGAGTGATTCAAGTATTTCTAGTCACAGGAAGAATTTTTTTTTTCTGGAAACTTTTCTTGACATATTTTCTTGCTCCAGAATGAAAATTAATTCCTAAGCAGAAGTTTTTGTTTTAAATTAGTGCGTATGTGTGATGATCTAATGGATTGTTATATCATACAAGAATTTCAAAATGGTACCCAAGAGTTAAAGGCATTCAGGACAATAGTATTATTTCAGGATTTAAAGTTTCTGAAAGTTCATATTAGCACGTTTGAGGTGCTTTTTTTAATAACTGTGTAAAAAGAGTTGGCTGAAAACAAGAAGTTCAGGTGCTCCTTCGTGAAGTGCAGGGCAGACAGGGATAAAAGGAAGAAAGGAGTAGAAAGGTATTGAGATCAAGCTTGAAAAGAAACACTTAAATTTTAAGAAGGTTCTTGGATTGCTTTGATGAGAACTAGAGGGAAAAGTGACAACAGCAAGGCTGTGGTCTTCAAGGTGGGAGGAGATTCCTTGTGCATTCAAGCTGATTAAAAATATCTAAGACAATGTTTTCCCTAGTATGATGAAAGTCACCTCTTTGTTTTTTGGGTTTTTTGCATAAAGGAGGAGAGAGGAAAACCATTCCCAGTTAGAGTAAAGAGTAGAATTCCCAGTTTTTGTTATTTTTCATTTACCTAAATTAAAGATATATGATCTTATATGAATGTAAGAGAACCTAATAGTCCTTAGAAATAAAAAACCCTAACTGTTTCCACCTGCTGCTGCTGTTCCAAAAAAGCTTCTCTGGTCTTATTCTAGCTTATGAGCACAGATTCAGGCAAATGAGAACGAGACTACAGAATGACAGTTAAACTCTATTTTTAAATCACATTTTCTAAGGTTTTGCACATGGTAGTTTAAAACCTGAGGTCTGCAACACTGTAAATGCTTTCATAAGGCATGGAATGGGCTGCTGTGACATAAAAATCTTTCTTTTAAAAAAAGGATCTTTTAAAGCTGGGGAAATCCCTTTAGGTGAAATGTTTTCAAAGGAAAGCTTTTTCAATTTAGAAAGGAGAAAGTGCATTGTATTGTAGTGGATGGACAACGAGGTAGTCAGACTTTAAATGCAATGCATGTGTTTTTTGGAGGTGACAGAAAGCTTCCTGCAGGGTCAGCATGGTGGGGCCAGCCTCACTGAGGTTTGCACGTAATAAGACCTGAGCAGCACGTGTGCCTGTAAGTCCTGCTTTTCCCTGCAGGTCCAATAAGGAAACATGGGCAGTACAAATACATCCGGGAGTTAAAGGTCTTAAGATATTTGGTGTAAATTTGAAAAAAAAAAAAATCTCTGAAAGCAGAAAGAAAGGAACTGGGGAGCTGGGGAAATAGAAACCACGAGTTAAGAAATGTTCATAAGTGAACCTGTGGGAATGACTTGGGAAAGCCAAGGCAGAAAAGCAGACAGCTCACTGCATAAGGCTCAGTCATGTTTTTACTCCAGCTGACAAGTAAGTACCATGCAGCAGCACGCTCACTCCCCCACCCTGACAGAGAGGAAAATAGAAGGGAAAAAGACTCTACCTCATGGATTTAGATAAGAACAGTTAAATAATTGAAGCAAAATAAAGCGTATTAGTACCACTAATACTACTAATGGTAAGAACAATAACAATAATAATGAAAAGGAGAAAGAAAACTCTAGCGAAATAAGTGATGCACACTCAAGCTGCGCACCACCCACTGACCAATGTTCAGCCCACTTCCCCCAGTAGCAATCAGCCCCACTCAGTCAACTTCCCCCACTTTAAATACTGTATATAATGATGTATGGTCTGGAATAGCCCTTTGGCCAGTTTGAGTCAGCTGTCCTGGCCATGCTTCCTCCTGTGTCCTTGTGCAGTTCCTCACTGGCAGAGCACAAGAAGACGAAGGGCCCCTGGCTCAGGGTCAGCACTGCTGAGCACCAACTGAGCCATCAGTGTGTTATCAACATCAGTCTCATATTGAGTCCAAAACACACCCCTGTACCAGCTGCTAAGAACAAAATTAGTTCTTATTATATTAACCAAACAAGGACAGACTCATGGAAGATTACTGTTGCTTGCAGACAGTCTACTCCAGAGGGAGTGAGACCACCCAAACCCAGGTCGTTTCACAGTCATGCAGTTCTGCAGAGTCACTGGGAAATCTGAAAGGATTAATGTTTGTGGGAAGCAAATGAAAAGGAGTGAAGCAGGTAAGCAGTGCAAAAGAGGACTAGAATGAAAAGATATGCAGGAAACACCGGAGGTGAAACTGCAAGGAGTGGTTAAAAAGGGAGGGAACAAGAAAGCTATGCTATGCAAAACTGTGTGGTTTGGAAAGTCAAGATACGAGGGGGGGCAAGAGCATTGCTGTTGGGCTTTCTCTTTTCTTCTTTCCCAGTCTGTCAGATCACTTTCTTTATGTCCCTTCTTAAATAAATTACAGTTCCTCACTTTGTGTTCCTCCCACAGTTCCTCAGGTTAACCTTCTTTTTGTCTCCAGTTGACAGGCTTCTTTGGTACCTACCTTCTAGCCTGCGTAAGAAGCAACGACTTTCTCCACTTTCTTCTATATTCCAGAAATACGTCCTTCACCATCGTTACTGAACACATTTTCATGCATGGAACCTGATACTCTTTACATAAACACACCCCCCAGGTATGCTGTTTAGAAAGGCATGTTACCCACGGACAAGACAAAGTCCCAATACAGTTATCAGTCCTCGTTCTGAAAAGGTGGCAAGACTGTATGAAGACATCTCAGCTGACATTACCAAATTACTCTGTAAAGAAGAGTGTAAAAGAGTGTTACATGCCATCTACAACAAAAATTTAATTTCTTCCCTCAAGAAGTGAGGATGAGCCATTAATAAGTCACAGGCTTTGGGAGGAAGTGGCTCTGTATCACACTCTGGAGAATTTAATTATTGGATCATGTTTATAACTGCTGAGATCATGCAGCTGAGCTAATGTTTATACAATATTTCATAGAATAACACATTGGAAGAGGACCTCAAGGATCATCTGGTCCAACTTTTCATGGCAAAAGCATGGTCTAGACAAGATGGCCCAGCACCCTAACCAATGAAAGGTACTGTAAAAGAGATTTGCAGTAGACTGGTTGATTCCAGGCACCTTGGGGAGGTGTGTAGCACTCCTGAGATAAATGTATGATATAGCAGAGTTCTGCAATATCTTTCCAAAAGAGACACTGAGAACTGCTTCTGTGGGTAATTGAGTAGAACAGCATTAACTTTTTAATGATTAAAATGTAGATCAAAAATGTTATTAATCCTGTATAAAGAGTGTTATTCATATATACGTGGACAAAAAAAAAAAAAGGCAAAAAAAAGTGAACTGGAAATCATACTGGGTTTTTTGTTTCTTCTTGGGATAGGACAAGGGAAGAGTTAAATAGCTAACAAAAAAGTCTATTGTGCACTTCCTTTTTCATTTGCCTGGCTC
Source organism: Lanius collurio (assembly GCA_020086605.1). Lineage (NCBI taxonomy): Eukaryota > Metazoa > Chordata > Aves > Passeriformes > Laniidae > Lanius > Lanius collurio. Next base: position 27,772,543 of record JACBWW010000011.1, read on the forward strand.
CCTAGAAACTTCTGGGAATTAAAGCACTGCACTTGTGGCTCCCTTTAAATCAAAATGAGGAAAGACCAAAGACAGGGTGAACTCTGCTGGTTTCAGTTTGATAACATTTTCTGAACAGACTGGCCTGTTTTCTTAATTACATAATTCCACCAGGATTGTGTGAACCTAATCATATTAAAAGGGTTGTCTTGAGCAAAGAAAACCTTTGTTTCCATAAAGGGATCCTTTAAAAGCTTGTGGTGTATTTTCTTACTGTTTGCCTATGTGTCCACTAAGGCTGACTTATTAGGTGGGTTAGAAATGAAACAATAATCTACATGAATCATCTATATGTTAGTTCCACTGCAGACCAGTTAGCATGTAATCAAACCTGCTACATGGCCAAAAAGTTTAACTCTGCGTAATACCTAATAATTTCACAAACCCTACAGGCTTGAGGGTGGATCAGGTTTCATCAGGAGAGTTCAGCACGGCCAGAGCAGTCATGAAGCAGAAAAATTTAAATAAAAGAGAGCATAAGGAAAAAACACATGAAGTTATAAATTTAAAGTTTAAATTCTGCTTTCATGTGACAAACTTTCCTTAAAATTATAATGTAAAAATAGCAGATGAGGGACTTGTTCATATTGTATATATTTATGCAATTTTATGAAAAGATGTTGGAGAAGAAATTTATCTGAGAGTTGCTTCCTTTCTAGACAATTTATAAAAAAATTTGTGTGGAGGATGAGAGTGGAAAAATTTACAGCTGCTTGTAATACCTCTGGTGTACGAATACTATTATTTTCTGTTGCTCTTACAGTTATGAGCAATTGGTCTTTTTTATTGTAAGTGAAAATAAGCATTTTAGCTATTATTAGGTGTATTTGGATGCCATTTCCATCATTCAGAAGGGCCCAGCAATATTCCATCATGCATGTTTCCTCTGAGCATGTATCAAAATGAAAGGCTGGTGATTGGAGAACTGACCTGAGTAGCAATAATGGAATATGTAATTACAGAAAAGAAGGAAAACTTTAGTAGTTGTAACACTAACCTGGAATGTTACAAACATGTCTACTGCACTGCAGATACAATTTAAAATTAATATTTTAGACCTCAGTTATTCAGTTGTGAGTGTGTATTCAATACCTTTAAAACCTATTGTCTTGATGGGGACATTTGGAACCCTGGTGACAGCAGCAATATAATGTTTATAGACATTTTTTACATCCCTTCTGTTCTGGAAGAGCAAGCCAACATACACATCAGTGGTGCCTTCTAATTAAACTCTGCAAAACTTAATTTTGCTACCCACTTGAGTATATCCAATCATGCCCAATAGTCCACATCCCTCCATGGCTTTTGGAAAGCTTCACTTCCAAATGGAAGCACAGCAGAAGCTCTTACTACACATAAAACTGCAGCAATTTTTGTCTTGCATTCACTGGTTTTGCTCATAACTAAATCTGGAGTTTTTAAAACAGGTTTTCTTCTGAGGTAATGTAGAAACAGAGGAAAGATGCAAAATTATTTAGCAAAACTGTGATATTGCTAATTAATATTTATATAGAAAATAGAATTGCCAATTTTCTTTCATTGCATAGCTGGTAGAGATTATTCAACTCTTACCAAATAAAAGTGGTTTCACTACAGTGACAATAAAAAACAAATCACACATTTTGTGTCTCCTGTCCTGCCACTTCTGTGTGAGCCTTTTATTTTTCCTCCACCGAATTCCCTGCTGTACTGTGCCAGCTTTCTTTGATTGCTTCATCTTGGTTTTCTTTTTGAATTGCTTTAGGAGACAGCTTACAGCCTTCTGTAATGACAGTTACAGTATCAGGCATAAGGATACCTTCAATAGCTTTTTTACAGCTTCTTCAAAAAAGTTTTTTTTCAATCAGTGAAATAGGAGAACAAAGGAACATAAATGACACAGTGAATAATGTGGTCAGAGACATGAGGTCTCAATCAGTTATAGTTTTGATTCCAGTTTCTGACTGGTAAAGCTTCAGCTGGCAAAGCTGAGTGTTGTCACCATAAAGGCCAGGATGGCCTAAGTTACTTAAAGAGCAAAATTAGGTTTTGCAGTGAATGAAAACATTACTTTTTCAGAGATTGCTGTCCCTATGTAGCTCTAATGATTGAAATCAATCATCCAACCTCAGAGAAAAGGATTTTGATATGGATACCTGAAAGCCAGCATCTTCTCTGCAGCTTTCTCCAGTCTTGCAGAGAGGTGTCATTACCTCTGAGATACCCAGTATATAGCTCTCTTGGGGAGCAGAGAACAGCTCAGCTCTTCCTTCCTGCTGCCCAGAGACTCCCATGCCTGCATGTGGGCAATACAGACTATTTAGAAAGACAGCCTGAGAAAGCGAGGAAAGGGAATTGGCCTTCATATGAGAGAGAAACTGAACACGTGGAGCTCTGCTCTGGCAACTGAGAGCATATGAGTAAGGGAGAAAGAGCACAGCAGGGGATGTGATGTAATGGATGTTTTCTAGGAGCTGCCTGACCAGGAAGAACAAGTGGATGAAGTCTCCAACAGAGAACCAGACACAACTTCCTATTCCCTTCTTACAGAGGATTTCAAACACTCCAGTATCTGTTGAGGCAACAACACAGAAGGCCATAAGTGATTGGTCTTGGAAAGGACTGATGACAGCTGACTCATGTGAAAGAGGAGCCAATGAGGCAAGGATGTTGCTGGACCTTATACTCAATAACAAGGAGGGTTTTGTTGGGGATGATAGCACCAGTCACTATGAAATGATGGAGTTCAGGATCCTCTAGGCAGGGAATAGGGCAGAAAGCAAAGTCAAAATGCTAGACTTCAGGAAAGCAGATTTTAACCTCTTCAAATGTCTGCTTGGAAGAGTCTCATGGGATGATGCCCTAGAGAGAGAAATGGCCGAAGATAGCTGGTTAATATTCAGGGATCACTTTCTCCAAACTCAAAGAGAAGTCCATCCCAATGAGTAAAAGGGTCAGGCACAAATACTGGGAAGCCTATGTGGGTGAACAAGAGGATTCTGGCCAAATTTAAACACAAAAAGGGAAGCATATGAAAGGTAAAAGCCAGGACAGGAAACCTGGAAGGAATACAGAGACACTAAATCTCAACTGAACCAAAAGGGCTTCTCTAAGTAGGTGACAAAAGTAGGTGACAAAAGTAAGCCAGTGAGCTTGCTGCTGACACAAGATGGGGAGGGGTGGCTGAGGGTCGTACTGCCATCTGGAGTGACCTCAACGCATGACAGAAATGCTCTGACAAGAACCTCATGAAGTTCAAAAAGGAGAAGTGCAAAGTCCTGCTCTGTGAAAGCAACAGCCCCAAGCACTAGGACCCATCCATCTGGAAAGGAGTATGGCAGAACAGGGCCCGGGAGGCCTTGCATAGTTGACTATGTGCAAGCAATGTGCCCTTGGCACAAAGAAGACTACTGGTATCCTGGGCTGCATTAAGCAAAGTATTTCCAGCAGGTTTAGGGAAGTGATCATTCCCCTCTGCTTGAGTGAGGCCCCACCTAGAGTGTTATAACTAGTTCGGAGGTCTCAAGTACAAGAGAAATTTGGACATGCTAGAGAGAGTCTAGTGAAGGGCCATGAAGGTGATAAAGGGACAGGAGCATGTCTTGAATGAGGAAAGGCTGAGAGAGCAAGGACAGTTCAGCCTGGAGAAGAGAAGGTTCTGGGATATCTCATAAATGGCTATAGATACCTGAATGGAGGGTGCAAAGAAGAGAGAGCCAGGGTCTTTCCAGTGGTGCCCAGAGACAGGACCAGAGGCCATGGACGGACTGAAATATGGGAGGTTCCATCTGAACATCAAAACCACTTTTTCACTCTGAAGGTAACCAAACACTGTCATGGGTTGCTGAGAGAGATGTTAGTGTCCCTTCCAGGAGATATTAAAAAGCCATCTGGTCATGGTCCTATGTAACTGGGTATTGGTGACCCTGGTTGATCAGGGGTATCGGGACTAGGTGGCCTCTGATGTCTCTTCCAACCTCAGTCATTCTGTGCTTCTGTGAACCCAACTTTTATGCAGTAGTAGGGTGCCTAACATGAAAAGTGAGAACATACAACAAGTTTGCTACATCTGAGAGAAAAAAAATGGAGTAAGATTGCCTTCAACATGATCAAAGGCAGTGTTTGGCAGTATGCAAACAAAACAGCGTGAAATGGTGTTTCTGTAGAATTCTAGCTATCAATATTTGTACTGCAGGCTGCTGCTCTTGTTTAAATGGGTAAAATAAAATGGGAAAATACTACTGCCAGGAATAAAACACCTTAATGCCTCTACAGTCCAATTATATTGTGAGTGTTCATTTGATTGCTTTTGAGGTAAATGAGTTGAGATTAAAAAAGAAAAATGAGAAAACTGACCAACTTCAGGAAAAAAGGCCTAAACACTTCAAAACTAATTACAGCTAGTCCTCACAATGGAAATGAAGCTAGAATGAATCTCTCTGGCAAGCTATTGCAATTCAGAAGAGGAAAATGAGGTTGAGTGATTAATCAGAAAGGGTTATGCTATAGAAATCAGTTTTCAATAGAGCTGAGAGAATGGCACAAAAGTTTTAAAATTAAGACAGCAAGACATTTCAGAGGCAAAATCTTCATGGTTCCCTCTTCACTAAACTCTTGAGGTATGCTGTCAATGGTTCTGCCGTAATCTAACTACATTTGTTAAGTGATCCTATAATCTAGTAGGAAAATATTGCATCAACACCTACTTTGATGTCAGTGATGGAAAGAGACAGGTATTAATCATATAGGTTCAAAATCTACCTTCAGATTCACCAAGGTGGAGATGTAGGATCTTGTAGGATAATTTGTGTTCATTAAAGTAGGTGGCAGTACAGAGTCTTCCTGACACAAGATCAGTTTCTCCCCATTAGCCTAAACCTTGGTTTTGCTCTGAGCATTTGGGGTAATTTGGAACAAAGCCCAGTTAAGATGAAAAAATATGTTGTATCAAGGAGAACAAGATCCTTGTATATGTCCCTCTGTCTGCAGTGGATGCATTTTCTGTAGATATGTGCAGGAGACAATAGTAAAAAAGTTGCACTTAGCCCAGAAATATGTTCTCATTGGAAAAGAACAGGATACTTTGTACTAGGTTGTTTGATGTAAGTAATTGCATCATTACAGCGTTAATTCCTTTTGTAGCCATGGCACATATTTTAGAAAAAAACCCTAATATTTATTTTAGAATGCTGAGTGATGGACAACACGGAACAGACCACAGCAGGTTGCTCTCCTTGCTCATTAAATTTCTGGAAAGAAAAGAACTTAAAATCCTGAGCTTGTCAAGCATCCGCCCACATGGCTTTTTTCAGTGCTGGGCTGCAGCATCACACTGTCAAATCTGTTCCATTTGCTGGGATTTAGGCTTCAATATGCTTTTCTTCTTCACTTAGTGTGTTTCTATGTCTTTCTCTGTGAGGCAGGTTTCCTTTGCCTATAAACATTCTTCTCTTTCCCCCAAGACATTTTCAGTTTCAAAATGATTTTGCAGTACTAATTACTGTTCAGAGGTAATAAAGGGATCAGAAGGTCTCTGTCTGTACTCATTAGTTTCCCTGTGTGTATCAAATATAACTTTTTTCTTTCTTAGCAACAATATGACACTGGCAACTTGTATTTAGATAATCAATAAACATTACTCAAGATATCTTTTCCATTATTGCTGCTAACATAGAGGCCTACTTTTAACTAAAAATTTCCTTTATTACTCCTATACATGCAAAAAATTTCACATATAATTTTCTGAAAAATTTTCTTGACTGCATTCAGTTTTCCAAATGGCCAGAGTCCAGTCTCATCTACTCCCTCCATATGTGTAACCAGTCTTCTTCAGCTTTTGTCTCATACAACATGTATGTCATTAGTTATGTAATGATTTTCTATATTCTTCTCAGTTATGAATCGTAATGGTAAATTGCAGAGGATCAATACTCACAACACAGAATTCACTAGGTCACATCACTTACTCAAGTATCTGGATAAGCTTTTCTAGCTTTTTACCTCTTTATATATCAGCATATTATTTCCTGCCAGATCTCTTGAGCTTCTCTGATGATTAAATCCTGAAAATCAGCACAAGTAATTCAGAGAATATGACAGCATTTTTAAGCTCTTGGATGCAAGGTACTTGGACTTGTTGACTGAAGAAGGCCTCTTTAAAGTAAATTGTGTAAGATTTGGAACTGTTGGATTATAAGTGACATTGTATGCTATGACTGGATCACAGAACACTCATTTAATGTATACCTCCACCCTTTGTTTAAAGTAATTCTCAATTCTGACACTTCCATCTGGTAAAGCATCAAGAGGTCCTTGATTTTTCTGAATACAGTTAGAAAAAACTAAGTTTCTTAAGTAGTATGGTCTGTTTCTCATTTGCAGGCTATTTGTGTAGTTAGAGAAACAATTTAAAGTAGTTCTCTATAATTATTCACATTTTAATATCTGAACACTCTCTGGTGATTCTCCCAGCTCTTCCCTGCTTTCTGTGACTGGCCCTTTAAAAGCCTGAAATATGCTTAAATACATTTCACATAGAGAGTTTCTATATACCTCTTTAGACCTTATTCTGTTTGCAACAATAAATCAGAGGAAGTTGTTAAAATATAAGAATGAATGATTTGTGGAACCAAATGAAACCAGTGTGTTGTATTAGTTAATCTCACAATTTGATGTTATTTCAAAGTAAAGCTAGCTACCAAATATCTCTGTGAACCTCCTCCATGAATCACTTAAGCGTGAACTCATCTGGGTACTGACAGCTTTAAAATTTTGAACAAGTGAAGCTCATCGCACAACTGACATTGAAAAATGTACTTTAAACACCTCACTGAACAAGGGCACAGAGCAGCTGTGCAGAGGCATGCAAGGAAGCATGATTCCTGACCATCACTGAAACACAGCTTGCCAAAAAATGATGGGAAAAAACAGAAAAGATGGGAATATGTTGTGTCTGGCAGGAGTAATAGGGAGTAATCTTGCACACCAAATAAAGGGATGATCACAGAAGCAAATTTGCTATAACATACAGAGCTTCACTGATAAAGATAGTGTGTGAAGGTCTATCAGCACCATAAGGTGATATCAAAAATTTTGGTTTTAACACCTTTCACCATAAGGAACCATTCTATAGGAAGGTGAAGAGAGAAAATAAACTTTTACTCTGTCTTGTTTTGCAAAACTCCTTTTGGCCACAGGGAGCTCAGTCTCTCTTGACCTTTAAATATATTTCAGCAGCTTAATTTGACTCCTATGATTACTCTCTACAGACCTCGTATTCAGAGTGACAGTGATTTTGGGGGTTTATTTTTGTTTGCTGTTTAGCTAGAAGTTGTGCTGAAAGTCTTTGAGGAAATTTCCATTGTTCATATTGTGACCAATTCAATTTCCATTATTTCTGATGCATTTTGCTTATCTGTCATAATTATCTGCTCAAAGTCGGCTCTACGCTATTGGGATCCACACTGACACTGACCCTTGATACCATTTCATGGCTGTGTCTCTACAGCAGCCTGCCCCCAAGAAAGGTTTCAGCTAGAGTGCGAATGTTGACCCAAGACAGTCCTGGATAAAGTTTTTTTTCATATGAAACTGCTGAGCTGCTGAAGTCAATTTCCTGTAGGAAAAGGCTAATTTCAACAACTGTTTGTTTACTGTTCAAATAAAGGAAAAGACCATGCAGATAACTTTGATCTGAAATTTTGGTTTAAACAGTCAGGCTTAGTTTTACTGTTTTGTTTTGTAAAATAGAAACACAGCAAAACACTTAAGAGACATTTCACTATTAGTATTTCTGCTGACATTTTGGGTTCCCATTCCAAATTAGTGCTAGAAGATTTTCACATTCCTGTGGGACAGAAAAATATTTTTTCTCTCCCCCTTCCAGTCTTGTGAAATCACTGAAGATTGGAGTGATTATTTGATGAAGCATAATAAAAGGAATGAATTTATATTTTGACTTATTAATAATTAAGTGGAAATATAAAAAACCCCTATTTGTAAGAAGGACAAAACCACAAATAAATGACAGAGGGGAGTTGGTGGACTTGTCATTAATAAGAGTGGGATGGCATCAGGAAACTAAAACCAGCTTGATCATCAAGCTAATCTTTCTTGGTGAGGTATAGTAACTCACTATAAATTTTTTAACAGCTTCACATGAAACCTCTTGTCTATCAGAGATAGTAAACAGTCAAAGAGAATAGAGTCTTCACATTTCTGAATCTCTTGACTGCATTTTCCTAACTCTTGTTCAGTTGCTTTCATCTTTCAGGCTCTCTTGAAATTCAGCTGCCCTTTCATGGCTGTTAGGACATTCTTTTCAAATTTAACGTTTCATTTCATACTGATGGATTGGTGTATTATGCACTGCCTTGTTGACACTGCTGAAGCCCAATGTTCTTGGAAAGTCTTTCCGAGTTTATCAGTTTATCAGTTGCTGATTCTATTGTATCTGTTGAACAGTTAAGAAATTCTAGAAGTTAAATGAACAGAGATAATAGTTGGCACTGTCAGCTGAAAGTGCTTTCTTTTGGAAAACTCCCTTAATTTCCCTGAAATTATTAGCAGACTTGTGCTGACTAGTTCACTTGAAAAGACCTCTCCAGCTAAGGAGAGTCACAGCTGCTAAGTGAGTATGTGGAAAACAGAAGTCCTCTGCTCTCTGAATCAGATAAGGGAGAATGAGATAGAGATTTTTACAGCTCCAGGGAATCTCTGGCCACCTGAATGGTGCTTATTTATTTCAGATTTCTGAAAAAAAGATGGCATATACAAATAAACAGTCAAATTTAAAAAATACTGATCACCAACTCTCTTCTCAAGCAAACATGGAGGTCAGACTTCAGATCTTTGTGCAGTGTCAGCTGACATCATCACTTTCAACAGGTGCTCCTGAGAGTACCAACGCATCAGATGTTCTGGGAAATGCTGCACAGAAAAGGGAAAACGAGTGTGCAAAATAAGCAGACCTCTGAGGGAAAGATCTCTTTATCCTAAGAGAGAAACCTGCAAAAATGACCAAGAAGATCAAAAGCAATAAAAAGTGATCCCTGAGAGGAACAACGGAAGTTGTTAGTCGGTTTTATTGAGCCTTTATGACATAAAACTTCTTATCTTAGCTTGGCAGCTTAAAGGAAGTTTTTTTGTCTGACCTCAAACTTAGGTGACTGACTTTGAACTCATTTGAGTTTTGGATTAGGCATCTGTTCGTACAGATTTTAGCAGAAAAAAGGTGCAAATTTTATATAGCAGTTTCATTTCTTAGATTGTTAGGATACAGATAGAAAAGTAACACCAACAGCATTTGATTTACAGTAAATTAATGGCATGTGCCTGTTATAAATGAATTGCCAATTAAATCGAATTAATAACTTGTGTGAGCCAAATTATTAATATAAAAACAAATAGAATTTATTTTTGATCAAATTGACAATCTTAATAAGCCACTATAAAGGAAAGCAGGGCCAAGCCTAGGTTCTTGACTCTGGGTGACACATACACAGCTCTGAACACCAGCAGTTCAGAGAGGCAGCGCACACCTTCGAGGTTTTTGAGTCCGGTTTTTATACTGTTTTTCTTGCTCCTGGCTAGGAAATCCTTTGTCCTTTTCATTTTTGATGGTCCTCTGGTCCAGTGGTCAGGGGTCCATTTAGACATTGATGTGTCCAAGGATTCTCTTTGTATTCTGGTTGATGTTTTCCAGTAACCCATTGTAGCGTTTCTGGTAAAGGACCTGTTCAGATGATGATTTTTCCAAGAAATCCTTATATGATTAAAATGAAGAGTCTTAAGCAATAGGTCCACTCATCAGCAGTGTCCAGGGAGTAACAGATCATATCTCTTACTCCTTTCAGATGGAAAGGATTTCCTAGCTGGGTAGGATGAACTCATAGTAAGTTGATGGGCCAGATAGATATCTGGCTGAGGTCATTTCTTCTTGGGCTTGCCTTTACTTCTTATGCTAATTTACACCTTCCTTGAGCAAGGTGCCAGGAAACTTGCCAAGGTGTACTTTAAACATAACATATTTGAACATATATACAAGTTACAATCTGCTATATTTCACATTCTATATTTCACATTCATAACTTATTTTGATATACAACTTTAATTCCTTATGAATTTTGACTTATCTATAACATGCTTTTAATAACTTCTCATTTCAAACTTCTTCAGGAAGTCCAGGTAAAGCAGAAAATCTAGAACAATGTCATGAAATGTCAAGAACAGAAGCTCTTCTGTCATTGTCCAGGACTCAGTTTTAAAGGGAAAATATATAATAAATTATATATTTTGGATTTTTAGACAACGTCTGAACTGGGAGAACATAAAGTCCTGACAGTATTCATGCTGGGGATTAACTTGGAACTGTCCACAAAACATAGCACATCACTCCACACACCCCCACCCTTTTGAAAACCCTTCTGAAAAAGACAACAGTAACTGTCTTTCACATGTAGCTTATAACCTAGGCCATCTTATGAGGAAAAATGCAGTGACAAGTGATGAAAACAATTTCACTTCAAGATGACCCAGTTGAAATAGTGGGAGAAAACAATTTTCTTGCAGTTTGTTCTCAGGAGTGGTGATGTTTTACTGGAAGTTTCTCTCTGACTCCTAAGAGATATTATGCAAGGAACCATTTCCAAAAATTATATTTCCAAGACTGTCTTCTTATACCTAGTGTTGGACTTACAGTTCCTTATTTAAAAATTTGCATAATCTTCAGAACATCCATATACTAAATGCTATCCTGTCCATTCCCAGATTGTTTTGTTTTTTTTTTTTTTCTTCCATACTGAAAGGTCTCAGACTTTCATCAGTTCACTCCTAACGTGCATCACTATGAAGAGAAGAAGAATCAGTTACAGAAGGGTTTTGCAGAGCTCAGGTCAGCCTTGCTATGGTTATGGTTATGAGACAAATCACAAAAAATGGTAATTTGTTCCTATTTTGTACCTTATAAAATATGCACAAAATAGAAATTTAAGTATAAGGATGAAATAAACACCATTTAAAAAATGTATTTTTTTTTTTTTTTTTTTTACTTATTAACAGTACAAGGAATATTTACTTCCCAGACCTCAATGACTTGTCTGGCCCACACTCTAGGGTGTCTGTTCACCCCACTTCAGAGACCACTGTTCTAATCTCTAGCTCACAGGAGTGTCCTTTTTCTCATCCCAAAGTAAATTAAGGACAATTTTCTTCTCTTTTTTTTTCCTAAACTCCGAGTTACTGATCCTTTTTCTAGTGCTGAAAGTCGACAAAATTTCTTGATTGGAGCAGTAAATAACAATAACCATATATACTAAAAGTGGAAAGAAATATTGCTATTAACTTGAAATGAAAATACCACAAGTTGTGAGAAAACTATTAGGACCCTGAGGACTTGGACATGTCCTAAGGCCCTGACCAGCCTTGCCTGCGATCCCCAACCACACCCTCTTCACAGGGGCCCAAGAACCTCACTTCAGCTCACACATCGGCTCTTGGACCTTGTGAAAAAATGAAAGTACTTTCTATTTTAACTAATGATTTATGTCATCTGTTGCAATCTACCCCCAAACAGAGTGGTCCATTTTCTGGGAAGAATCTCTTGGAGGATTGCAATGTGGGGCAGCAGACATTTTGGACTGTATTTTGTCATAGTTATAAACTGAGATCTGTTCAACAGTTCCATCAGGATCTCCAGCATATATCTATTTTCAGACTTGAGCATCCAGTAGAGCTAACAGTAAGACAGGATCCATGTTGCATCAAGGAAAATGTGTTATGGAACATTGTATAAAAATGTTATGCAATTTTCTAAAGTCTTCAATGACTTCCCAAATGACTGGGAAATGAGACAAAGAAGTACTTACTTATTTTTCTTCATTTGTCCTGCTTTGAATTTCTCAAGTGGGCCAAGTGGCCAGTAGCAAGGGAAATTCCTGTTCTTCCTATCCCAGCTGCTAGGGAAACCCAACAACTTGGATTGCAAGGCATGTAACCAGCTCTGACCATAAACTAGATTAATGTTATATGATAGATGGGAAGAGTAAAAACTTCTCTGGGAAATCATTTAGGAAGCCCCAATACTTCTGCTGTTGGCCCTATACAGCTCAGTCTTCCGAGAGCCATTATCACCACTGCAAAATAATTTATAAAACAGTAACATGGTCTTTCCTTAGGAGAAGCTTCTGCCTTCCCAAAAGAGCTTTGAGTCTCAACTGAGCCTTTGCAAGCTGCAGACTCGTTAGCTGTCACATTAACAGAAAACAATGGAAAACAGAGGAATAGGCTCTCAAACAACTTCACACCCTGTTGATGTCAAGAGATTGCTTTGGGAACTTCACATCAGTCAGAGGGACTATTGCCTTCAGAGTGCAGCTGAGGACAGTAGTGCCGGCAGCTCTTAAGGGCTTGCTATGTAGTGCTGCTCACGATCTGAGTCCCACAGGGGAAGGAGCACTCTCCCCACCTCTGAGCTTCCTATTGCAGTTAATTCAAAGTAATCTGTCCTTGCTGTGCTTTGCTTTGTTGAGGGGAAAGAGAAACAGGCTTCCCTGCACCCCTCCTGTCACATTTTCTTTTTTTATCTCTTAATTCCTTATTTCTGGCCAGTACAGTGAAATAATAACAATAACAATAATAACAACAATAGTAAAACTCATAAGGATAGAGCCTGCATGACACAGTAAAATGTTCATCATGGCTATTGCATTTGATGGAGCACTTCATAGATTCTTCTTGGTCCATTTAAAAAGTTTCCAGCAGAGCTTCTGCAGATTTCTTTCTTCTGCCTGCTGCATTTAAATGCAGCCCTCAGACCTCCTGAATCAAACTAGTAGTTATTTTGCATAGTGCCTCCCATCCGACAGTGCCAACAGCCAGAGTGCTTCAGCAGTTGGCAGAAATACCCTGCCTTGCTCAGGGGTGAGGTTCTGCCAACTTGCAGGCAGAGCTGTCTTTTTATCTTTTAAAAAATATGACCTTGAGGGCTGAGTTTTGAAAACATATTGGGTGCATGCTCCAGTTAAATGTGTCAATCTGATTAGGTGCTTGATGGGCATCTCTAATCATTTAAAAGGTTTTTGAAACCTGACCATGCATAGTATAGACACTTCTAAGAGCTTTGAAAATAGAAGAAATGCAGTAGTCCAAATATGTTGCGGAATTTAGGTGTTTACCAAGATTTTCAAAGGTCTGACTAGGCTCTGAAAATGTAGATCTAGGTTGCTAAAATCAGAAATACTTAAGAAGCTTTACAGCAACTTTCCCTTTGAGAATATTTCTTTTACGAAATGGCTGATAGAATAATAATAGTAACTAGTGAATTAATTACTGAATAAAGCTAGATGCAATTCCATGAACAAAGTCCAAAAAATGGATAAGTGCAAATATAAATATGCATACAAATATTTTGGTACATGAAACTTTGTTCAAATTGGTCACAAGATCAACTTAAACTTATCTTGGCATGAGCAGGTGTTATTATGCTTGGGCTTGTTATTGAAGGCATGGAGGATCATATCCTGTCTCTGTATTAGTTTGAAATTTGTGTTTTCAATTTTGAGCCTGCTAGGATGTTTACATGACTCTCATCTATATGGTATTTTGAAATCTGTAATTATACAATAAATAAAGTACAAACAATTCATTGTTGTATCTGGAAATGGATGAGACTGCATAAATAGGAAAAGCACAATCAGGATAGTTGTGCTAATGCAAGTTCTGGTTTTAAATGATTGATGAATCCCTCTTTCTTCCAAGATATCTGCCTAGAACCTGCCAGTGGTACTTTTACAGCACACATTAAAAAAATAGCCTTTTTTTCCCCCACTTAGCTAATAATTTATTGGTAAGAGGGCACTGATGTCAGTTTCCAGAAGTTCCAGTTTTCCAGTTTTCTCCAAATTAATATTTCAAATTAGGTAAAGATTTGGATATTTGCACAAGGCTTTGAGTATTTCCAGCATCCCTTTTTCTCCGCCATACACTGGGCCCTAAATCTGAACTGGTTGCATGTCTTTGTCTTCCCAGGCAATGTGCAGATACTCTGCAGAATGACACCGATTGATTCCCCTGTCTTCTGGCAGTCTGGATGGGTGTGACTAGGTCTGAACTTGAACAATGTTCAGTACTGCCAAATCCTGCAGGGCATGCTGCAGCCCTGCTGCCATCTCATCACTCTGAGCACTGGTATTTTGGCTTTTATCTTGAGTTTCAGTCCTTGATTGATGGAGGTGCACAAGAAAAATCTTGGCATATTGTACCTTTCTGTATCTCAGACACTGGGCTGGATATGGAGCTCAGCCCCTGGCAGGTTGCTCTCCATTGCTTCTCTTGCTTTTTCTGTTATCAGTGTCTTCCACCTCAGCACATGGACAGGCCAGAGGGTGGATTGACAAGAACCTTTTGAAATTCAGCAGTGACAGATGGCAAGACCTATCCCTGGTGTGCATGAATGCCTTTCAGCCCCACGAGCTGGAGTCTGTGTAGTTAGGGAGAAGTGGAAAAGACCCTGGTGTCCAGGTTGGGAGGAGCAGAGGAATTTTCCTGTCAGCTGAGGCTGGGGGACCTGGGCTTGTGGTGAAGACATAGCTTCATGGAATATGACAGCAGCCCCCCAGGGCTATGGGGATGTCATGGAGTAGATGCATCCAAGCTGATCACAGTGCTGTGGGGCAGAAGAATGTGAAACAACAGGCATAAGCTGAAAGAAGAGAGCTTCACAGTGGACATAAGTTAATTATTTTCCCCACAAGGAGAAACAGGCAGTGGAACAGGTTGCCCAGAGATGCTGTGCAGTCTCTGTTCTTGAAAGTTTTCCACATGCAAGTGGATAGAGCCTGGAGCAACCCAATCTGATCTCAGATGTGAGATCTTTCCAACCTGAAATTTCCTGTGGTGATATGATTGCCAATTGTCATCTTGTTTTGGACAGTGGATTCCTGTAATCAGTGCTAGAAAAAGAGAGATGTTAAAATGTTATAAGTTTGGGAATTATGGCAACTTCAGAAAAGGGGTGATAGTGTTGGGGAATGAAGAAAAAATGAAGAAGGATGGGAAGTGAGATGGGAAGCAAAGAGGTTCAGGGAGACACTAAAGGGAACAGGAAGATGCTAAAACACTTCATATTAGTATTTCAGAGATGAGTACTTCATTATCAGTTTTTCTTGGAGCCTGTCTGTTCCTAAATATGTGCAGTAAAAGTGCCCTATCAGTGCTACCAACAAAATTCAGAGCCTGTGTTAATTGCTAATTTTGTCTATCCTTATGGAAAAAATATCATTAGAGCTTTCACATTTTTCTCTCAGGTCTATGGACAGCACCATCCCAACTATTAGTAATGGGTGGCAATATCTCTGGCTCAGAAAGCCTGGATTAGTTCCCAGCTTTATTATTATCACAGCACTGCACTATTTGGCAAAAGGATAAGACTGTGCATAATACTTTATCTCTGAAAGCACAAAGTCTGGGAATGTGGAAAAGCAGACATTGGGTTCGTTTAATGTTTAAACATTAGAAAAAGAAAAAAAAGGTGCTATATATTTTAAATATCACTGTTTATATTAATATATTTACATTAAAACTTTGGTACTGAGTATTGCTCTGAAAAAGCATCTAATATTAGCCTTAGATTTGGGTTATTTGTGTGTCTGCATAAGTAAATCTGTCAGAAAAACTTTCTGGGAAGCTACTTGTTCAAGCACCAAGTTTGGTTTCTGTCACTCTTTCTGACTGATGCTTATTCACATAATCAGTGAGGTTTAGTGGTGGTGTAAAGTACCCCTTCATTTTGAGTAATTGTGAAAAATACCTGTCGTTTACTCAAATTGCATTGACTTCTGCTTTAAATATCAATGCCAATTTGAAGGTCTAGGTTAAAATTAAAAATAGCTGTATTTTAATCTCTCCAGCTACTTTCCTACTCTTTATCAGGAGTGTTACCATATCACTATTTGCAGTGGTCTTGACATCTGCCATTCATATTATTTCTTCAGGATACATCACTATCGTTAAGGAAAAGGAACACTGAAAATCAAGAACAGATAAGACCTTGTGTAAAAGCTGTTAGCAAGAACCCCTGAAGCAGACAAAAGAATCCACTTAGGGTGATACAGTATTTTTTAGACAATTTTAAAAGCGTACCAAATTCTTTGATGGCCAATACTGAAGATATGTTTCAGTTGTTAAGGAACAGAGATTTTTTTGTGATAAATTATTTGGTTTCTGTTCTGTAGGGAGGGGAGTTCTATAGTTTGTTCCTCATATAACTTCTACTAAGTTAAAAAAGTCACAAACAAATTCATTATTCTTTATCAAGTATTTATGTTTAGCCTAATTTAACACTTTAACCTTGTCTTGAGTGCTGAAATTTCCTTTTGTAGGAGAGAAAAGCATCTTTGATCTTGAGAAAGACATCAATTACCTCTGGTATCAAACACATACAAGCTATTATTCTCCATAACTTTGTTAATTTGAAAAGGAAGTTAAGATGTTCTTTTAAACTTTTCTTAAGATAAAGCTCCATGGGACACTGTAGCCTGGTAGAGTGGGGCCTTGGGAGACTGCGTGGGTGTCTCTTGCCCTTTCATGGGGCACAGCCCAGCCAAGGATTGGCTGTGAGGGTGGTTTGGGTAGGATGAACTGTGTGTTGGTCTCCAGACAAGGACTGCATCTCCTTCAAGCCTCTAGACCCCAATGCCTTAAGGCTTCTGTGAAATGGCCACACTTTCCATCCCTGCAGTGTTCTCAAACACTGCCCTTGCTTCCTCGCATCTCCCTCACCTCCTCTCCTGCTGGTCCCCAGCTCCAGGCAGCTTCTGCTCTCTGTTACCTCCCACCCAGCCCTGCTGAGTAAACCTTTCATTTCTCCCAGGCCATGGCTGTGTCAGTTGCACTCTTCTTTGCTGTGCTGGCCATGCTGCCCAGGCTGAAGCACCATCACCTGATCCGTGTGGCCATGGCCCAGCAAATGCAGCAGCGTGAGGAGTCACTGCTCCGGGAGACAAGGTGGATGCTGCAGGACACTTAGCAGAGCAGGCCTGTGGAAGAAGCCACACTCTCTCTGTGTGGCAGCAGTGGTCATTTTGGACCAGAAAAATGAAACTTGCCTCTCATAGCTGCTGTGATCAGGACAGCTCTAGCAGCAGGAAGGAGGAGAATAACAAGGAGGAGGAAAACTTCAGCAGACCACACAGTGTTGTCAGATCTTTGGTTGTGCTCACCCTATTGCCAATACAGGTACTATCTGACACTGCAAGGATCTGAAGAACCTGGTGTGTGACTTCTTGGTGGCCACTGAGTTCTTTGCAAAAGCAGTTTCATGCCAAAGATGCACCCTACTGCCACGGGGATGGATGGCACCTGTGGATCCTGGAGTGTCCATGAGAACCAAATCTTCTACCAGCTAATTTAACCAGCTGCTCATGTTCCTGCAGCCACCCTGCAGCCACACATTCGGGCTGGAGCTGTGCATCAGGGGCAGGTGCCAGAGAAGTGCTCTGGCATCCTTTTGACACTGGAATGCAGGTGCTCAATGCAGGGGGATACACTGTTTTTCCTCTCCTGCCTCCAACAACAAGCTGACAAGGGATCAGAGCTCATCCATTCTACACACCACACCCTCTGCACTCACTCCTGAGCAAGGAGGAAATTTCCTGCTGGTACAAATTGCTGAGATTTGCCTGGCTCTGTTATCCTTTGGTGGCACCACTGGCATCTAAGGGTGCTGCCCTCCTCCCAGGCTGCCCTCCAGCATGCAGAGCTGGACTGAGATGGTTTCTTCCAATGTGGCATAGCAGCCCAGGCACACACCTGATCCTTCAGTAGGCAGCTGGCAGCTTCCCTACTGTGCTGGTTCAGTATGAGATAGTTAATTTTCTTCTTCACAATGACTAAGATGAGTATTTCTGTTGTTTAAGGATCAAAATCTTTAGGTTTGAAGTTGCTGAAACTACAAAATAATTTAGATGAGTTTGATAATTTGAGCATTCGAATTTAACCTACATCCAGCTTAATGAAATTCTTCATGAAATTTACTCTTAAAGCTACTATCTGTCAGTGAAATAGTCTGAAAATGGTATACGGTTTCAAATGTTTTCAGTGAGGCTGATGATTAGTCAAAGGACTTGAAAATAATTTTATTACAACACTGGGATAACAAAAACATTTATACATTTCAGACATAAAGCAGCCCAGTATTTATTGCACTGTAATAATTTTTTAATAGCTTATAGAGACATAAATGCAGCATTGAATCACTGGAGAATAGCAATCCTTCAAATAGAATAGAGATGTTTCTTGAAAGAACCATTTGGACACTGGAAATGCACTCTGTTTTTCAATTAAAAAATATTCACTCACAAGTCAAAAACCTCACTATGATCAACAACAAAAGTGAAAAAATCCTCACAATTAACTGTAAGGAATAAAACTAATATTGATAGAAAGTCTATCTTTTCAAAATAAATGTCTGTCATTCTTATGGCCTAAATTATACTTAATTTTTTATCATACAGATCATGAGAAACTCTTGAGGTCTGGTACAGAAATCGTGGTAAGAAATTACATTTTAAAATTACTCTTGCCAATATTTCTATATGAATCACCTACTTATGTATATCTTGCAAATGCAAATGGAAATTTTGGTAGCACAATAGATACATGTGTACTTAAATATTTAGATTCAGTGGTAACTTTTAAGCTTCTTTACCTTGGAATAGTACCTAAAATGTGACTGGGAATTATTCCCAGATTCAACAGCAAGAAGAAATATGGGAAAAAAAATTAATGAAGACTAATGTGCATGAAGTGCCAGCTGTCTATTCAGTTTCAATAAAGGTGCTTCTCTAAGTAATCTAAAATACTGGAATTTTTCATCTGGTCTAGAAATCTCAAAATATAAGACTTGTGAGATTTTCAGGAATAAATACCCTATATTATGATGAAACTGAGAAGTTAAAAGGAAGATGAGGTTGGAGATGAAGATCAGAACTTAAATTTTGCTGTTGATTTTGTAAAAATGGGAAAACTCTGACAAGTAGAGGAGAGCCACAAGATGGTTTTGAAACCTTGATGTTTTATGCCTCTGTCTCTGCTGCTGTGCGCATCATGATGTTGTATTTGAGAGTTGGCCAAACTTCTGCTAAAAAATCATGTGAAACTTGCCTCTTTTAGATTTCTTAACAAACTTAACTGTGTTTGTTAAAAGGGTTGTTAGGATTCACAAATGTTTTGAATTAACTTGTGTACACTCTGCTGAAAATCACATGAAATTCATTATTTTAAAAGATTTGTTTGCAAAGCAAAAATAAACCTTTGGTTTTCTAGGCTGACTTTGTTCTGACTTTTTATTCACTGACTGTCAATCTCTAGGGGGAAAGTGATATAGATTCAAACCCCAGATATTGTTCAGGAATATCTGTGGAGTGAAAGAGAGCTTTGGTATCAGTTTTCCTATTTTTCTGTTGCTGGTGCTGTATAGAACACATCTGGGTCTCTGCATGATGTATGTAGGCCCATCTGTGAAGAACTGGACAGGAAAGTTACCTACCTGCCAGCTTTTAGCATTTAGGAATCCAAGAGGTGGGGAAATTGCAAATAAAAGCTTAAGACAAATGATTTTTATTTGTTAAGCCCAGCTGATTCATTTACTGGAAAGGAGAAGAAGGACCAAGAACTCTTTCAAAGACGATAAGTAGACTGAGCAGTGTGCAACTTGAATTTGAAGATTTGTCCAAAGACCTGACTCATTACAATGAGAAAAAAACCCCTTTGTTTCAGAGTTCTTTCCTTTCCTGAGTTACTCAAGAAACACAGTATATTATCCCAGTGATATCAGGGCTTGCTAACATGTCAGGATGCTTGCCTTGAGGATTATAAGACTGGATGCTAATGTTACATCTTATTTTCTTTCCATCATCTATCATTTCCCTAAGTTCAGAAGCACTTCCAACTTCTTGCACAAAGCAATTAGCAGCTGTTGCCAACCTCAGTTCCTCTTCTTCGATGTCCTCATCTCTTGTCAAAAGAGAAAGAAGTAATATTAATACATTCATTTTTATCTGAATTCTTGGAAGCATTCTTTGAGGAAAAGCTGACCTTTACCACTCTATGCTACCTTCATTGTTCCTTCTTGAAATCCACAGTCTACTGTGACTTGTGACTTTTCTCAGTATCTTACCGAAGTAATTTCCATTCTTTCTGCCTACTGCAACCAAAGTATTTAAGCTTATGCTTCCTGATTTCTCTCCCTTTCCCCAGTAGCTTTCTTTATATGTATTTCTTTTACCAAGCATGTAAAAGTTTTCCCCTAGTTCTCAGAGATCTCATTTTCTCCTCCTTCCATGTGTCAAGTTTTCTGTTCTCAAGGTACCTGTTTCTCAAGGTTTGTAACAGGAAGACGTGAAAAACAGAACAAAACCCTTCATAATTTGGAGCTTCACGTACTTCAGGGAATGTTTCTTCAACTGT
This sequence comes from Lanius collurio, assembly GCA_020086605.1. Classification (NCBI taxonomy): domain Eukaryota; kingdom Metazoa; phylum Chordata; class Aves; order Passeriformes; family Laniidae; genus Lanius; species Lanius collurio. Next base: position 27,793,024 of record JACBWW010000011.1, read on the forward strand.
CCTCAAGGAAAATTTCATTTGCTCTGAATTTTCAGTGGAAGCTTTGGCTGCCAGCCATTGCAAGCCTCTCGGATTCTTTTGAACATCTTTGCCACTATATTCCATTTAAAAGCTGAAACGAACGTATTCTAGAATTGGACTGTTTATCACAGATAAGAGGATTGAACAAAATACAAAATCATTCTATTCATGACAATCCATATTGCTTACACATTGTTAGTATTTTTGCTTGCAATATGTCTCCCATGGTTTTCTTTTTGCAGTCTTCATTTATTTTCTTTATCAAAAACTGAATTTATCCACACTTGACACTAATTGATTCCATAATCTCACTAAATCTGCAGGGAATTGCATTTGCTTATATCATGAAGAAATTAATTTTGCTGAATGGAGAAATTATGCCCTGATGTTTGTAGTATGAAGAATAGTATAATAAGTTAGGATGAACTCCGAGTACTTTTAGGATCCACCTAGTAGGGGAAATGGATGAGGAAAAGTGCAACTATCATTTTACCTCATAGAAGAACTGAAAGCAAAATGATACTGTTAATGGGGAAAAAAGCCCCATTGACTGCATGATCAGAACATACTCTTAAAAATAAAGAAGTGTATTTCTTAGATGGTATTTCACGACATTTTAATTAGTTGCATTGATTTAGAATCTAAGACGGATTATTCAGTGCTGGGGTATAAAGGTTGGAAAAAATGAGGTACTTCTGGACAGTGAAAAATTTGGGTAACTTTGGCATGGCCAAAAAGACAGGAGAGGGTGATGATACTTCCACTATGCAGCAGAGGTACTTGCAGGCACTGAAGGGATTTAACATAGGTCCAACAACATTTAGCTGAGGTGCAGCTGCCAAGAGTTGCACCCAGACAACCTGTTCAGTGACTGTGCTTTCTGGCACACTGGTCCTGCTAGCACACTGGTCATTGAAGCATCAGATTTGAGCTTACAAGCTCTCACAAAGAGCAGAATGTGGTGCAGATATTCTGAGTGGCTGTGCTTACACAAAACCCAGCAGCTGATGTGTTACAAACCACTCGATTCAGACTTCTTGTGTCAAGAGCTGATGCTGGCATGGGGCAGGAGGGATGAAAAGCATCTCCTTCTTCTGCACTCCTCCAAGGCATATGGTCCCACACTCCTCATCCAAAGTGTCAGACCCAGCAGCTAGTAGCTGGTCAGCTTAGGCTCTGCTGCGCAAGGAACATTTGTACCACCACCCAAATTGAGGGTTGCCCTGCAGCCATATGTTTGTGTTCACACTGTAAAAGCTGGGACTCTGGCTCCAGACCCACAGCACATGGCATATTTGGCTGTGCACTGACAGACATTTCAGGTTATGAGTATATTTCATCTAGAACTGGGTCTTTTCACTGTGTGTATGCTGCATGTGTTTCAACTGAAGTCTTCCACAGCATCTGTCTGCCACAAATTACCTTTTTCTGACAGAAGGACAAGAAGAATTTAGCTCAATTGTTTCTTAAATTGAAATTGGACTTAAACAAGCCTTGTTTTGCTATGTGGAAAGGGATAATAATTCTGAGAATTTCTAGCATCCAAGTTCACTAGAGTAGGAGTAGGAACTTGAACTTCAGCAAAAAAATCATATCATCCTGGTGTAGCTGTTAAAAATCTGACAGAAATACAAGTGCAGTGTTATGCCTGTGTGCAGAGCATCCTCCCCTGGTGCTTCTGCAGCAATCATAGAGCAAATCTTCTCTTCAACACGACTTAATCTGCAGCTGGCCTGGGCTTTGGGGCCTGTGTAGTACTTTCCTTGTAAATCCTTTTTCCACTTGTTGGGAATCTCCTGACATGGTGGAACTGCTTCTCCATGCTGTCAGGGTTACTCATGGACAAGGATAAGGGCTATAAGAGGAGGTTAGAGGATCTCAGGATGACATGGTAGAGTTTAAAATTGAAGAAAAGATAAAGAATACAGAGGAACAACAGAGATGAAAGTGTTGAGGATAAAGAAGCTAATAACATCAAAAGGGCAAGGGCCGCTAGTGATAAGAGCAAGACACAGACTCTAACTGGAAAATAAGAAATAATTAGAAGAAGAGATGGAATAATTTTGAGAGACGGTGGAGATGTTTGAAATCACCACAGTGTTAGTATGTGGAAATGAAGCCAAGAACTGCACGCCCTAATAATTTCTTTGCTGTTTTTGCTGTGAGATCTCATGGCAATATAAATGCTTTGTCCAACACAGGGATCATCCACCCCCCTTTACACATACATTGTAGACAGAAAGCGAAAATATTGAGACAGGTCAGGCCACTCTGAATGCCTCACAGTACTCATATTTTTAGAGGAGAGGTTTTATAGAGCTGTCAGGTGTGAGAGCTCAGAACTCCTGAAGACCAGAAATGACAAACAGGGAATCTAGAGGATAAAGAGTTATCACCCAGCGATCCAGCTTGGACAGGTGTTGGGAAAGTGGCAAGCTTGTTGCTTGCTGGAAATTAGGGACAGTATTTCTGAACTGCTTTTGAAGTGAGACTATTCTGAGTCCTATTACCCATCTCCCCAGTTTTTGCAGTCCTATATATCTAAGACATCACCAGTTAGCAGAAACAGGTTTGTTCACTCTATAGCCCAGATACTGTCTCAGAAGCAGTCTGTCCTGTAGGAAAGTCAAAATATGTCAGCTTTTCACTTGAATTTGCAATATCTTGTAACTCAGTTGTCACTGAATATAATAAATATTTATCTAATCGCAGTAACATGTTTTTGTGTATTTACACACAGCAGTAGGAATGAAGTCTGACTCTTCTACCGGTGTCTGTATCATACCCTCCTGGTCATTTTAGAGTTTGGGTACTAAATTTACATCTAAGAAATTTTGCTCATAGCTTTTAGTATTTAGAGTTATTGTTTCTTTTGTGGGTCATTAAAGTGGAATAGGAGGATGCATGTGTAAATAGGCTTTTTTATTTCTAGAATTAATGGTGTTAGAGAGGAACGTAGATGTTTTACAAGCATGGAACTGTTCCAGAGAGAATATATTCTGCTCTGTGCTAACAAACTGCTATTCATTACACATTGCATGGATGAAATGATGTAGAGCAATATGCTTTTGGGGAACAGAAATAGCTTCCCCTCATGGAAAAGACCTACTGTCATGGCAGTGTTCGTTTGGAACAAAAAAGTGTACTATGTCTGTACTAAAGCTATAGATATTTTATAAACACACGTATGCAAATGTAGATATTTATAGATTTCCACTCTCAATTTGCAAAATCCCCTATGCAAAGCTCTGTTTGAAGTATAGCAGCTTCTTCTTGGATATGTAATATCATTAAAAAAGTGTGAAGATATTATTTCACATATATGTTTATTTTCTTTATCTCAAAGACAGTAGAAAAATTTAATAATGAGTATTTGTATGCACTGGTAGTCCTCCAATCTGTAAGCCATTAACAATTTGCATGATTTTAGTCAGAGAAGATGCTGCCTGAAGGATGGGAAAGTTAATCTGTCTGTAGGATAATGGATCACTATTAAGTTCATCATCCTTCGACATGATATGGAAATTCCTGATTGTTGAATAAATTATATCATACAAATCTATTGTTTTTAGAAATTTCTCAAGCTCATTGAGGAATACAAACTATCTAGTAGTGGTTTGAGATCGTATAACAAATCTCACTCTTTCTACTAAGCTCCTAAGTGGGGAGCAATCTATTCATTGGTGGATATATTCTTTAAAAAAAGAACTTAATTAGGAAAGGAATTATGCACTTGTATTTAGTATTGAATGTATTTTTATGAAATTGTGTTGCAGTGGACCCCCCTGGGCCCCCCCCGGCCGGGTCCCTGCCGTGTGACTGAGTCGGGTCTGTCCAATGTTCAAGCCGCCCGGGCTCTGATCTGGTTGGTTGTTTGTCCCAGCTCCGCCCCTGGTATCCCCTTTCCCCCCTGTCTGTGATAAAACCAGCAGGACGGAAAGCCCCGCCCTCTTACCTCGCCGACTCTGCCCAGGTCAGTGCTCTGTCCGCCCCAGGACAGAGGGAATAAATGACTTAACATCGTAAAGGAGGTTTGAGCTTTATTTCTCTTCTCTACTTCTGCTTCTGGTGGTAGCTGTCACTGACACGGGCTTTAGTGGGGCTGCACAGTCAAGGGATATTTAGGTTGTTTGTGAATGGTTTAAGATATTCCAAGACATGAAGAGGCAAGCTCACCACAAAAATTAAACAGTGGACAGCTAATAACCATTGTACTTGATTTTTCTGAAATAATGATATTGCTAAACCAAGAAAAAGTTTGGTTAGCAACCAATTTAAAGATTTATAAGATTTTCCCCTTTCAGTCATAGGCTGGGTTTTTCTCCATTTTGCCCATCACTGTAACAAATACAAAACACATTCATGGATGTTGTGATGAAATATATTTCCATTCCTTAAAATCTATTGTAGGACAGTCCAGACCTTTAGCTTTTCAAACAAAACATTTAGTCTGAAGTACCCTTCTCATTGTCCGGCACATTGGAGACCAACCAAAATAAACTGACAACACATCATATGTATTTTCTAAAATAGTAATATGGCCCTTAGAAGGTGCTGTAAGTGAACAGATTTATTATATTTTTATTTTTGAAAATAAGGGCTTTAAAAACATTTACAGTAACCGAATGGGATTTGAGACAGTTGCTTAAAAAGCTGTGAAGCAGATTTAGGTTACTCTGTGTTTAGAAAGAATACAACAGAGACTGCAGATATTTCAAAAGTCAGAAAAAAAAATTGTCTTTGGTAAGTATTTGCAAGGTTACCTTGTAATGATGTACCTCTCCTCTTTTTCTCTCTTTTTCTCCTTTACTTCCACCTAATTAGTAAAACTGCTACCTTTTTCAGGGATAGTCCCCTGAGGCAGGTGTGGAACTGCCACTTTATTTGGATCATAGTTAGAGGGTACTGATCTTTGAAAGAGGACAGTTAATAGAGGTATCAAATGGAGCAGTTGCCTGCTTTGTTGAGGGAACTGCAGAAGCACATACATCATTCAAATATACATTTACAATATGTATGCATATTGTTTCAAACACATGCAGTGATTTTGTAATGGTAAAACAGATTTAACCCAGAAAGACTAAACTCACAATAGCCTCATGTTTGAGAACACTAGATTGCCTTTAGGTCAGACCAAGTGGCAGTAAGAATGGAGGTGAAACTACGAATGTGTCATTGGAATTAAAGCCTGTGTTGTTCTGGGCTACATTTGAGTGAACTTTACTGATTTAAGAATATTTATACAATACACGCTCAGAAACAGAAAAATTCGGTGTTCTGGCCATTACATACTTCAGCTATAAATTCTAACTACATTTTTACAATGCAGTGTTTGGATAGCTGTTTTAAACAATAAAACTGGTACATATATCAGGAACAGATGCTGACCTGGGATATACTGTAAAATGAATAAACAGTTTTTATCATTCTCCTAAGACTCTGAATGACCTTCCTGAACAGAAAGACAAAACTGGGCACCAAATCTTATCAGACTGCTGGCAGGCTGAAGGCATTTAATTTGAGTCATAATTCTGGCTTAACTCTCTTATCTATGCTGATCTATGTTGACAAGAAATGCAGAATAAAACTATCAATGAAGACAAAAATAGGCATACATGAAATAATTGAAAGAGGAGATAGAGTAAATTAAAAAAATGAAGATGCATAAAAGGAGAATCACATTTCATCAAGTAAACACTAAATCAGAATGGAATCCAGTTCCTCATGTCTATAAGAGGTACTGTGTAATGAAGACAGTGATTCAGAATATACTCTGTAAACATAGTCCTAGAAGCAAATTCTGTTCCTACTGGAAGTTTATTCTTTCAGTTTAACAGAATTAACATTTGGCACATAATAAAAAGTCTCGAGACTTCTTTAACAGTTTACTGCACTCACTAAATCTTTCAATCAATGAAATGACAAATTTATTTTTATGGCAGGTTTTGGATGTGGCTATGAATTGTAGTCAGGTTTAAATATATTTCCTTTTCCTTTTATAGATTTATGCCCAAAGTCTTTGTTTTTTCTTATGAGGATATATTTATTCTTATGACTGCCCTACCAAATAATGTCAATGGTAGAGTACATGGAAATTACACTAGAAGTGTTACTGACAATGGATTTCTTTAAAATTGTTTCCTCTCACCAACCCCCAAACCTTTAATGCTGGAGAGTGAAATGCACACTTGTACTGCCAGGAATAAGAGCCCAAGACTTTGGGATGGATTACCTGTATCTCTCTGGCAAGCAGTGATGGATGAAAACTACTTAGCTGTCTCATAGCTCTTACTCTTTTGCTGTCTTCTTTCAGTGATCTTAAAAGCACACAAACTCATACATCTTCACAATTCTGAACACTTGTGCCTGCAAAACTGCTTCAAAGAATGCTTAATGGTTGGATGGGCAAGAAAAGGATGAAACTATACTTGAGCAAGATGATATTGTAAACAGAACTCTGGTTAAGAATCTGAGATGTTACTTAGAGCAATATATTCTGGCGGAAAGGACACCTTGAAGAAGCTCTCAGGAGCACTCAGGAATTCTTATTGCACATCCATTTGCCCAAAGAGTGACTTCTGTTGTCTGTGGTAGAGAGACACTATAACCACCAAGTGAATGACAGTCCTGGCTTGACATCAAATTACATTTACTGCACAACATTTGAAATAACACTCTGTCACAAAATAAAATCATCTCCTCAACCTGATGAGTGACTGCAGCTACTGCCTCCTCTCTGTAAATGCTTTGCTGTCAGTGCAGTGAGAGGATATGTTGCAGTATGCTTTGTTATAAGGTGTAGCAGAGCAGTGTAAAAGAAAGGCCTTTTGTTGGCCTTGATGTGGCTTTTGTGTGCCTGACTCAGTAGGAATCACTGAAGAAAGGGGGAGAACTCAGGATCACAGCAAGCAAGGGTGGTATTAATTCCTAACGTTATATTTTACTGTGCTTTTTCCAAAAGATCAGAGTACCCTGTCTTTTGAAGGCTCAGCACATTGGTATTTCTAGTCTGAGAAACTGGAATTCTCCATGAATCTTGGTGGGGTTCATTAAGGTAAGAGGCAGGTAAATGAAAATAAAGCCTTTGGCTGACCTGTGGTTGCTTCACTCTTGGCTAAAGGCTTTTAAATGGGTCATATATGTTTAATTCTTTTAGTAGAATTCAGGAGCAATGTTTAGGATATAGAAATATATAGGATGTATAAATGACACCTTTTTCCTCCTTGTTTCAACATATATGGAAGAGATGACCTTGGTGTAATCAGCAAATGATGGGTAGGAGTGCCAAGGAAAGCAGAGTTGTGCACAGTAATGCGGAAGGGCTTTTTTGAATGGGACTCTGCATGTCCTCAGGAGTAATAGCCAAATTATTACCCATGTTTGTTTGGGTCAGTGTTGAGCAGGAGAAATGAAGACAGTTAATAAATGTTTCTCATTTAACTGAAAACATCTTCTAAATGATGCTGCTTCTTACTGCCTGAAGGGGTTGAATGTGAGTAAGAATGATCACTAAGTATATAAAGAGGTTGGAGAGCATTAACTGCATCTTGTAATATTCATTTGCTACTCCTTTCTGGAGAGCATTGCCACTTGTCTTCATGTTATTGAAATCTGGATTTATAAATCCAGGGCAAATATCTTCACCAGGTGTGATATCAGAAGAAGCTCTATTTGTTATGTCTTTTTCTTTTTGTTTCCCTTGTGAATCAACATTCTCAAACATCTGAGAGTTAAGACTGCAGAATATTACAGTGTTAGGAAATGTAAAAAATATGAGAACTTCATAAAATATTGCTAAGATTATTCTTACAGCACAAGTTCCTAAACGGTGGAAAGAATGCAAACTCTTAAATTGTTTGAATTAAGAAGTGATTGCGCAGAGTGGGAAAGCATGATGTAGGAAGAGCTAAAGAACAGATGAGCACCAGGAAAGGCAGAGGCAGCAGGTAGAATATCCCTTGTGATTGCTGTGAAGTGGGGGTACACTTTGGATCACCAATCAGGTGAGCAAGAGGGGAAATGAAGATGGTGATATTTGCAATATGTCCTTAGGACATTCTCTGTTAAAACATCCTGTGAAGCCTTGATTTGAAGGCTGGGATCACTGATCTTTTTGGAAACCACATGAATCTTTAATGCATATGGCCTTTATTAGAAACAATGGGTAAATTGAAGACAGCATGATAACTTTACCTGACAAGGGCAATATTGGAGCTCTCTGGGGAAATTCTAGTTGACATGTTTAGCAGTTCTGATTTTAGATTTGTGACTAAACACACGCTGTTAGTTTTAGTGTATATGTAGAAATAATATAAATCATTGGCTGGGGGAAAAAATATTTCCCTTTAATTGCTGAGATAGGTATATCAGAGGCATGCATTCTTCAACACTTACAGAGATGTTTTTAAGCCTGCAAGCAGAGAGCATAGACTTGTCTTGCTATGGTATGACATCAGGCTGAAGGAAGTTTTATTTCTCTATAGGTCTGATGCTGGGGGAAGGAGCAGGGGGAGGAGCACTGAGCAAAAGTTCTTCCTATGGAATGGCTTAAAATAAATGTACAAAAAGGGCAAAGTTAATGAAGTTTGAGATCACTGTGACTAAGAAGGAGTCCAGGTGACCCCTACTGCAGGACCTCACACAAGTTTCAGAGCAGTTTAATGGCCACCAACTGAACAGTGACATTTCAAAGCAGTTACTGGGAGGCTACGCTTCAATAAGTCCATGAAGAGAGACACCAGGAGAGACTGACTTAGAAGGACTGACAAATTAACTCTCATTTTTAGGAGAAGTCATGACTGTCTTTTCTGAATTCCCTTCTGGCAGCTGAATATGAAAACTTGACAGTAATTTCTGTCAAATTGTCCTCCTGCAAATAGAATTTCTGACCGTTTCACTGACCATACTAGTACTAACCTGTGGAAATAGCCAAAAAAATTGATTTATTGTTAGAAGTGAAAACCAGATAAAATAATTTTACTATGTGGTGTGTGTAGTATTCAGCAAGGTTTTAAAAAGGATTAGTGTTGCATGTTGGGTTTCAGCTTGTTTAATAATTAATTATGTGATTTGTCCCAAAATGTAAAAATCAGATTGAGGTCAGAACTTCCCCAAGAGTACCACACTGTAATGTAAAGCCACCTATAAAACATGCTGGTTTGGCTTCTGTTTTCCAGCTTGTACATGCACCCTATTTCTTAGAGTCACAGAATACCAGGTTGGAAGGGAATCACAAGGATCCTCTGGTCCAACTTTTCTTGGAAAAAGCATGGTTTAGATAAGATGGACTACTTTGTCTAGCTTAATCTTAAAATATTCCAGTGTTGAAGAATCCACCAGTTCTGGGGGAGATAAATGGCTGATTTTCTCATTGTGAAAAATCATAGCCTTTGTTATTGTAGCTGCTTTGAAGTTTCTGTGAAGAGAGTGGTTTTTTGTTATTATTGTTTCAGGTTGATTTTCATAACCTTTTCAGAAGTCCAAGGAATGTGATAATTTTTTTCTGACAGATTTGCCAAATGTGTGTAATGAGCTTGCTCTGAAATGCAGACAACACCAAAGACTTCTCAGTTCAGAGTTCAACTGATAAAATTTATTCTCATCTCCTTCATGTGTGTTAGTTCTGATGAAAGTTAACTAGAGGCAACAGTTGCAAAAATACTCTGGAAATATTTATTCCTTTGTTTAAATGAATTTACATTTCTCATTTGTATAATTTTTACATCTTCTGTTTATTTAAGTGCTTAGGTTTTGTTGATATGTCTGTTCTTGGGAACGAATTCCTAAGTACCAGCCTGCACTGTCTCAACAGGCTCAACTCTGCACCAGCAGTTTCTCATGTCAGGTATGCTTATTCTTTCTTTATGGTAATGTGATCTAATACCCACCTTACAAACAAAAGTTAAATAGATGAGGGCCAAAAACAAGTTCACCTCTTCCAACAAATCAGTGAATGGACAGCTCAGGTATTGGTAGGCTTCAGTATTTATTTTATACAGTTTAACATAGTGAGGGCAGTGGGCAAGGAACAGTGCAGTAAATGTTATTTTTCTAGTATGTTGTCATAATATGTGATAATGACTAGAGACACCACTGAAGATGAGGTAATAAAAAACTTTTTGTTTGTTTCACTAGTTTTATTCTTTATTTAGTATTTGTTCTGACTCCAAAGCATCTCTGAAATGGCAGTTCAGACAATCTCTGATAACAGGAAAGTAACAAGGTAAAAAAAATACTCAGAGTGAAACACTGTGTTTCTTTCTCACTGGAGGGGAAGAGAGATAAGCAAATGTGGCTTGCTGTTCAGACTAAACCAAAAAATTACTATTTGCACTATTCAGAGAGAGGCTTTGGAAAAGACATTCCAAATGCTTAACACCCAGAGGTGCAGAGGCAGGTTTCTGCTTCTGAGAAGCCCATAAACATTTCTGGAGAGGAACAAGTGCAAGAAGAATGCATCTGACACTGATTTTTTACAAGAAGGAGTAGCTGAAGAACAGTAACCATAAAAAATTGCCAACATATTCTGGTTCTCAATTTTTTTGATGAGGACCCTTCATATGGGCAAGTTGATTTACACAGATATCTGGAGAAAAGCCAAAGTCTCCCTGATGTTCACCTTACTGAATGCAACAGGCTGGGGTCTGAAATCAAGGAGCAGACCATGTTCCCACTGACTGCTTTCATGGGCCTTTTTTCTGTTTTGAATATGCACGTGGGAGGTTAGACCTGAGAAACAATGCTGTCTTGTTTCTTTGCGACTGAGCTAGCTGGGAGATAGGGCTGGTATGAGACTCTGCAATCCCCCACGTAAACAGTGTTCCCACCAGGCCTTCTGAGGGCAAGGGTTGTCGTGGTTACAGCTAGGAATGATGCCTGTCCATCCTGGCTTTGCTACCAGGATCCTGGTAGCACACTATAGCAACAAAAAAGTGCTTGTGTTATGACTAAAGAGATGAAGAAGCTATCTAAAGTGAAAAAGTAAGCCTTTCAGCTGCTAAGTAACACACTGTTCCCCTTTGGAATATGTTTGGAAGGAAAAAGAGCCGCAAAATTCAATATATGTATTTTGTTGCTATATATATATAAAAAGGTTATGATAAAGGATAAGGATTATTCATAGTAAATAAAGAAATTTTCACTCTAAAATGCTGTGCTTCAAAAAAACCCAACATTGATAGTAGTGAAGAGGAAGACAGAGAAAAGTATTTACTGATGAATGAATGAGCATAAACAAGAGACTGCAATTTTCTCTGCACAATACTTGGAAATGCATTTAAAATTGAAAAGCACTTTAGCAAATTAAGTTGATCATTGGAGCATCATCTGAGGGAATTTTAATCTTGAACCAGTTTAGTGAAACACTTTAGACTGCCATGAAGTGAAATTATAAGAGGAACTATCAACAATAATGTCAAAGAATTACTTTTTTGCTTATTTTGCAGAGCTTTATGAGATGAACAATTTTTTTTCCTGTTAAATAAAATATGGGAACAGTACTTGATTCCTAGTTTCTGAAAATGCACAGAAGTTAGAAATATATGTATAGCATGAGAAAATCTTATATATCTGTTTATATATACTGTAGGCAAGAAAGCACAATCGGGAATATAAGAAGAGATTGCCCCTCCTTTTGATGCAGTAAGCAGAACTGATTGAAGCTTTCAGAGTACCTCTGCTTCACTTGTTTGCCAGAAAGCCAAATTGGTTGTGCATAAGAGGAATTCTCTTAGCACTCAATGTGAATAGAATGAACTGTATATATATTCCTGTTCCCAACCTCTTTTAAATGAGTAGCATCAAGGGAGAGCATTTGGCTGAAACACTACAGTAATCTGCAGTAATCCAGCGGGATGCAAGTTAGAGCATTGTCAAGACTGCCTGCCAGCCTTGATGTGAGAGACTATCTTTTTCTCAACAAGTCCTATCTTGTGCAGCTCAGTGTGACCTGGAATGCATGTCCAGCTACAGTTTTTTGCTTAATAGCCAGTTAACTACTTCTAAACTGTTGTATTAGTTTGCCACATTTGATCAATAGTCAAAACAAACACTTTCCAGACATGTTCAAGTCACTCCAGCTTGGTCATGTAACTCACAGCACTGCTTCTGTTCTTTGATAGTATAACAAAAAACATTTAAATCAGACAAAAAGCTCTACTGTGTAACTAAAAATGGCCAGTTATTTATTCACATAATCATTGTTTTGCCAAACATTTAGTGTCTAATCACATTTGTGTAATTAAAAAACTCCATAAAAATTCCTGATCTTCCATTTCATTTGTAAGGATGTAAATTTAACACAATTTCCTTTGCTTCTAGAGCAAATCAGTATAATAATCAATTTGACTTTGCCTCTGTTGCGAGTGAAAGACGTGTTTTAGTTTCATTTGAAACAAAATTAAACATGAGATTGCTCAACTTAATATTTTTTTTAAGTAGAGCAATGATGTAGCTAAGAATATCTTAAAGATAAGCTTAAAGTAGACTTCTTTTTACCTTAGGTTGCTGTAAATTAAGAACAAAACAACTAGCTATACAATCTATGTTCTGCTAAATAATTTACTTGGTACTGATGCTAGAGTATCTGTTTCTTCATGCTCAGTGGAATTGACATTCAGTGTCACACTTAAAAACATTTTCCTTGAGTAAGATATTGAGTTGATAGCCAATATAATGGATCAAAGTAATAATCTGTGAAATTTCTAATTCATTCACTATGAATTTGGAAAAAAAAATGACCCTACACTATTTACAGATAGGAATTTAATGAAAGAAAGGGAAAAACAGTAAATTTCTTGATTTTTATGCTACCTGAGTTTTGAGTTATTTTTATTGAACAGTGACTGGTGAGGAAGATACGTTATTTTATTTTGCTCTTCATGGAATTATTGAGTATGTGCTTTCAAGGACAATCCATTTCTAAGGGAATAGGAAACATGGAGAGAGATGCTTTGAGGAGACAAAGCAGAAGCTAGTGGAAAGAGAACATGAAATTACTCCTAGCACAAAGGAAGTTAACATTTTAGTTGCAAAGACAAATAGCTCCTACTTCTGGAAATGTTTGTCTGCAGAGGACAGGCTTTTCTTTAACAAAAATGTCTCTTACTAATGTTGAGCTGTGGCAGTCTTGGAGCTCAAGTAGCAGGGTGTACACAGACCTGTGGTTTCTAGCAAGGCTGGACTGTATCTGTATCTGTCTTGACAGAAGCGACATTGACAGTGTCTTGTTTATCTCTACAGTTGATACTAATGAAATGTCATGATAAAGAGACTGGGAGAAGATTGTTCCCTACCTCTAGGCAAGACGAAGCAGGATTAAAATCCCATCACTAGAAGTAAACATGGCTGGATTTTGTGTGATATGCTGAATAGATCTAAGGTGCAATGACCAGTCTTCCACCTAGTTCCAGGTGTGCAGAGATGATAAGAACTGAAAATACCAACAGCTATTTAATAGGACAAGTGGAAAGATGTGGGCAAGATGCAGATATGGTGAAGGACGTGAAGCAGCAGTACCATCTCTATGAATTAACTTTTTACAGATATTAAATTCATAAGTTGTATCACCTCCTAACATTTCTAAATTGGCCTAAGATTCTCCATTGAAACTGCCTATGTAATATTATTGTTTAATTACAATGCAGAAAAAACTCAAACTGGTGGCCTTCTGTGATGGAGTGACTACATCAGTGGGTAAGGGAAGGGCTGTGGATGTTATTTATCTGGACTTCTGTAAAGCCTTTGACATGGTTTTCCACAATACCCTTCTCTCTAAATTGGAGAGAGATGGATTTGGTGAGTGGACTGTTAGATGGAAAAGAAAGTGGTTGGATGGTCACATCTAGAGGGAAGTAGTCAATGGCTCAGAGCCTCAATGGACATCAGTGACAAGTGGTGTCCCTCCGGGATCCAAATTAGGACCAGTGTGATCTAATATCTTCACTAATGGTATAGACAAAGGAATTGAGTGCACCTTCAGCAAGTTTGAAGAGGACATCCAGCTGAGTGGTGTGGCTGCCAGACCTGAAGGACAGGATGCCATCCTGAGGATCCTGGACAAGCTTGAGAAGTGGGCCCATGGGGATCACATGAGGCTTCATAAGACCAAGTCCAAGGTGTTGCACCTGGGTTGGGACAACTCCTGCTGTAAATACAGGCTAAGGGATAAGCAGATCAAGAGCAGCGCTGCTGAGAAGCGTTTGGGGTTGCTGGCAGATGAAAAATTGAATATGAGCCAGTAATGTGCACTCACAGCCCCGAAAGCTAATCACATCTCGAGCTGCATCAAAAGCAGCATGGGCAGCAGGGCAAGGGAAGTGATTCACCCACTCTGCTCTGGTGAGATCCAGCCTGCAATGCTACATCCAGTTCTGGGGTCCTCAACACCAGATATCCAATACCTGAAGGGAGTGTACAAGGAAGATACAGAGCGACTTTTTAGAAGGGGATGTAGTGACAGGACAAAAACTGACAGGCTCTAAACTGACAGAGGGTAGGTTTAAATTAGATATTAAGTAGAAATTCTTTACTAAGAAGGTGATGAGGAACAGGTTGCACAGAGAAACTGTGGATGTAACCCTGGTGTTCAAGGCCAGGCTGGAAGGATCTCTGAGCAACCTGGTTTAGGGAAAGTTATCCCTGTAATTGACAGGGGGATTGAAGCTAGATGATCTTCAATGTAACATCCAACCCAAGCCATTCTATGATTCTATGATTTTATGTATAACTAGATAAAGAAAGCAGTCACATCTTCCATCTATTTTTTTTTCAAAAGTCTGGAATATTTTTGTTATATTACAGCAAAACAATATTTTTAAGAGGCATCTGCTTTGTATGCCTTTTTATGGTATTTAAATTCAAACAAAACAACCAGTCTGGAATCTTTCTACAATAAACTTGAAGATTCTAAGGCACATTTCTCAGCTTCTTTAATTATTACAGGATACTACATTATTCATTTCATGCTCAAAGCAGGATAGGTGACCATGTGCAGCGTGAGACATTGACCGTGACAGAAGTCTTAAAGGAAGAGGTCCATTGCACAGACAAAAAGGACTTTCAACCAAAAAGCCCTAATTTTCCACTGTGAGGGAAGATTTGCATTACTGTTTGATAGCATTGGTGAGCAAATCAGTTGCCACCAACTTTTAAACTCAGTTTTGAGTGTCTGATCTCTGTCAGACCACAATAGTTCCTGATGTACATTGACAGCAGTGGGACAGCAGTCAGGGCCTGGCAAAAGAACAGTTGAGTGTTAACTTTCCTGCTAACTCTTTATTTTCTCTAAGTCTCCTCTTCAAAGGAAGCAATTTTTGTGTTTTCCTTCCTGAAAACTGAGACAGCGTCTGCTTCTCTTCAGCGCACCACCTCCAGGTTACATTGCCAGATCATGAGTGACTATAGATCTGTCACTAAGCCATGATCTATCTCTGGGAAATCTCACGGTACTTTCTAGTGGTCCAATAGTACAGCAGAGACGTCAACAGAAACAGTGCTATTATCCAGGAACCCTTACTCTTTTGTTTTGTTTGAACTCTGACTGTGGGAAGCCATTTACTCTGCAAGTGGCTTTGGTCACAAGGGACTTGCTTTTCGGCCTGTCTTAGTACAGTTCCCAGAGTGATCTGACTTCTCAGTATGCCACACAGGCTAGATGTGTGATGCCTGAAATTTTCATCTGTGCTTAATGATATTTAGTATCTTCTAAATTAAGAAATGAAAAAAAATACAGTGAATTGAGTGAAAAATAATTTTCATATTGTATACCAAAGAGACAGTTAATTGGAGGTTACCATTCATTTTGGAGGGCAAATAAGGGTCACTTTGGATGGGTACATTTTAAAAGAGAAATATATATCAGAGAGGAAAACTGCAAAATTCCTGATTTGCAGTGTCTTTGGATGAAGTCTTTCACTGATTTTTGTTTTGTGATTGCATACTACTCTTAAAATACACATAAATGCATACATATATTTTGCAGGCCACATGAGACTCACTCAGATGTAGAAGATGAAATATTAACCTAAGCAGTCTTTATTCAAAGCTCCAGTAATATAGGAAACAAATAACTAATTGAAATTACCAGAAAACTTGGATAGAATGATGATGAATGTATATTGGCTTAAATCAATTGGTTTCAGACACTCTTGACATTTTGTGGATAAACATTCATTTTGAATTATATGCTTCCATTAAACTACACATATCTTGTAGGAGAGAATATGTGTCATCTACTGAATTTCTTGCTGCTCAGAGTCCTTTCAATAACACTGTGCCACTGATGTTTCACTGGAGTGATGAAGGCTAATATTGAGTGACTTCACCTGACAGGTGTAACTAATCTTTAAAACCTGTCAGTCTTTTCTCAAGAAATCCAGAACATAAAGAGTTTAGCCAATAGACACTGTCAATATCTGTCCCCTCACTGAGTAATAGACTGTCATAAACTGTGGCAACTACTTGATGTCTAAATGCCTGAATATCTCCCACTCTGGTTTGTGTAGGTGTCAGATGATTGAAAATCTGAATTTTCAGTGGTGTGAGAAACGGTAATTGTAGCCATTAGGGATTTTCCTTGTCTTGGGGAAGTGGTTAGGACAAGATAATGTCAGCTTTTGTGGTTTGTAATCAAAATTTGGCTCCTATGCTGTCTGAAGCATTGCAGGCAAATGCTTTTTCACTGAAATGCGAAGCATTGGTTTCCACATTAGCATTTATGGATGGTTTGTCATTGTAAAAGGTTGCTTCCCTTCTTGTATCTTCTTTCCCACATATAGGTTTTTACATGGATTATTCTGATATGGAATCATATATACCTTGTGAGGTACAGGAACCACACACAATTCTTTCTGCAAGAGAGGGACAGGGGCTTAGCATTTGCCTCCTTGTGGTTTAAAGCAGTTTTTGCTGTAAAACACTGGACTAAAGGATAAAGCCCTCAGGTTATGCATTTTGCTTTTTGGAGACTGTGACCACAGAGAAAAAGATGTATGTACAAATACAAAGTGGGTTTGTTTAGGTATTCTTTTTTTTCTTGTTTTCTGCCTCACTCTGTACCAGTGTGGCTGTTTAGCATGAAAGTATGTTAAATAAACACAGGAATTTACATGGACACTCTTTTGTTCTCAAAATCAAAGTGTATAAACAGGACACTGTCAATGTAGTTTCTGTCAAGGCAGATACAGAGTATGTTTATATTGGGTCAGTAATGATAGCCTGTAGAGGGCAAACACTTTGAGAACAATCTATTGAGCTGTGCTCTGTTATTTTGTATTTAGTATAAACTTTAGTAGCAGGAATGTCAAGAGCCATTAAGAAAGAACCAAGCACTCAGAGTTTGGCCAAACAATTTGAATCATGTATTCCTTAAAGCATTAGAAATACTTGCATTTAAGATGCTAAATAAAAGGACTTACAAAAACCAGAACAATGAAATAAGTAGTTTGGTAAATAGCTTACTTATAAAGTGCTTTAATAAGTGTCTTTTTCTTTATTTATGAACATATTTGGGTATAAAAATAATTAGGTCTATTAATAAATGTTACATTAGGAAACACAAAAGCTAATTTTACAGCTGTATCCTGATCCTAGTTACTTTGACCTTGACATGTAGTGCAACAATTTCACAGAGGTTTTTTGTTGCCATTAGGATGAGGGAATTTTTCAAAAATCACGGAGAAGGAAAGAGGGGCAGAGAAATGGACTTTCTGTCTGGATAAATCTTATACCTTTTATATGTGTACTGTCAGGTGTTTATTCTATTGTCATGATGGAGCAGGATCAAGAATTGTGCTAGAATAGGATATACACCAATTTATTTTGAAAAAGAAACAAAATCCAAGTAACCAGGAAAACAGATGATCCAGGGTGAAGGTTTGGATGAGAACCTGAAGATAAGCGAGGAGAGAATAAAGGCAAAACAGAAGGGGTTGTGAACCAGAGGAGAGAGAAAAAGAAAGGAGCAATACATAGAAAGGTCTCAGAAATCCTTTGATCACACTGTGGATTTAAATACACATAACAGGACAATCATCTACCTTAGGCTCAGCCCCAAAGAAAGCATAGGTATCTGATTTAGTGGAGCACAGACTCAACTGAGGGAGAATCAAGGACTCTGAAATTCAGAAGTGGTAAGTATATGCCCAGGAGAGATGGAGGGAGGACAAGAGGGGTCTTACATATTTGGTTGTTAGAGAGTGCCCCTATCACGTAAGCATCCTAAGTACTTTAAATGTTGTATGGCATAGCCATGAAAATACTGGGTGTATGTTGGAGGCCAGTGGGTTTTGCAACATGAAAGAAAACACATTCAGAGATGATAAGAAGTTGGAGTTCTTACAGCTTGGTCTGCAGCCAGGACCCCTCCTTGTCATTGAAAATGTGTAATGAGAAAAATCTGACCTCTGTGAATTGTGTACAAGGAACATCTGTTTCAAGGAAGTGCTACGAGTAGACAGCTTTCTTATGCTATGAAGTTGTTAGGTCTGTCTGCAATTATCTTCTCTCCATTTTTGAATTGTGATCTCAATATATCAGATTGCTTCCATAAAATTATTCTTGCCTTGACTTTGTCACAGGAGTCATAAATAAAAACTCACTGAAGTTTGCACTTATTTAGTAATTACATTAGGTAAATTAAGAGTATAGTAATCAAAACACCTCTGTATTGTTCTTTGTAGGATACGAACAGTAAGAGCAAGGAAGATAGTGACAAACATTTAAATCTCAATTGAGGTTCATAACTAAAAACAAGAAAACCTCATGAACAGAGCTTGCAATTGGAATTAAATCAAGTTTCAGTATTTTCCATAAACCTTGATTAGAGAGGCTTGGTCAGTGCTTGTTCCTTTGAGAGCAAAGGGAGTTGCTCTTTTCACCCAAGGACAGATTTCCTAAATCTGCCTCAGAAATGAGAGAACAAGTGGAGGATGAGAGCACTGCCCTCTCTTCAGCAAACCTCTAGCCAACTCAAACATACTATTATTTCCTCTTTGCATTGCCTTTGTGTCCTGGTTGTTTACTATCCTCCTCCGCTAACAGGACCAGTGGGAGCAGTGGTTTATATTCCCAGCTGCTGCCTGCTGAGAACATTTTTTCCCTTGCATAGTCTTTATCTATTTATGCCAACCATGCAGCACGATCTTCCTGCCTCCCAAGGTAACTTGAAGGTATAGAAGAGCATAACAAGTCCATCCCAGGTCCCACCCACTAGCTGCATGACTTGCAAGAGAAATAAAGAGTTCATCACCAGGGCTGGGGAGACACTTGTTCAATCATGCCAGCTAGTTACATGTTTTTTTGAATAATACCTTGAGCAACATAATTTTTTTAAGGAAGAAACCTCTGAAATCTTGATTCTCTTTTTAGAGGAGGTAGGCTCCCATTATTATGTGCTCTGCTTGGCAGCAGATGATATTCTGCATGCGTGCTTGTTTTGGCAGTGCACAAAAGGATGTGCACATGCATATTGAAGGATTAAATCAAACACCACAGCTTTAATTCTGAAGCAAGATTTTATTTTACGGAAAAATCTTAGGGTCATTTAATTACATTTTATTGTTTTGTAACAAATTACAGCATTGAAATACTTGGCAGATTTGTTAGGAAAAAAAGAAGAGATGGCAAAAAGGCAATTTAGGAAAGGATGATTCAAGTTCCCATTATTTTAAAATTTGAAAACAATTAAACTTTTCTTTATAGTTCTCCAAGTCACCCACTCTCATAAACTCAGAAATGTGATCTAAATGTAGCTGTGCGGCAGAGAGGTATTTTCTACTGATTTATTCAGGAATGTCATCATCCATTCCAGCACAGGAATATTAATTAGGGAGGCAAATGATAATAATGATACTAAGCAAAATAAAAGGAACAATCTAATTCAGTGATTTCAAGTTTGTACAAGGAAGAATAGCAGGTGAAGAAGCTTCATGAATGAAGCATTAGGGAACCTTATCTCCATCTTCTTCGCTGGAAGTATTTTCAGTGCTCAGGGGTTAATTTTCTGCCTCACAAGGTTTAGCCAAAGCTGGGGTGGCACCAGGCTTCTGATTCTACTCACTTTTACAAAACCATGTTGACTCCTTTGGGGTCTCAGTCCTCCTCCCTTACAGATCCTGCTGCTCTCCCCCTCCTCAGTCCCTGTGGAGGTGCCTTCCCCTGAAATCCCGGGGGGAGGGACCCTGCAGGGTACGAGTCTATCCCTGTCTCTGTCCCCATGTCACGTGTGCCCCATGCCTGTTCCTGACTGGTTGGTGTGTGTGTGCCCGCGTCCCGGAAAAGGAGCGCGGGAAGTCGGCCCGGGAACTCCAGCCATGCGGCTGGAGGAATAAAATAATCCCTGAACATGTACAGAAATATCGCTTCATCTTTCCTTCCAAGTCCATCGCTGTTTTATATATTGTTGTGAGGATTCCCCGCACTCCAACAAGTCCCCTCATCTCTTGTCTTTCTCTGCTCAGGCACATGTGATTTCTGCGACACCTCCCTGCTGTTTCACCAGTGGTACAGAGAGAAGATTCCAAGGAGGTGAGCAGAACAGATGTGGCCGCACTCCTCAGCCCCTGGGACTTGTTAAGTATTTGGGCAGTGGTCTCCCCAGATCTTCTTTTGTCTCAGACTGAGCATGTACACATTGCCAGATGGCTAATGGATGCAATGAAAGGAGTTTCTGTTCTCTGGATGTTCTTCTGGCAGCTTCAGCTAATAGAATAAATTGTATTTGCTTTTAGTGCATAAGATTTTCAATGAATGTGTAAATAGCTTTCAACATTTGTCTGAGTTCCTGAGTAAGTAACTATTAGGTCTAAATACTTGTCAGCTGAAAGAGAAGAAGTGCTTAGATTCCAGCCCTTGCCCATGTTTAATTTGCAGTACACTCTCACGTCTCTTAAATTTGTCAGGGTGTAGAAAAGATGATCAAAGCCATTTAGTAGTTTCAGCACAGATACTCCCAGCTGGAGAATTTAGCTAAATCAGCCATTGAATACCTTCTCTTGGCTTCAGTCTTGCTCTTGGTGGAGTACATAAGGTGGTGCTGAAAGGTAATTGTGTTAGGAGGGCTGTCTGCTGGCATAGAGCACTGTTTTGAGTGGCTGAAAAGGATGTAAGCTTGTGCTATGGATGTTTTAGATTATGCTATTGCCACCTGTGGGGCACTGGTTAACTCAGGAGAAGAATCTTTGAAGACATATATATGCTGCCCTGTTTCTTCTATCTCTGTATTCAAAGGTTCTGTCTGCCTTGCTTGTGCAAGGCATGTGAAATGAAGCCATAAGGATTTCAAAAGCATGTATCTATTTGTCCACAAAATAAAGGGGAAAGTAAACCTTATTTTGATTGGTTTTTTTTGTTTGGTGAGGTTTATTTTGGTTGCTGTTGTTTGGGTTTTTTTCCTCAGAGCATTCTAATTTGAAAAGGAAAATTATATATGCATTAGTTCAAAGCTAGATATTTTGTGAAAAAAAAAGACTTTCTAGTCAAATCACCATCATATGCATTTGTGGGTACATTGCCTAGAATGCTGTTTTAGTACAAGATGAAATATATGAAAATACTACAGCATTTTTCAGTCATAATTATACTTTGATAAGTTTATCAAAATTTCCAATTATTTCAATGTACACTTTAAAACATCTTCCCATTTCTAATGTGTAGGAATATTTCAAGAAGTAAAAAGAAGGGCTATTTCAGATAGTAAAAAGGAAAGGACGAATTTTAGTTTATTGTTTGAAAGCTGGTCAACAAGCTTTTAATCTGTCTATAAAATTTTGGAAGGTAATGATTACTAGGAATCCATGTAGTGTTCCTACAGAAACTGATCTGATATTCTCCAGCTGTAAACCAGGTTATGATAAGAGTAGGAAAGAGGTAGCTTAACTTCCAGTATCTGTGTGGAAAATAATGATCCACTTTTATCTTTGATCTATCCTCTTTCTTATATGAAAGATGTAGGTGTCATTAAAAAGAAACCATTCTACATACAGAAGGCTTATAAAGCTCAGTTTTGTCTCCTCATCCCCAAACAATGTCCACAACAACACAGTCAAGGATGGATGAATTTCAGTAGTTACTGAAAGCAGGAGAAAGCACGGGAGTCAGACTTGAGAAAAAGTGACATGTATCTGGGACGAAATTCTGGGTTGTGTACGTGCAGGGAATATACTGTTGTCTTGCAGGAGAAGAAAGTAAAATAGTAGTTCTCAAAGATGCTATGCTACTGAAATTTCCATAAGATTATGAAACTTTATAGCTCCCATCTCATGCTAGACTCTGTGCTTGCGAATGCATAGCCACAGCCACAAGATAGACTTGGGGTTTTTACCTACAGTAATAAAAACTTATCATCTCTGACAATTTTCTATTGCCAAAACAATTGAGTGCTTAATACATCCCAGCCTTGCCTTCTGTGAGCTCTCTGCTCTTTGCATCTTCTGCCAGGTAAAAGCAGAAGTCATTTGTGCCACAGGATGTCTAATGCCCACCCTACTTTTGCTGTTCAGATGGTTGATAACCATAAGACAGAGGCCAGGTATCTCATTGTCACAATCACATGGATCTAGTGATCCCCATTCTCTCTAACATGGAGGAAAACATAAATTGAATTGTTACAGTTTTAGGATATTCCATATAAGTGATTCCAAACAAAGCCTGCTGTCAGTCTACTTCTATCTGAGCTTCAAGGCTCCCTAAGTTTCCAGATTTTTTTCCCTTTTGTTCCTGTGTCAGAACTGTGTGTACTAATCCATTTTTATCTCTAACATCTACTGTGACTGATCTCTGCAGTATCCTCCTAGGCCATGTGCAGGATGTAAATGTCATAAAAATAAACCATTCTCAACACAGAAGGTCTATAAACCGTGCACTGGTAACAATTCCTTTTCAATTTATTTATGGATTATTTTCTTGATTTATTGTATGAGGTTTCAGAAATAGCAAAAAAATCCAAATTATTAACCCTTTGGCACAGAAGTGAAACTTGAAGTTGCCTGTACAGTAATATTGCTTTAACTGATGTCATTCTCTGCTGGAGAGAAAGCTCTTAAGTCACAACTAACCCCTTTGCTTACACTACATTAAAGTTAAATATGCAAACATTTGTTCAGGATGGATTTCTTGCAGAAAAGAGAAATGCTGCTTTGTCCAAGATATTCTGTCTGGAAAGGAAGGATATTTTCTGGTCATGTTGGCAAGCCTGTAGTGAATGGGATTCATCTTCTTTGTCTTGTTGCCTGTGCAAATAAGTAGCTGCAGGAAAGCAGGTTAAGTAACTTTCTAACTAGTGGATGAGGTAGTTTCAAAATACAGATATCTCTCTTACCGAAGAAGCCATGTGCCAACTGCTACTTAGGATAAACTAAACTCTCAGCAAGGATCACAGCTTGTTTTATTAAGTTATCCATAAATTTCCAGAGTGAGATCTTAATCTACAAAGAACTGTTGAGTCACATGATTCTTAGCCTAAATGAAAGGGAAAATGTGGTAAATAGAGGTCAAATCACAAAAATATAATTAGCTTTGTCAGGCCTAAGCTAAACTGTTATACAAAGTGCTCATGATGTTTTATTGGTAAATAAAACAAAATAGCATTATGCAGAATTCCCCTCCGGGGCATCTGTAAAAGGGGCCTGCTCTCTCAAAGCACAGTTCGCTCTGACACAGACAGCTATGTTGTGTCACACCGTATGACTTTGTGTAGGGTCCGAAACACTTTCTTCTCCACTATTGTTGCCTTCACTGCTAGTGGTACTAAAAAAGAATAAAGATTTTATGCCAAAAATTTCTATTGTCCCAGTAGTGTTACTGAATGTTAACCATGAGACTAGATTACACAACCAAACTATTTCATAAATTAGCTGTTGCCATGCATCTTTCTGCAAAACAGTAGAGATTCTTAGTAACAAACCCTCCCCTTGATTAAAGGAAAATGTTGCACAAAATGGTTCACAGAGTTGATATCTGACCAAAAATGCTTAAATCCACAGACTTTCAAGAAGTCTGCAGTACCATTTGAACTTTATCATTGAAACCAGTCTTTAGCCTAAACACTTTGCTATTTTTTTTTTTTTTAGCTTTTGTACATAAAGACTCAGGATTCAAAACCACCAAAGAGAAATCAAATTATTTTTCATTTTCATAGAATCATAGAATATTCTGAGTTGGAAGGCACCCATGAGGATCACTGAGTCCAATTCCTGGCCCCATACAGGACACCCCAAGAATCACACCGTGTGTCTGAGAGTGTTGTCCAAACACTTCTTCAATTCTGTCAGGCTTGGTGCTGTGACCACTTCTCTGGAGAGCCTGTTCCAGTGTCCAGCCACCCTCTGGGTGAAAACTTTCTCCTGATACCCCAGCTAAAGCCACCCTGTGGGTGAAAACTTTCTCCTGATAGCCCAGCTAAATCTCCTCTGACACTTTCACACTATTCCCTTGGCTCCTGCCACTGATCACCAGAGAGATCAGTGTCTGTCCCTCCTCTTCCCCTCACAAGGAAGTTGTAGACAGCAATGAAGTCTCCCCTCAGTCTCCTCCAGGCTGAACAGACCAAGTGACCTGAGTTGCTCCTCACATGGCTTCCCCACAATGCTCTTCACCATCTTCATAGCACTCCCGTGGACACTATCTAATAGCTTTATTATGTTGTGGTGCCTGAAACTGTCCCCAGGACTCCAGGTGAGGTTACCCCAGTGCAGAGCAGAGCAGGACAATCCCCTCCTTTGCCTGGCTGGCGATGCTGTGCCTGATGCACCCCAGGACACACTTGGCCCTCCTGCCTGCCCATGCACTGCTGATTCATGTTCAACTTTCTGTCAACCAGGACCCCCAGGTCCCTTTCTGTGGTGCTGCTCTCCAGCCCCTTGTTCCCCAGGCTATGCACACAACCAGGGTTGCCCCATCCCAGGTGCAGAATCTGGCACTTTTCCCTTGTTGAACTTCATGGAGCTGGTGACTGCCCAATCTTCTGATTTGTTGAGGTCTCTGCAGGGCCTCCTTGCCCATGAGGGAGTAGATAACTCCTCCCAATCTAGTGCTGTTGGCAAACTTACTTAGTACTTTTAATTACTTTTAATTACTTTAGTAGTTTAATTTTATTTAATTACTAATTTAGTAGTCAAGCAAAACAGCAGACACTCAGAACTTAAAATAAGACAATTAAGCAATTCTAGCAATACATTCAATAGCTAATAATTTTTCCTGTAGCTGTAGAATGCTGCAGTAGTGTCTTCACCTATCCAAACCAGTATAATAAAGATGAAATAAATATTAAATAAGTACCTTCACTGTTGTACCAAAGGTTATGCCTTGTGTGCAAAGGTCTCCAGAAGATCTCGACTCTCTGGTTATCCCTATTGCAAGCTTTCTGTTTGCTACAGAAAGTGGAGGCCAGAAGGTCTGAGTCAATGAAATACCACTGAATGGAAAGATTGAATAATTTCTTCCAGCTAATAACTCAGATTTTTATATTGCCTTTATTTATCTGCTTTAGAAAATGAAGTTTTTCCTTTTTTTTTCCCCCAGAAATTCCAAACTGTGGTGGGCAGATGTCTTAATAAATGTTTATATAACAGTAAAATTTTACCTTCATAATTCTTTCCTAATAAGGCTGGTGGAAATTCCAGCTAGAAATATAGCCCATTCACAGGAAGATTATAGATCTGGGCACTTAAAACCTTTGCATCACCTCCTTTGTAGGGATTGTCTGAGTTTTTCAACCTGAAAGTTTTTGGAACTATATTCCATTAGACTCTGAACTATTAGATACAACAACAGACCATGGAACACTACATCAGAGATGTTTCACAAAAGGTCATTTACTTCTGAGTCATCAAAATAGGTTACCAAAGAGCATTTAAGCTTCCACTAAGTAGCAATTCCTTATTAAACTGTATCACAGAATGAATAATGTCCTCAATCTTCCTAAATGGCCACAATGATTTTATAAAGGTTATCTGTAACACACAACTGAAAAATCTAGAAAAATAAGCCTCCTTCTTTATTTACATGGCAGAAATTCTTCAGATAAGATTAATGAGCAAACTAAAATTTGGCAGAACTAATTATTTTGGAGTGAGACGACAATTAAGTGTATCTAAAAGGTCTAACATTTACAAATGAAGTAAAGGACAAATTAGGCACCATCTGATTATGTTTTTAATCCAAGCTAAAATATTGCTAAGTGGGATATGGCTCTAGGGTGTTTGTGACATTCAGATTACTGTGCACCAGAATATCCTTGTGGTACATGTAGCTTGCATAGAAGCTGTAACTCATGGACAGCCCCCATGACACTTCAGGTTCTCTGCCTACTCTAAGAAAGGCTTTTGCTGATAAGTAGAAATGCACTAGTTTGCAACTTTTAATGATTTTTCAATGGAGTAAAGATATTGGGGAATTACAATAATTAAATGTAATTTAATGAGCCTGCCATGCAGAAAGGCAGTCTTGCAGCAAGAAGACAAGACAGTCCTGGCCTGAACTAAGATGGGTGCTGCCCACAGGTCGAAGGATGTTATTCTATTCCTTTGCTCTGCACTGGTGAGGCCACATGTAGAGTGCTGTGCCGAGTTCTGGGCTCCCCAGTACAAGGAAGATATGGATACACTGGAGAGAGTCCAGTGAAGAGCCACAAAGATGATGAAGGAACTGAAGCATCTCCTCTTCTTGAAGAAGAATTTTAAAAAAAAGGCAAGTATAAAGAATGTTACAACCTCATACTTGCAATAGAGGCTGTAGATGAGAACAAGGCAACCCATTAGACAATCAGCTTGTTATGTCTTTGTTGAAGCATGCACTTCCTGTTGTGTTCTGCACACCTGTCTGGAGAGGGATGCAGCAGGCTCTTATGAAAATGTATGCTGTCAACTTTGCTGGCAGTGTTCAAGGAATGAGAGATCCAGGTTTAAAAAATACATGAAAAAGTGTGTATACAGAGTACTGGGGCAACCTACCTGAAATACTGAGTATCTGCCACACACTAGAAGGTCTTGTTCAGCCTGGAACTGCAGCCGTGACAATTGCCAAGACCCTGACTGATGAGAAGAGATGAAAATAGTATAGCTGGTTTAGTCTAGGGAAGTAAAAAAGGTGAAGGAGAGCTGAAAGATTATGACTGCAAACAAATTCAAGTGTTTCTCAGTTTCCATCTAGAGAATTGCAGTAGTGTGACTTTTTAAAACATAGTTTGATAAGGCCACATTATATAATACCAAGTGATTATTTGTCATTGTGGAAAAACAGATAGTGTGATTTAAATTATTGTTTCCAGACTTGTCTGGACATAAGGACAGAAACAAATAACTTGTCAACATGTTTCCTTCAATATTTGAAAACGATGTTATTGTACTTCAGCTCTGGTTTTGGCTAAGCTTAAAATGTCCAGCTATTTTTATTCAGCAAAACTGTAATATTCAAGCCACCAAATGTGGGCAGACAGTGTAAACAGGCTCTTTATTCTACAACATTATTTATTCACTCTGGTGTCAGTTCTGGGCTGACTGACTGTCAGTTCAGTCTAATCTGGTACTTTGTGCTTTCAGTTACATGGACATGTTGGAACCACAGATGTTACAGTAAAGCAGATTTCATATTACTTCAGGGATCTCAGCATGAAAAGTTGATTTCAGGTGGTGGTGAGTAATTGAGTTGGTATTTTGTGATTCAATGCAAGGAGAAGCAGGCAAAATAAATGCAATTTATTTACCTAATATATTCCTCAAATTTATTTTTTTGGTTGGTCTGATTTTTTTTTTTTTTTTAAGAGAAACAAATACAAAATCATAGAAGCATTCACATGTTTCACCATCATAGTTCAAACATAGATTGAATCCTAATTTGGTTCCAGTCTGTTGGACTAGATTGTGGAAATTCAGATGTCCTGCATAACAAAAATGCAAAGCAGTCAACAATGTGACAAAATTGTCTGTGTTCAGATCAATTTATTTCATTCTAGTTAATGGGAATATAATGTTTTAGTTGAATACAGTATTGGATTTCGTTTCTAATGGGCCTTTTGGGATGAACATATGTATTCCAGTTTAAAACATATGGTACATTTTAAAATAGAGGATTTAAAAAATGCATTTTCTTAGGAAGAGCAGGGAGTTCATGCCACCAAGGGAAGTATGTTAGACTGACATTTTTAGGTTACTGGGACCAATCAGATATAGATCTTTAATTATCTCTAAACCTTTAAATTATCAAAACTTCTGATAGCTTATGATAAACTAGTGAATTTTCTCAGTCTGGTTTCTGGCAAGAATGGATATGCTCCTCAAAAAACAATATAATTCCTGATTTTATGTGCTGTTTTAGCTTTGAGATAAATGGGTATAGGAAAAAAGAAACCCAAACAAGAGTTGCAGCAGCTTGTAGTAGGAGTCTGATTTATAAGACAGTGCCACTTTGGTACAGTTTGTTTATTGGGTTCCTAGAATTTGAAAGGAGAAAGTAAAGACTTGATCCTTCCTCCTTGTAATCCCACATTACATGATTCTGCATTCATGAACAGTAAATTAATTCTGGTCTGTTGCTTTATTCTGGAGGTCACATGAAGTTTTTGCCTTTTTTTAAATTTTAACTGTGAATTAGAGGTACTCTGGTCTAAGTCTTTTCATCTCATATCTTGAAAGTAGCTGTAATGGATTGTTTGCCACAGAACATCTGTGTGCATCTGGGGTGTTAAAACCTAATAATTTGCAAGAATCTGTGATCAGTTTTCCAGAAGATACCAATACAAGGGTCATATTCTATCCTCTTCACCCCCCAGTTATTGTGAGGTCATTCTGAGGACTTTTACAGGGACTTTGTGACAAAGGTCAAAGGAAAACTCATTTCTTGTCCCTGGGTTTTATTTGCCTTGTTCTTTGCAGAACAAATTTTTCCTTAAAACATCTTGTAATGAAGCAAAAGAATTCTCCCCTTCTCTCCCACGGGAAACTCTGGGACCATTGTCATAACACAAGGATAATTTATCCTCCTATCTGTAGGCCTAGCACATAATTACTCTATAGGTTTTTGCTGTGTGAAAGTAGGACTATTT
This sequence comes from Lanius collurio, assembly GCA_020086605.1. Classification (NCBI taxonomy): domain Eukaryota; kingdom Metazoa; phylum Chordata; class Aves; order Passeriformes; family Laniidae; genus Lanius; species Lanius collurio. The sequence goes on from JACBWW010000011.1 coordinate 27,822,080, forward strand.
CTTTGTCTTATTGCAGCATCCAAGAGTTTACAGCTTCTAAAATAATTGTCATTACATTGATGCTGAAGAGAAAATGAAGTATCATGCCAGTGTACCCTTCTGCTCTGAAATGTGCATGTTAAGAGGATGTGCTAGTCTTTGGTTGTTTTTTAAACTCATTATTACCAACCTGAGATCATGTCCTCTTCCTCAGTGATGGAGCCTGAGTTATAAAACATCGCAAGAACAAAAATTTGCTAGGAGTCTTCCTTATATCTCATATGACTTCTTAGAGATGATAGCAATATAAAGATTTGTATGCTGTCATTGATTTCTGCTTTCCTACATACAACAATTTCCATTTTTGGATCTTACTATATTTTACTGTATAGCTTGCTATATTCAAATCCTGAGGTTATGAACAAGAAAAATGCAAAGGTCAGTAGAGAGTTTAGGATGATGAAACAGTTTGGCTGAAGACTACTATAAACTTCAATATTTTTGAGCTTTAGGAGTGACACATTAAGTCTAGAAGGCTCATATTTGGTACACTCCTTTCAGAAGCAATTATACAGTATTTAAAAATCCCCAAACCTAAACCAACATATAGATTTACCAATATTACAATATCTGTGCCTTGTAAAACACACCATTTTTAAGGAAGTCTATGCCTAAAAGCATTGTAGCCTGGCGCAAGTTAATGGAGTGGGAAGGGAGACACAAACTGAAGTATTTCTAAAGGCTAAAATCCATGTATAATTTAATACCTCTTGTACAGTGAAGCAATAATTAGCTTTGACATTCCACAAAATAAACTAATCATTCCACAACTCAATTTACTGCAGCACAGGGAAGAATATTAAAAGCTTTCTGGAAAATTAGGCATTAATTTTAGTTTCAATATTATCTCCATTAGTGATGATTGTCTGCTATATGGAGATTTCAGTGGAAAGACTGTAAAGCTACCATAGTGGAAAAGGAGATAACACTTTGTTTGAAATAAAAAATCTTCTAATAAAAAATTAAGTGGCAAGTACTTCATGTACTATCTTGATCCAAATCAGGTATTTAATATAAATGTATATTTAAAATGCAAATATTTAAGGATTTAGTCGCAGGGTGATTGGTGGGAATTAAAAAGTTTGAGTTGGGGTTCCGGATTTTATCTGAGTAACTAATACCTCAGTGGAAACATATTTACTCAGCACTTCTATTATTTGTAGTTCAGCACATTTGCATGACTTTTATTTAATTTCAGTCAGACTGGATTGTTGCTAGCAGGTTGACTATGGGTGGAAGAACTGGCAAGGCCCCCAGGAGAGGTTGTCATAAATTTCATGCTTCAAATTTGGATGTGTTCAATTGCAGAAAGGCATAAAGCCCATGGAAGCAGCTGCCTATAATTCTCAAGTTTGTTAGTTGGCAAAGCTCCCTCATACATTAGGGGCACAGATGCTGCTTTCATGTCAGCTGAGGACATCTTCTCCTTGTGGAAATCCTCAGCAGTCTGGTTGGACACTGAAAAGTACCAGGATATTAGAAAAGCATGGTGGTACTGAGCTGAATTTAAATAAGGAGTGCTTGTATGATAGCACCTGGTTGTTTGATGTTCTTTCAGTTTTAGTTTGTTTGGAGTTTTTTTGGTGTGTGTGTTTGGGGTTTTTTGTTTGCTTTTTTTTTTTTCTTTTTTTTTTTTGGTGGGTTTATTTGGTTGATAAGGGTTTTGTTTGTGACATTTTTTTAAACTTCCTTGCATTTTTTTTAACATAATCCCTGTACTAGTGAGATAATCCCTTAGTTATCTATCTTCGGTGACACCAGGCAATACTTTTGTAGGGAGAGATTCCTCCTCTGATATCAGCACCTGAGTGTGCCTGAGGAGAAGAGGGCCTTGGTGAGTCTGTCATATTGAGAAGAGTAGTGCAATGTACAGATAATCGAAAAATATGGAAACACTTTTTCTAGGGATGTATAGGAGACAGTGAAGTTGTGTGGTGGTGTTAAAACGAGAGGAGCTTAGAGGAGGGAACTTGGTCTGCATCTTCTATTTTATTTGCTTTATATTTGGAAACAAACAGTGGAGGCTAGTTGCTGGTCAGATGCAGTCTGCTGTCAGAGCTTAAAGCATTGGCTTTTGTGCCTTGAAGGAGACAGATTCAGGAGTCCTACTTGGACTGGTCCATCTCCCTGGCCAGTGGCTGTGGGGATGGGAGGCTGCTCCAGAGAAGGCTTCTAAGGATCTATAAATCTTCCTTCTGGGAAACCTGGAAGGGCCTTACAAAGGGTGTCCACAAGGAAGCACTTGGATAAGTGGCAAGCAAGGGAGATAAGAGGAAGGCTGGCTAAGAAACCCAGATTTTTTTGGGAGAGAGTGCTTGGAGCTGTGAGGTTGCAGAAGTCAGAGAAAGTGCATGAAGTTCACTGTTTCGTTACAGAGCTAAAAGTGACTCAGTACTGCTTTATAGCAAAGTGGGTGAAACAATCAAATGAAATTGAGAGGAATAATTTATTCCTCTTCAATGAGATTTTGTCAACAGATTTGCTCTGGAAGATAGCAAGTTGTGCTGAAAAGTGAGATACTTGTGAGATGGATGTTAACACTGAACCGTTGAAACATTTCTTGGTTCAGCACTTACTATTTTTGATGTAGCATCTTAGCTATCTATATATCTATCTGTATGCTGAGGAAGATTCTTCTGTGTTAGGCAAGTCAGTTTCTATAAAGATTTCTTGACTGTTTACATGGTTAAAACAAATAGAGGTATTTAAATCATACCCAATCTATTGATACCACTACTCAGTTATTTTAAGATCCTCTTTTAGAAAACTATGTACAAAGAAAATTTAGGATTATCTACTCATTCACATTGATTTAAGTTTCAGGGAACAGAGTTTTAAGTAAATTCATGAAAAGCCATGATAAAATAAGAAATTGTGAGGCCAGAATGTTGCTTTGACTGGTAGCATGAAGTTTTGCAATCATGGAGAGTACCAGCTAATCACAGTGGGACCATGAATTACCAAAGTGACATTGTCCTGTGTAGATTATCCCATTCAAACTAGGTTCTGACCTCTTCCATTTTTAACTCCAAAACTCACATTTACATAACTGTATATCTTTAATACATTTAAATACTGAACTCTTATCTTTTGTAATGGTAGATACCACATTGATTGAAATTGCGACCTACTCCTGTATTTTTCACTTTGAACCTCTTATCAGGAGAGTAAGGGGCTGATTCAGAGAGTACCTTGGGAAACAGCCCTCAAAAACAAAGAAGTTCAGAAAGATGAATATACTTCAAGAAAGAAATCTTGAAGGTGCAGGAGGGAGATGGCAAAAGATGACCCAGCAGGGAAAATGACTGGCCTGGCTGGTCAAGGAGATTTTGTAGGAATTCAGGAAAAAAAAAACCTAGAAAAAAACTTCTAGAAAAAAGGGCAAGCAACTCAAGAAATATTTAAGGATGCTGTTAGGTCATGCAGAAAGAAAATTAGAGAAGTAAAAGCTCAATTAGAGCTTAATCTGGCCACATTTGTAGAGGATAATAAAAAATGATTTTATAAATACATTAATAGCCAAAGGAGGGACAAGGAAAACCTCCATTCTTTATTTGAAGTGTTGGGAAATATAGTTATCAAAGATGAAGAAAAGGCTGGGGTATTTACCACCTTCTTTACCTCATCTTTTAACAATAAGACAGGTCATCCTCAGGACAACTGGCCTCCTGAGCTAGTAGATGGGAATAGGGATCATAATAGACCCCCTGCAATCCAGAAGGAAGCAGTGACCTGCTGAGCCACTCAGATGCTCACAAGTCTGTGGGACCAGATGGGATCCATCCTAGGGCATTGAGGAAGTTGGTGGAAGAGCTCTCCAAGCCACTGCCCATCATTTATCATCACTCCTGGCTAACCAGGGAGGTCCCAGATGACTGGAAGCTGGCCAGTGTGATGCCCACTCATAAGACAGGCTGTAAGCAGGGTCAGGAAACTACAGGCCTGTCAGTGTCCAGTAAGATTATGGAACGGTTCATTTGAGGGTGATCAAATGGAACCTACAGGATGGCCTGGGGTCAGGCCCAGCCAGCATGGATTTAGGAGAGGCAGGCCCTGCCTAACCAACCTGATCTCCTTTTATGACCAGGTGACTTGCCTGGTTGATGCAGGGAAGACCTGGACTTCAGCAAAGCCTTTGACACTGTCTCCCACAGCATACTCCTGAAAAACCTGGCAGTCCATGGCTTGGACAGGTGCATCCTTCACTGGGTTAAGAACTGGGTGGATGGCTGAGCCCAGAGAATGGTGATGGATGGTGCTGCATCCAGTTGGTGGCCACTAGTGGAGTCCCCCAGGGATCTGTTTCGGGCCCAATCCTGTTTAATGTTTTTACTGATGACCTGAATGAGGGGATCATGTACATAATTTGAAAATTTGCAGATGACACTAAGCTGGGTGTGAATGTCAATCTGCTGGAGGGTAAGAGAGTTCTGCAGAGGGACCTGGAAAAGCTGGATCAATGCGCCAAATCCAACAATATGAGGTTTAACAGACCCAGTGCTGGATCCTGAACTTTGGCCACAACAGCACCCTGCAGCACTACAGGCTGGGAACAGAGTGGGCAGAAATGGACCTGGGAGTACTGATTGACAGCAGACTGAATATGAGCCAGCAGTGTTCCCACATGGCCGAGAAGGCAAGTGGCATCCTTGCCTGTATCAGGAATAGTGTGGACAGTAAGACCAGGGAAGTCTGTACTTGGCACTGGTGAGGCCACACCTTGAGGACTGTGTCCAGTTCTGGGCTCCTCAATTTAGGAAGGATGTTGAAATGCTGGAGCATGTCCACAGAAGGACAGTGGAGCTGCTGAAGAGTCTAGAGAGTAAGTCCTATGAGGAGTGGTTGAGGGAGCTGGGGGTGTTTAGCCTGGAGAAAAGAAGGCTCAGAGGAGACCTCATCACTCTCTACAACTGCATGAGAGGAGGGTGTAGCCAGGTGGGGGTCAATCTATTCTCCCAGGCAGCCAGAGACAGAACAAGGGGACACAGTCTTGAGCTGCACTGGGGAGGTTGATGTGGGACATCAGGAAGAATTTCTTCACAGGAAGAGTTATTGAGCACTGGAATGGGCTGTCCAGGGAGGTGGTGGAGTCACCATCCCTGGAGGTGTTTAAGAAGAAACTGGATGTGGCACTTAGTGCTATGTTCTAGTTGACAAGGTGGTGTTCAGTCATGGGTTGGACTCAATGATCGCAGAGGTCTTTTCCAACCTAGTTGATTCTGTCAACCTGTGAATGTTGCTGATGGGATTTTCTATCTTTAATTACTTTCTATTTTGTTCTTTTAGAAAAATTATTTTTCTTTTTGTCAATATGCTCCACAAATATTAATAATTATTGTAAAAAACTTGTATTGTACAAAAGATCTGATACCTTCATTTTGGTTTTAAGAGATGAAAAAAAAAATCTACCCAGACAACCCCACAGCAAACAAATACACCATCACAGAAAACATGATAATCAAAAAGACAAAAACTGCTTCTAACTCCTTAATATGTATGTTCTCTTACTTATCCTGGAGCTCTGTTCCTCTTTTCTTCTTTACTAAGCAAAAATCCAGTTCTTAACTGATGACTCTGGATGGCAGCATTTTTTCCATCTCTGTACTTCTAAATGTGGTATTTATGGCCAAAGCATGTTGAACAAATAAGGCAATTACAATAATGCATTTGGACATAAAAACGTTTTGAGTTTTAAAGAAAGAGTAAAATTAGTTATGGATAGTACTTATCTCTTATTCAATTTAACATATTTCTTCTCCTAAAGGTGCTAATCTGTAAGCTGTAAATCAGCTTTGTGGCAAATTCATGAGAAAATGAACTTGCCCTGTTTATACACCATAACACAGTACAAAATGGTCTTGTCTTGGTTTGAAAGACATGTATCTGTCAAGGAAGGTGGGAACCTTCCTTGGAATGAAAAATATGACCCCTTCCCTCTGAATTATTATAACTTTGAAATTATGGGGCTTTCAGGCAAAGATGTGGGAGAAGCAGTAACAGTTATTTACAAAGCAAACAAACAACAACGGCAGTAACAACATAATGACTTAGGTTTTAACTTTTATATTTTTCAAATCCTGGACTGCCTAGTGTGTAACTCTGAAGTTTCCCGCAGCCTGTTAACTACTGTTCTCTCATGCTGGTTAGACATAACAAATTCTCTCTAAGTTTGCTCTTCAAGGACACCTTGCTTGTCCCAGGGCCCAAAATGTGTAAACTAAAAGCCTTTGAAAACTAGGGGCAAAGTTGGGGTTATTACATTATTAACTGAAGTTATAATTGAAGAATTAATCCTGATATGCAAATGGATCACACTTACAAAGGTGTGAAGAATCTATGGCCCAGCATCCATCTTAGGCATAGCTTTTTTACTTCCCAGGGCGTACCTTTGAAGGCCTTTCATATAAATATTGACTTTTATTCTCTTATTCTTGTGCAGCCTCTGTTTTCAGCCACATCAAGCCACCAAACAAACCAAACCACAAACCCAGTGCCAGCCTCTCTCGGCTGTCAGGCCCTTCCCCTTTGCTGTAGTTCCGGCCACAGCCGGCAGGGGCGCTGGTGGCTCCCGGACGGGCAGGGCAGGGGCCATGGTTCCCCCGCGGCTGCAGGGGGCGCTGTGGTGCGAGCTCAGTTGCTTCTTAATGTGCGTAATGCCGGCGCAGCCGGCACGAGAGATAGAAAAGGGGCTTCCTTTGCAAACTCATCAGGGGCAGCTAATCCTGGTGCCCCTCCAGATGGCGAAATGGGCTGTAGCAGGAACGTCGGAGCAGCAAGTTGGAATGGCAGGGATGAGCAGACCTCGGAGTAGCAAATGAAATGTATCAGAAACTCTGCAATTGTAGAAGAAGCTGTGGGGTGTCCTGGCAGGCAGGGGGTGTGGGGTTACAGTGTAGTGAAAAACCTGGAGCAGTGGCAGAGAATCCACGGGGCTGGGCAGCGGCAGCCCAGCTCCCAAACACAGCCAGAAGAGGCTCCCTTGGAGAAGGAAGGGGCTCGGGGTCCTGGGGTTTCTCCTGAGGCACCGGAGCAGATGGTGAGGATTCTTTCCAGTGAGATGGGGTGTTAATAAGGTCCCAGTTCAATGGCTGCTCTTACAAGCAAAGCCTCACTCATGGTAGGAGAAGACAGCAGGAGATAAAACCTTGCAGTGCTGGCGAGTTCTCCCTGCAGCTACCGTGGCCCATCTCCCCTTTGAGAGCGAGAGAGAGCTAGGAGCTAAACCAAGCCCTTCACCTCGAAGACACAATCTCGGGTATCTCTGCCCTTCCCAAGAGAAAGCCCCCCAGCCATGAAAATGCATCCAGATGCACTCCTCCCCCTCCCCCTTAGCTCCATCTTTAGTCTCTCTTAAGTACCAGTTGTTATTGTCTCTTAGACACAAATGGGACAAAATTCCATGAGAGGAAGGAAAAAAAAAAAAAGGAAAAATCTTAACCTCCAACAGGTCTCAAAGAATCAATAGCTGCAGATGACTGATGCTCTTGGGAATTCAGCTTCTCCTGCTGGCACAGAAAAATGACAATTTGGTATGTCACCGTTCGGGTTAACTGCTGTAAAGGATAAAGAAACAAGATTTTCCAGTGTTTGTTCCATTTCACTTTAGGAATTTCTGCAAAATACTAGCATCTTTCTCTCCTGGCTATATAATTTTAAAAAACTTTATTAAAATAAAATAAAATAAAAAAAAGTTAGAATACTATTTCAGGGCGAGAGAGTAGAATTGCTGCCTTTTATGGATACTGTTATTTTGTATTTGCATACAAAATAGCATGACTATAAAGTTAATTCCTTTAAGAAGAAATATTACAGCAGAGTAGGAAGGCAGGGGTCAAATAGCCTTCCCGTCAAAGCTTGTGCTAAGAGCAAAAACTGTGACTGTAAGACATCGTAAATGATTGCATCAAAGCACTGTATGTAAGCACAAGAAATCCTACACAAATATTTAGGCTGGATGAAAGCAATTAAAGCTAGATTGTTTGATTCTGTATAATCCTATGAAATGTTCTTAATAACTTTCATGGCACAGATGAGTGATTATTGGGTGAGTTAAATGAGCAGCTATGAAGACATTGCCAGAGCTGACATTGCAGTTAAATACCCTGTGGCACTGACCTGCTATGTACCACAATGTAGCATCACTGAATCTTCTGTTGTTTACTGCAAATTTTCTAAGCTGGGGCTGAGAAAAATACACTCTTATATATCTGGTTGCCAGAAAATAGCAGAATTCCATTCACTTTACATTGTGAAAGACTAATCTGCTGGAATTAAAATCATTGCTTATGTTTAAGGAGGGAGGAAACAGAAGAATGAAAGAGAAGTTGTGGAGAAGGTTGCTGTTTTTTCAGTTTTTATTTTTATAAAGAAACGCTGTTATTGCTATCTCTTTGTCTATTGCCTACAAAATTCTCTTCAAGAACTTATTTAATTTCTATTTTGCTCAGAATCCCATGGATATTTGTGAGACTAGAGTCTCTGTAGGGAGCAAGCCCTACATATTGCAGTTAAAACATGCAGCCAAATCAGCACAAGGTATGCTGAACAATGCAAATGTGCATTTATTCCCTGTCTTGTTCTGCTGATGATCATCTATCAGGAGGCAAACAGCACAGCTGAAAGACCTGATATCTGGCTTGTTATTGCTCACCTGACACATTCCTTTAGAAATATTCAGACTGAGGAGAATGATTCAGCTGTTGGGTAACGTAATGAAGAAAAATCTCTCTTATATTAGGACTTTATAACAGCGTCTATCATTCCTGCAATTATCCATTTGTACACTTATGAAATCTGTTTAGTATCACCTTTTACAGGTAATAGGTCTCCAAAATTAGGTCTTTCAAATTAGGTCTTTCAGATCTCTGAATATCTTGGCACATTAATGTTCTGTACATTTTTTGAACGAGTCAAGGGAATTTGCTGTGCAGAATATAATCTGATTTGAAAATATATGCTAGATTAAGGAAGCTGTCTTTGCCACTACATATTACAGAGCTTATCTAACTGTTCCTAGATGTCTGAATGTAAAAATAACTACTCATTCCTTCCATCATGGTAAACATCCACATCCTCACTATTCTTCCACAGAATGAAAATATCAGAAAGCTAGTTAGCATTTGTCTGCTTCCATCTAACTAGTTCTTATCAAATACTTTGTGGTATATTTACTTTCCTATGAAATTTGCTTAAAAACCTCAAAAATGAAAAAAGATAATTTCTTTAGTTGATCCCCTCTCCCTTCGTTCCCACACGCATGTAAAGAACATATAGCAGTAATTAAGTAGAATTTGCGGAGGAGGAAGGAAAAAAATATTTAAAATAAATCAGTTAGCTCTACACTGATTGAAGTTTCTAAAAAAGAATTTTAAATTAAGAATCTTCTGCCTTTCTATGAATTGTTGTCTTTTTCCTCTTATTTGCATGCTGTAAGGACTGTCCTAGTTGCTGCCTTCAAGACTAGAGCAGGGGGATGGGTTTCAGATGACATTCCTGTGTTATCTGGGGTGTGGAAGAGATTACCTGCTTCTCTTTGAATATGGTAAAGTGTCTTCTCATTTGCAATCTCCAAAACAAGAAGTGAATTCTACTCTTTTTAATGTTTCACAACTTTATAGCTCTCTTATAGTTCTTAATAAAAGGGAACAAGTGTGTTTGACCAACTGCTACAGGCCAGCAGACTTGTAGCACTTTAGAAGAAAATTTATTCAAAGCACTTTCTCATAATGCTTTTGTAACATTAACAAAAAGGCCTATGTACTTCAGTCTAGAGTAAAACTGAATTATTCAACTTTCTAAACAAGATTTTCATGTTTTTGTAGAAGGCAACATGTCTGCAACATGTAACTTTCAGTAAACGTAATATTTCTGTTATTTGCACATTTAAGTGACTCTTTTGCCCCTCTGGAATAATTAGAAGGCTAGAATAGAATAATAAAGTGGTTTGGGTTGGAAGGGACCTTAAAGACCCTCTAGTTTCAATGGTCTCCTACTTCTAGTGCTATGGGCAGACATGCTTTACAGTAGACCAGGTTGTTTTGCACCCAATCCAACCTGCCCTTGAACACTAACAGGGATGGTACATCCACAGCTTCTCTAGACAACGTGTGTGGTGCCTCACCACCCTCACTGTAAAGAATTTCTTCCTAATATCTAATCTAAATCTACCCTCTCCCACTTTAGAGCCATTTCTCCTTGTCCTGTCACTACACTCTGATAAGAGCCCTTTCCCATTTTTCTTGTAGACCCCCTTTTAGGTACTGGAAAGTGTTATAAGGTCTCCCTGGAGCCATCTCTTCTCCTGGCTGAACAGCCCAACTCTCTCAACCTATCTTTATAGGAGAGATGCTCCAGCCTTTCTCTGGATTTGCCCAAACAGGTCCATGTCTTTTCTGTGCTGGCGACCTCAGAGTTGGATGCAGCACTCTGAGTGGGGTCTCACCAAAGCAGAGTAGAGGAGCAGAATCAACTCCCTCAACTGCTTTTAATGCAGCCCAGAATGCAGTTGGATTTTTTGGCTGTTAATGCACTTTGCTGGCTCATATTCAATTTCTCATCTACCTGCTCCCCAAAGTCCTTCTCCACAGGGCCACTCTCAGTTCTCTCATTGCCCAGCCTGGGATTGCCCTGGCAAAGATGCAGGAGTTTACACTTTACCCTGTTGAATTTCATGAGGTTTCACAGGGTCACCTCTCAAAATTGCCAAGATCCTTCTGGATGGTATCCCTTCTCTCTGGAGTGTCAACCAGACTATTCATCTTAGTGCCACCAGCAAACTTTCGGAGAGTGCACTCAGTCCCACTGGCCATATCTCTGACAAAGACATTAAACAATACTGGTCCCAATATGGACCCCAAGGGACAGCACTCATTACTGCTTTCCACCCAGACATTGAGTCATTGACAGGAATTCTTTTGAGTATGAGGATCTAGGTAACTCCTCATCTACTGAGTGCTCCACCTGTCCGATCCTTGTCTCTCTGTTTTAGAGCCAAGGATGTTGTGTGTGATGGTACTGAATGCTGTGCACAACTCCAGGTAGATTATAGACTATATGATATAATCTCCTTATCCACCAATACTGTAACTCATTGTAGAAGGTCACAAAATTTGCCAGCCATGGTTTGCCCTTAGTGAAGACATGTTGGCTGTCACCAATCTCTGTTTTCCATGTGCCTTAGAGCAATTTCCAGGAGGATCTGCTCTGTGATCTTGCCTTACACTGACTGACCAGCCTATTGTTCTCTGGGTCCTCCTTTATATGGGTTTATGTGTTATATTTTTTCTTTTCCAGTCGGTGGACACTTTCCCAGCCTTCCATGACTTTCATGTGACGTATGCATTGTGTATATACCCTGACAGACATCTGTCTTTCTGTAAAGGCACAGAAAAATTCTTAGTGGAGAGATTGGCAGTTGTACTGATTATAAATAAAGTACTTAATAAAATGCTTGGCTCAAAATATTGTCAGCATAAGCATTCACGTCAGCATCCCTATTAACTCTATTATATGAGTAATTAGCATTACCCCTATTTTACAGAGAGAACAGTGAAGGAAGGACAGGAAGAAAGTTGGCTGACTATTAGGATGTATTGGCCAGGTGCAAGGCAGAGTTAATGTCAGGAAAGCTAGAATTCTATATTGTACTGAGTTCAGTCCTGCCATCCTGAAAAAAAACCCAGATGTGCTTTTGGAACTAACTTTTCTTTGTCAGACATCTTTTATACTAAAATTATATTTAAGGATGATGATCTTCTTTTTATCCATGTAGATTTTGCTTTTGTTCCACCACTTTTGTTTTTTCTCCTTGTGATGTAGGAAAATACAGTTTCAATCCATGTGGCAATGAAAATTTTATACACAGAAGAACTGGATTATGTAGGAATCACAGAAAATATTCCTTCTTCCTTGAAAACATTATGCAAAACAACATTCACTCTGTATTCCACAATCACACAAATTTGAGTTTTGATTCTGAGTTTCTACCAATAAAAATTGTATCTATATAAATTAAAACTGGTAATTAACACTCAGAATCATAAGCTCTGTTGGCTGTCAGTGTATTATTAATTGTACATGTATACATGTGCATCATGTATATAATAAATGTTTTAAATTACTTCTGAGTGTAATTGATATGCATATGATATTTTGTCTGTAAATAACAATAGATAATAATCTGTAGCGATTTAATCTTGTTTTAAGAACTAGCTGAATTATGAGTACTCTATTAAAACATAAACAGCAAAAAATTTGCACAATTGTTTTTAGCATTAGTTAAATAAAAACTCCTGATGAAGCTCCTGCTGTTTCTCTGAGATAGTTTTTGCCCTTGGGAAATGATTTCAAATGGCATGGGAATAATTAAACATTACAAACAGACCGAGAACAAGTGTGAAAAAGGTAAACAGGAAGGCAAAAATACTGTACTGAAAAGATTACGCAGATGTTTTGGACAATGGTTAAAAAAAGAACAAGGCAAACCTGAAAGGAAACTGATGTTGCTAGTATGGCGTAGCTAAAGATGTGAGATCAGACTCTACAAACAGCAAGTTACTGTAACAAAGCGTGAAATCAGCCTGAAAAGTGTGATCTCCTTAACTACCAAATGGAACAGGGATTAATTCTCACTGGAGAGAGCTCAAGTTAGGAATGACTGCAATAGTTTACCTGAGTCTTCCCAGCAGAGTGATGTTTAAACTCGTGATGTTCACGATCTCATCCTTGCTTACTAACATTCTAGCTATTGTGAATCCCTCACTAAAAATGAGGGACCACAACAGGGTACCTCAAGTAAATCACTTGTTTGAGGCCTGCAGGAAGTATTTAATCCAGGAATAGGGTGAGTTTCTGTTCCATTGCCCTATATCAATCACCTTAGTAGCAGTTTAGGTAGATATGGTACCTATAGCTGTCACCAGTGATGAAACATGAGCTAGCTGAGGGATGTGAGAAGCCTGGAAAAAGGCATCTACATCTTACATTTACATCTCATATATATATGTGTATGTATATAGTGCAACAATTTGTAGGCTTGTAGTTTGTCCTTAATAAACTAAGCTGGGTATCAGGAAAAATATAGCTGCATTTACACATCTACTGTTCTCCCAGGCCCTGAGCTGCCTTGTTCAGAGGTAGATCTATTTTCTCTGTGCCATATGGCAATATGCTATGAAAATATATGCTTTAACATAAATAAAATTATGGTAGCCATTTTTTTCCATCCATGGAAAAACAAGGAAAAAAAAAAGCAAAGATAAAATCAATGATATACAAGGAGAAAAAGTGTCAAGAGAAATACAATGGTTTGTCATCTGACAAATGATAACATGTACCATGAATGGAGACAAAAATGCTGGTTGCCAAGGTTGAAGAGAAAAAGAACAGGGAGGTGACAAAAGAGTTCTGGGAACACCCACTGAGTGAAGATAAAAGAATGACAATTACCATCACAGAACAGTTTGAAAAGTGAGTCAAACCATAAAATACAAACCACTGGAATAATGGGTGTTAGAGACACTAACACTTTGCTTTAAATCAGTGGTAAAGAGCTATCTGCAGGGTGCGAAGCAGCTGAATAATCAGAGAACAATAAGAGGATGAATCAAGGCCTTCATGGGTCACCTGAGGTAAGTCACTAATAATGAGAAGACCCAAAAAGGGAGGTCATGCTGGAAAAGGTATGTGCAATGTGATAAGCCTGGATTGGATACTATGCAAAATGATAGACCCCTATGTCAAGACTTTGAGAAATGTGGAGAGAGGAAAAGATGATAATAATTTAACAGAACAAAGGTTGAAATTGTGAAATTTTCTAACATGGAATTATTTTTCTTTTTTGACCTAAGGAGACACATCGATAATGAGAAGTGAAAAGCATTAGTAGAAAGAAGGAAAAGAAAAACTTGATGCAAAACCCACCAACAAAGAAGCACAAAGAAGAAAAATTAAATAAGGGGGTAAATAAGAATAGAAAGGAGGCAAAGGTCTTTGTTATTGCACTCGAAGGAAATAACAAGGATATACATATTTCACACTTTCCCGGTGAATTCACTTCTACTGTTTGAGGAGTAAGAATAGCTTGGTTTGAATACTCATGATAGAAATTGGGCGTCAGTCAGAAAAAGAGAAAAAATGGTGGTTATACAGATGTGCAGTACATTCTTAGTTGTGGGTGCCACAGATGTCCCAATCTTCTCATCATCAGACTCCTGTTTTCACTTCATCTGATTCCCCTGCAACCTAATTGGAGGCAATTGACAGGCTTCAGTAAGAGCTGGCATGTTTTTTCTATTACATTAAGTTGTTTCTCATTTGCACCACAGAGTGTAGTGTAAAAACTTCTAAATTACATACTTCTTGTGACTGTGGCTTCTACGGAGCAAATTATTAAAAATCATGTTTCCCAGATTGATGTTCCCAGAATTGCAGACAATAATCAATGCCTATAGTCATGTGGGGAGGACTTGTCCCAGCGCATCTTGTCTTCTGTTTATAGTCCCTTGTAATTCTTGCTTTTTTTGCTTCCACACTCTTTGCTTTCCCCACACCCATGGGAAAGAAAGTGTGTTCTGTTGTGTTGGGAGTTGGGATATAATGGACTAACTCCTGCTTTCCTCTGAAATTGGTTTATGCCATATTCCCTGCAGTATTTTTGTGCCATAATCATCTCCGTAGGAGTAGGCTTGAAGAAATTCTGGATTCTGCAGCATGACTCTCTAAGGTGGGCTCTCTAATGTGACTCTCTACATGAGCCAGTGGAGTGATGGCCTGCACTCTCTGGCAAAGGAACTGTACTGCTGTACTACAGCCATTTGTGCCTGCAGGGAATGGTCTTTTGGGGATGACAGCTGACAAAAAGCTATTTGTGTGTTATGTCAGAGCTCAGGTTTGATCCTAAATCACTGTTTACTCAGAGTGAAACCCCAGATGTAGGACTGTGGAACCCTAAGCTGAGTCTGTAACCTTGTGAGCTCTTCAATAGTGAGTCCTTATTCACAAGGAAGTTCAGTTTGGACAGAATCAAGCTGAGACTGAGAAATCCTAGCTGAGATAGGAGCTGCCTTTCTTAGGCAGACCCAAGCTGTTGCTTACTGTTTTTCAGCTGAGAAAGGAGCTCACTGCTGGTTCTCTGCCCACTCTCTGCCACTGGGAAACTGTAGGCTTCAGCTGAAGAAAGGAAGGGATGCTGTTTATTAGTACCTTCTAGAAATAGGCTAGAAAGGAAACATGGGATTACATTTTTTGGGGAGTCTGGAAGATGAGGTTCCAATTTCAGCTTTGCAGAAACACATAACTGCACTTCTGGGCTCAGGCCAGCCCTCCAGGAGGCAGAAGCAGCCCCTCCAATCTCTGTTGGCCAGTGGCACTACTAGCTTGAGTGTTTTGTCAGTGATAACAGCTGTCACAGGTGCCAAAGCTCAGACCTCAAGGTTTTCTGTAGGGTTTAAGGTTATGTTTACACTGCAGTACAAAGCCAGACTGAAGGTACTGGACACCAAGTAAGCATGATAGTGGCCATCTTGTCCTTGCTGTAGTGAATTGGTAGAGAATTTGGTCCTCAATGACTTCTAAGTTCTTTCAGCTCTCATCTTCCTCGCTCTGTGCTGAGATGCTCAGATCACCCATTATCTTCACAGAACCTTAAATGAGGTAGACTGCTATATCTGTTATGATTATCCAAAAAAGTACATCTTCTCTCCACACATATACAATTACTTGAAGCTACACAGAGTTTCTAGACTGACTTTTATGTTATTTCCTGTTTATAAGTCTATCTAAAGGCATTTTGCATTATTTCTTAGTAAATTACTTGAAGCTACACAGAGTTTCTAGACTGACTTTTATGTTATTTCCTGTTTATAAGTCTATCTAAAGGCATTTTGCATTATTTCTTAGTCGATGACAAAAAGTAGATTATCACCTGTGCATTTGAGTTGTTTCTTATGACTATGTACATAACTTACAGAAGTGCTGGTAACAAAGGCTAGGACACTTCACAGGTATTTTTCATCTGCAATTCAGAGTTTGATTTATCAGTCCTTTGAAACATTGGTGAGCCTTCTTCAGGTTTTACAGTTCATGTAACAAGTCACATACTATTGTTGGTTGGACTTAATTTTTCAGTAATGTGTTACAAGCAACACAGGAACTTCTTTATCCCTTTACTAGCAAATTTTATCTTTCCAGGCATATATTTTTGTCCTACTTGTATTGCAATTTGATCGAGACAGGTGTTTTAGCTGCATTTATTCTTAAAAGCATGTTAGTATCATTTATAGTGTCAGATTCTTTGCAGTTCTGTTTCATCTGTTTATAAAGTCTTTTTTTTTTTCTGTTGCTTACAGTAATGTTAAGCATTTGATTCTATACTTGAAGGATGTTAATTGCCTGCATAGTTGGGTTTCTCATTTTTGGTTTTAGTCATAAAAAAGAATGGTGCTAGATTCTTTTTCCAGTTCTTTAAACAATGCTTGGTTTATTTTATTTTAATTGTTAATAGATTAGTTTTAGTTCAATTATTCTGTCCTAATGAACAGTGGCATGGAGGTGGGAGGGGGGAAATTTCGGCTTACATTACACGGTAGGGCAACGTAAGGCTTTTATCAGACAAAATTTAGCTCTTAAGAGCCACAGTATTTACAGGTTCTCACCTAAATACATTTTGTCCAGAACCCTTAAAATCTGATTCTCTCCACTGTATGTGCACTTAGTCTGTCTTTTCTAATTCTTAGCACCCTGTCTGCTTTTTTTACTTCAATACCTGAGGAGATGCAGATTTATTTTCAGAGAGAGCAGAGGTTTATTTTCAGATCGAGCAAAAGCATTCCAAATGACGTCACTTTTTGGATCTCACTTTAACACACGAAAGAAAATAAAAATCTATGCACTCAGGTGAGCCGTAAACTGTCAGTCTTTCTCCGTAAGCTTCTTGGAGCACAGTGATAAGAGTGTTTAAATTATTACTCTGCTATATTAAACCAAGATTGGTCAACGTTGGTTTAGCTCAGCTGGGCCCAGTGAGCTTGTAGGAAAGCAAGGGCTAGGCAGTTTCCAGCCAGGGACTGACATGAAGATGACAGCAAAGATGCCTGGGTGGAGCAGCTTGTGCTCCTGTGTAAGAAATTCTTGTAAATTCAGATGGAGAAGTTAGTGTGCACAAGTGGCATTTTTTGAAGGGTGACCATAGCAGTCCTTCCCATTTATGCTTTTTCTTTGACTGTTGGTTTGAAGCTAGGACTTAAATGTTTCATTTTATTACTGATGGTATAAAGTTCTTGTTACATTTGAAGAGTACTTCCCGTAAGAACTTAGTTGGTATTTTCAGTGGCAAAACTTCTATCACAGATTTAATGAATCTTGACTGATTTAGCCAATTATTGATTGAAAGTTTTAACAGTCAAAACTGAGTTTCTAACACTATTGTTAAGTAATCATATTTCTTAATAGAGTGGTTATCCTCTACAGGAAAATAAATTTCACCTACAATTCATATTATATATGGATTTTAAAATCTTTTATATATTTATCCTTGGATCACTTCAGTAACACAGGCACACAATTATGTTCTTACTTCTTCTCTTCAAATAAATAAAGACAAACTGAATAACTGATTTAATTGCTGAAAGATGCAGATAAGTCTTGGATAAATTTTAGTGTCATTTATATGAGATAGACACCTATCCCAGTTAGTTGTTTTCAAAGCTTCCAGTAAAAGTCACACAGAAACCATGTCTGCATCTGTGTTCTATTTGAATCACACAATATGATCATGACAATCTCCCTTTCTTACAAGAAATATCCTGTT
This sequence comes from Lanius collurio, assembly GCA_020086605.1. Lineage (NCBI taxonomy): Eukaryota > Metazoa > Chordata > Aves > Passeriformes > Laniidae > Lanius > Lanius collurio. The sequence continues at coordinate 27,839,925 of JACBWW010000011.1, forward strand.
TGTATTTCAGCATTTACTCTTTGTATTCTATCTAAGTGAGAAGTTGTTGTTCTGGGTTTGTGCAGAGGCTTGACCAAAGGGAGCTACGCCTTGCCTAGTTCATGACCAAGCCTGATCTGGACTTAGAAATGGTGTTCCTTGGCAAATGTCACTTGAGGAACACAGGCAAAAAACATTCTCCTGACAAGATGCAGGTGCTTCTCTCTCCTCCCTCCACTCTTTTTTTTTTTTTTTTTTCCAAACAATAGGGGAGGAAGTATAGGCCATACTTTTCATAAAAAAATTTGCAAGTCAAGGGATGTGAGGGACCCAGGTTTAGTTCTCCCTGTAACCGTCACACTTGCCTGGGGAGCAAGCTGCGCACCAAGACCACAGCCTGGCCAGCAGGAGAGCTTCTGCCCAGGGCTGCAGCTTTGCTTGGGAAAGAAGTGGAGGTTTGTCAGGCTTCAGAGGGCCAAGTGATCATGAGAAAAAAGGGAGTATAAGTTCTTCCAAACCCTGAGTTTGGTAGTAACTGTGTCCCACAGTGGATATCTATCCAAGGGAAGTATTGCTATTACCCCCTCTCACCCAGTTGAATTTTTAAGTGGACCTATATGATTTTTACGGCAGAAACCAGGGGCACTTATCTTTAGCAGAGCTCTAGAGATTCCCACACACTTAGATACTATTGTTGAGCTAGGTGCCATGAGAGGACCAAATTAAACACATGCCCATGCAATGCATTTGGCTCTGCTAGCAGGACCAGGGAAGTTCTGTCCTCCTGTACTCAGCACTGGTGAGGCCTCACTGTTGCGGTAGACCCCCTTGGGCCCCCCTGGCCTGGTCCCTGCCTGTGACTGAGTTGGGTCTGTCTAATGTTCAAGCAGCCTGGGCTCTGATCTGGTTGGTTGTTTATCCCATCTCCGCCCCTGGTATCCCCTTTCCCCCCTGTCTGTGATAAAACCAGCAGGACGGAAAGCCCCGCTCTCTAGCCGAGCCGACTTTTGCCCAGGTTGGGTCCTCTGTCCCCCCCAGGACAGAGGGAATAAATGACTTAACATCATAAAGGAGGTTTGAGCTATATTTCTCTTCTCTACTTCTGCTTCTGGTGGTAGCTGTCAACTGACGCTGGCTTGAAGTGGGGCTGCACGGTCAAGGGATATTTAGGCTGTTTGTGAATGGTTTAAGATATTCCAAGACATAAAGAGGCAAGCTCACCACAAATTAAGCAGTGGACAAGCTAATCAACCACCAGACCACACCTTGAATCCTGTGCTCAGTTTTTACCCCTCACTACAAGAAAGACGTTGAGGTGCTCCAGTGTGCTCAGAGAAGGGAAAACAAATCTGGTGAAGGATCTGCAGCACAAGTTGGATAAGGAACAGTTGAGGGAGGTGGAGGTGTTTGGCCTGGAGAAAAGGAGGCTGAGGGGACTTTATCGCTTTCTAAAACTGCCTGAAAGGAGGGTGTAGCCAGGTAATCAGTGACAGGACTGGAGGCAATGGCTCCAGGTTGCATCAGGGGAGGTTTAGATTGCATATTAGGAAACATTTCTTCACCAAAAGCATTGTAAAACACTGGAGCCAACTGCACAAGGAATATTTAAAGGGTATGTAGATTTGACACTTAGGGACATGGTTTAGTGGGGGGCTTGGCAGTGTAAGGTTAATGGTTGGACTCAGGCACCTTCGAGGTCTTTTTCAACCTAAATGTTTCTATGATTCTATGGTTAGCTCTAGCAACATTCCCACTCAGATGATGTTATTGTTATTCCTGTCTGAGATACTTCTCTCTTTGTTTTTAAGGTAGAATCTGTATCTAATTCAGGAAACATGTATGGCTATGTCAGCACCAGGCTGGAAAAATTCAGACTCCAGCTGTTTAAGATACCTGATGTTACCTCAGGCACTATGGAGCAGCCTATGTGGCCTGTGGCTGCCACTCTGGAGGTGTATAGATGCCCATGAAGTCTTGTGTCACACACATTTGCCAGCCCATGTGGCTAGCTGGGATGCTCTAGGCAGTACGAAAAAGCACTGCGTGCCTGGGAATAGGCAACCTGAATCTCTCCCATAAATATCTCTGCAAATCTGTCTTTTCTATGTCCTTGTACAGGTTTGTGTAGAAAGTCCTCTGCAGAGCAAAAAGTTACTCTCCTACTTTTTTCTAAATTTCTGTTGCTTATCCATTGGGTTATTTTGTCCCTTGAGAAAGAGACATGAAAATGTTTGCTTCTCTTGGGGTATTGAGCTTTCACCCTGCAAGGATCTCCAGTTGCACAAGGACACAGGCAAGTCAGTAGAAATAAAGTAACAGTGCCCCAACTCTGCTGAACAGAGGCTTGTGATTATTTTTTGAGTGTTTTCTCAAGTGCCTGATGGCTTGAGTGAGACTCACATACAGGCTTCATTGACCTGCAGATCTGCACAATTCACCCCCCAGAAAGGAAAGATCCATATCAGTTTTTCTGCTTTGAAAAAGCCTTTAGCTAAACTCTAGGTATTTGATTAAATTCATCAGGTATTACAAATTTAAAATGTGATTTGGAAAAGATCTTGGAGTTAATGAAGAGTGCACAGGAGAGTACAAGGAGAAAAATCTGACCTTTGATATTTCACACAATATGAAGGCCTCCCACAATCAGTCAGATGAAAATGTAAAGGGCAACAGTGCTTTTGACTTCTGAATATTACACATCCAAGAGACTTCCAGCTTCCCTAAAAAAATTGTAAAAATTGCAATTTTTTTACCTCTCAAGGTGTTTTTAGAAGTTTCTTTACTCTTTATCTTCAAAGTACTATAATAGAGTGCATGTGATGGACTACATGGCCCTCAGTATTTAGCCATTCAGGGTTAGGAATCTAAAACTGAATCTTTTTGATATTTTTCTTCTTTTTTTGGTTTGGTTGTTTTTTGGGTTAGTGGGGTTTTTTTCAGTATGATTGTGTTTAAGGATCTTCTCATGGCTATGATTAATCTTGGTCAAAAAAATCTTCTGAAGGGATTGGTCATGTAAGGCTTGAGAGGAGCATTGATGAGCATGAAGCCCTATCTATGAAGAATCTTTCTTTGCACAGTCTGCATTATTATTTAAATGACAAGTTATTTTCCTGCTGCTACAACCACATTTTCTTTACAAACATTCTCTGCTCAGAAAATAGCCAGTAGCCTGAATTTTTCCACACTTTTCTTCTTGCAAATTTGTGAGTAAGGTCTCCAATTTACTCCAGTGAGAAATATCTGGGAGATGTCCTTTGCATGTGCTCCTGATCAAGAGTGGGTTTTTTTGCACTGGAGCCTAAAGTCTTTAGGAGGATTTGGCTCTCCTGTTTCACCCTTAAGGAATTTTTTTTCTAGGATTGTTTTTAAAAACCTTACCTTCTTAGTCCATATAGAAACCATACTGATCTGCGCTTAGTGAAGTGGCACTTGTCCTCCTCTCCCAAGAGATTTGTACAGATTTGTGTAGATTCCCTCTTGAATCTATATAAAATTATTCCTGTGCACTATTTCATTACTTATTTTCTTGGAAGAAACAAGCCAAGTATTCTACAGAACCTGCCTTCCTTTTTTTCCTATGTGGTAAAATTGGTACCTGCTCTCCACTCAGTTTCTTAAGCTTTTGAATTTGCTGGAGAAGTTTATTGTAGCTTTTCATTTCCATCCAAAGGTATTTTATTCTGGTTGCATATTGGGAATCTCCTTCCAAGATGGTCGAGGGATACACCATTATAATATAAAAAATACTGAATCTTAGTCTTTTATGTGAACAGTCTAGGTTCAAAATATGCATTATGGGTACAATTTCTCTGTATCTGAGCAAAGATTTTCCAGACTCCCTTGGGAGCTAGCCTCTTAGTTTGCTTTACTCCTTCCTGCTTTGAGATCTGGGCAGCTGGGAAAAATCTGTCATGGAAATTTTGTAGCACTGAAAATTCTGGATTAAGTACAGAATCCAAAATCATTTTTCTCTCACATGGAACTACTTAGATCTTCTGGGATTCACAGCTGAACTTTGGTCTTAATGTCTCATCTGCCCCGTGGGTGGGATTTTCAGAGTTTGCAGCACTCGGACAGGACTCATACACTTCCTGCAGCTATTTTCCTATATTGTCTCTTTTCAACAGCCTGAGGCACCTTCAGAATCCACATGACTTGGTAACCCATTTGAGTTCATCAGTAAGTCCTTGACATCAATTGCAAGGAGCATATTTCACTTCAGAAAGAGAGTTGTATCTGAAAAGAACCACTGTTGGATTTCAAATCTGCGATTAAAAATTCTTATATGTTGACTTTTTGTCGTAATTTTCTATTATTTTCTCTTCCTCCTCTCAGTTGAGGCTGCCATTCAATAGAAATTATTTAACTTATTCAATACCTTTTGCCATCTGTTTTGAATGCTTTCCCCTGACTTTTCTCACGCCGTGAAAATAGAAATGTTCAAATTCATTAGTTGGAATTCCTTTGTTTACAATCATGTATTTTCAGTTATCCTGAGAAGCCAGTGATATACTATCCCTGTACCCTGTCAGGGAAGGTGTATTTCCAGACAAAACTTTCAGAAAACTAAGAAGGCTGACAGTTAAACAATACTGGTTTTGTCATGAATATGGGGTGGATCTCATCACTATGCAACTGCTGTGTAGTCTGTAAAAATTTACAGCTGAGTTTTGATAGGATATAGTGTGGTTAAGTAACTTCAAGAGCAGGTGGCATTCCACCAAAAGACCTGATCTTCGATCATGTGAGAGCACACAGTAGAGGTCCAGATGGGGAAAAGGATGTTTGAAAGTGGCATTTTTTCCAATTTTGTTGGTTGCTATGGTGGTACATTCTCCATGCAAACCAAAACAATGAGCAGTGCTGGCCTCTCCTGCATAGCTCCATTCTCAAGAAATTTGCTTTGACTTATCGAGAAGCAGTCTGTACTCTGCCCGCATTTGGTCTGCCTATGCATCTCCTGTCTTTATGCCACTAACAGCAAAGTTTCTGGCTATGATGATGTGATGCAACAATCTAAAGCGGAGTGTTTGGCTTCTGCTGAAGGTAAGAGATTGGCGGTTTGAGAAGCAATTGTGATGATAGGGAAGGGGGGCATGTGCAGCTCTGTGGTTCTCTGCCTCTTGGTGGTCACTTGACTCATTGTAGCAGTAGCTTGTTTCTTGGTGGAGAAGGTTTTGTTTTTTTGTTTTTTTTTTTAAATATGATTTTCCTAGGAAAAGACTTTGTTTTGTTAACTATTACTATTGCTCTCCTATTAAAAAAAACCCCACCAAACCTTTTGACTTCCTTAAATGAAAAACATATTGTGGTGACAGAGGAAGAAGACTCAATTTCAGTCCTCTAAAACAGAAGCAACTTCAAGATGATGAAAAATTTCAAAAGAAATCATCTTCAAAGAGCCCTGATCTGGTCAACCTTCCCAGCAGCACAGAGCCTGTGAGCGGGATAACATTATGCATCTCCTGTTTCCTGGCCTCTCCTGGATGTTATTCTACAGACCCACTAATGGCTGATCACCTCTCCTGTCAGGGAGGATGAGGATGGGGTCTCTCCCCTTGATTCTGTAACTTCTGTCATTTCAGAATAGCTGGTCCCAGGACTAAGAGAAGGAAAAGCAGATGAATATAACCATTGTTTGCTTGTTTTATAGGTCTGGGCTGAGAGTAGTTACATGTGGCTCCTCACTCAGCTGTTAACTTGAAGAGAGTTGACAACCAGATAAAACATGGAACAAAATTTAGCTGAAAATATTCACAGTGACCTGGAGGATTTAATGAGAAAAAAATACATTTTTATCTATTCTTCTGTTTGTTGTAGTTCTTTTAATGCCTTTTATTGCAACTGCACTGGCATTATAAGCCAAATAAATATTGTTTATTTTAAAAACTGCCTCTAGTTTTCTGGTTTTGTTTATTTTTTCTCCATCCCTCCTGCCATGTTAACAAATTAGCTACCCTGCTGGGAATGGATGAAAATAGCTCAATCTAATCATCTGAAAAACACATAAATTTTAAGAGGAAAGAGGAAGTTTTTTATATACAAGCCCAGAAGAACACAGTGAGATCTGCCTCTTGGAATGTTTTTCCCATATGATAAGAAGTCAAGCTCTTCTTCACAGTGTATCTTTCTTTGTAACATCTTCATTAGTTTTCTTTATATTTAGCAGCCTGTCTTGTTTGATCAATCAAAAATTACAAGCTCCAAGTTCCCTTTTTTGTAACATTCTACATTCAAGCTACTGATCTTCAGCATGTCACCTGCATCTGTGCTTTCCAAGCTTCATCCAGAAAATATTTCTAATTAAGTCCTTAAGTCAAGCCAGCCTCTGCAAACTGTTGGGCTGTAAACACTATAAACAAAAATTTTCTTACCATATTTCCAATAATTTATTGTTTTCCTAGTTAGATTGATACCTTCTTCTCTCTATCATAGGTACCTAGACCTGCAAAACAAAAGGAATTTCTGAATTTCCAATAATGTTAACAGTCAAGACATATAGTGATGCTTAATGAATTCATAAAGGACTTAGCTGTGTTTTAACCCCAGCCAATCACTAAGTACCATGCAGCGGCTAGCTCAGTCCCTCTCCTCATTACTGGGCTAGGGAGGAGAATCAGAAAAAAGGTGAAATGCATAGGTTCAGATAAGAGTTTAATGGTTGAAATAAAGTAAAATATAATACTACTACGAATAATACTAGTAGTAGTAACACCATCACCAATAGTAACTCCAATAAAAAGGAGAGAGAAAGAGAAATAAAACTGAGGAAAAAGTAGTGAAGCACAATACCACTGCTTGCCACCTACTGACTGATGCCCAGCCCATCTCCCAGCAGCAATCAGCACCTCCCAGCCAAGTCCCCCCAGTTTATATACTGGACATGATGTTCTGTGGTCTGGAATATCCCTTTGGCCAGTTCAGGTCAGCTGTCCTGTCCATGCTTCCTCCCAATGTCCTTGTGCAGCTCCTCACTGGCCGAGCACAGGAAGCTGAAGAGCTCCTGGCTCAGGGTCAGCACTGCTGAGCACCAGCTGAGCCATCAGTGTGTTATCAACATCAGTCTCATACTGAATCCAAAACAGGGCACTGTATATTAGGGTTAAGGTTATGTGTTATGGGTTAGGGTTAGCAGGAAGAAAATGACCTCTATCCCAGCTATATAACAGTGGCAATTATATGACAGCTGCACAAATGGGAGAAATATTTCTTTATGTAGACTGTTATAAATCTTTTATGTGTCATTGATGATCATTTAGGTGAAGTTTCAGAGAGAGGAAATAAAATTTAGACTAAAAATTTACGCATGATTCCTGGAATCTTTTCTCTTTGCTGTCTTTCAGTAAATAAAGGAATACTGAAACAGAATATGGGAAATTCAAAATGAAATCTGTCTAATGCATATTTACTGAAAAATTTAAAAGCTAACCTATTTTTATGCAGAAGTTTTGTTCTTCCCGTTGACTAACAGTTGACTAAGTTCTTTCTTAGTGTTTATTCAGAAGGGCTTAACTTCAATAGGGGGGGCAGTAGAAAGAGATCCACAAAAGTGTTTTTCCTCAGGTGATTTTAATGCCTTGTTTAAATTCAGTTTCCAAAAATTGGAAAACACAATTTGTAAATGTTTAGTAACCATATGGAAACAAGAATGCTTGAGGAAGAAACCTGGTATAACGAAAGTAAAATTAATAGGATTGGGAAGAGCAAAGTACCTTGTCAGAGATGGATGAAAGCTTGTTCTCCAGGTTGTTTTGTTATCTGAGATGGCTGAAGCAACTCCATCCACAGGAAGTAAGGAGTGCCTGAAAACACCACTGCTCCTTCAGTGCATCTTTTTCATCTGAGATTTTCCCTGTCATGTTGCTGGTGTGAAATCCCATGGGATACTTATTTTTGGTGTGAATTTTGAACCTGGTGTGATATTTGTTTCTGTTGAGCTTAGGCATTGGAAGGTACAGTGCATGCACCCTCAGTGGAGGCAGCAGCACTCCCTGATGACTGAATTGAATAAAACTGCTGTTACACAGACATTTATTTCATAAGAGCTAATGCCCTGTAAAGACATAAAAGCCATATGAGGCTGTTCCATGGTAACTTGTTTGAGCAGCATGTTGTGACTTCCTGAATGGAGGTGGTTCTTCAGCAACATTTGTCCCTGGTATTCTGCTAGGAAGATTTGCATTTCAATTCTCCTGTGAAAAGCTGGATATTGCATAGAGATGTTACCATTATTATGGTAATAGCAGCTGTATTATATTTCTAAAAGGGATGCACACCAATAATGGGTGAAATATTTCTTTTGTGCTCTTTACTGCCCATGAGGAAGCTGTATCTTACACTGTTATCATTCAGAGCAAGTGCTATATCATCACAACTGATATTTCAGTGACTTACACCTAAAGACATATGTAGACAGAACTATTTTTTTTTTGCACTACTCTTATGACTTGTTGATGTATCTCCCTGACAGAGTGAAAACATTCCTCTGAGGCTCCAGCTAAGGTGGAAAAATAAAAGAAATTGATGTCTCCTGGAGAGTGTATGAATGTGTTTAAAGGCGGAAGAAAGATTAATTTACTTGTGAAGTCTAATAAGTCTGTCCTTATTTCTTAAATCACTTCTTGGTGCAACTCTTAGCTATAAACAGGCTATAAATACATAGTATATATATTTAAATCTGGTAGGAAAAAAGGAAGGTATTTTTTCTTCTTAGCAGAGAGGAGTATTTAATGTAGTTGTATTGTATTTGTATGCTTCAGAAATTCCCAATTTATTGGGACTAAACATACACACACACAACCTATTTGTTTGTGGTGTTGTAAAAGGAAGGCTAATGTGCATTTGTAATCAGTTGTGGTGTATGTGAATTAGTTTTTAAATAAAGGACCAAGGATTTTTTAACAGAGGAGTTTCTGAATCACTTAAGTGTAGCATGCCATCCTTAATTTATGTAACCTCCCATATAAAGGACTATAATACAGATACCAATGTGTTAGAGTAGTTTGCTATTACGAGTATTATCATGAGAAAGCACAATGCTGCTTAGAAATGTCTGGATGCTTCAGTCATTGTTACCTTCTGAGGTCTTGCTTTTCCAGGAAATTTGGTAATCAATTTACTTAAAATTAGCAATTTAGTCTTTTGTGTGTGTTTTGTGTGTAAAAACTACAACTTCCTAGTAAGAGGTGTAATGATTTTACCTGATCCAGATTCCTTCCCAAATTAGTAATTATGACACTAATGACTCTTGTGTTTTACATATTTGGTTATGTACTCATTTGTTTTATTACAAGGACACAAGTCCAAATAGAACCCTTCTAGTATTATGCTGTCACTCTGGTTTGTAGTTTTCCTTTTCCTCAGTTTTTTTTTTTTTTTTTTAATTATATTGGATAACAGACCTTCCTGCCTTTTCATTCTTTGGTGAGAGGTTTAATGAAAATAAAAAAGTAAAGTATTTGTATTGATTTTTAAAATCTCTTCTGTTATGTTACCTGTAATTAAACATAGGCATGGGGATGAATCACTTGGCAACTAATTTCTCTTGTAAATTCCCACACAGATACTGCTCCAACACCTGCATTTTGACTACTAGTTATAAAAAGATTGCTCACCCTACCCCAACCTTGTCATTGTCAGGATTTAGCTCTGCTTCTCAGAAGGGAAGCTGTTATTTCTTTCTACTTTAATAAATATCTGTCGCAGTTTGATGCTGCCAAGTGCCATCAGGCACTGATGAAAAACTATTCACTTCTTTTCCTCTGCCATAGCTGAGCAGAGGAGGGGGAATTAAAAACTTCATTTTCATGAGTTTAGGTAAGGATTATTGAAAAAAATCTTTAAGGCAAGACAAAGGTTCAAAACTTAAACAGTACAAAGAATATTTGTTATTAAAAGAATTAAAAGTAAAAAGAGTAATGAGAACCAAAGCAAATCTTCAGAATACCTTTCTTTCCCAGTCTCTCCCTCTTTCCAATGATTGCACAAGGAAACAAATCATGGAGTTTTTGGTCAGTAGTTCACTTCTTAAAAGTCTTTCTTCAGTATGCTTAAGGAAAAGAGTTTCTTCTGCTGTGCTGTGGGATCCTTCCCAGGGGAGATAGTTCTCTTCAAACTTTTCTAGCATGGTTTTAACTTCCACAAGCAGCAGTCCTGCCTGAACCTGCTGCAATGTGAGTCCCTTCCACAGGCCAGGCAGTCTTCTCACAGCTGCATGGGTGATTTTAGTTCATGGGATTTAGTCTTTTAAGGATGAGCTGTTCTAGTTCGGAAGCAAAGGCTCTCTTCCTCTATCTCTAAAAGGAAGGGTCATCTCTCTCTGTTCCAATTCCTCACTAGATTACAGCTTTTCAACATCCACATGCTCCAGTGCGAGTACTCTTCTTCACGGGCTGCATATGGATCTCTGTACCCCTCAGGCACTTCGTAAATTATAGGGAAACAGTTGTATTATAGTCCTCACCATGGCTTGCAGAAGAATCTCAGCTTTGGCACTTGGAGCAGCTCTTCCCTCTCTTTTTTCACTGACTTCAGTGCTGTCATGTTGGTTTTCCTTTATGTGTCCTCACTTTTCCTATGACTTGGAAGAAAGTTGGTGTCTGTAAGTCAAAACTGAGAGGTTGATCTCATCCAGGCTCCACACTGAGGAATTGCTCACCATGTCTCTTGCTGCTGGCCATGTGGTCCTTGCTGGCACCGTATGGCTGGCCCCAGCCATGTGGTCCTTGCCAGCACTGCATGGACAGCTCTGGCTTTGGGACAGCCTTGGCCGCACGGTCCTGGCCCCAGGAGGGCCCAGGCTGTGTGGCCCCCAGCCACAATGGGCCCCAGCAGCCTCCTCACCATCCCTCCAGCGAAGAAAGAGAGCTTCCTGTGTTTCTTCCTTTCTTAAATATGTCATCACAGAGGCATTACCAACTTGTCTGATTGGGCTAGTAACCTGCTCATCGTCAGAACCTTCAGCAATTGGCCCTGTGCCAGACACAGAAGTTTTGAGCAGCTTTTCTCCTGCCCACTAAAACCAGGCTGTACTAAACCAACACAATAGCTTTGACCATCAACTTGCTGATATCCATCTACATGGGGATGAACAATTTCTTTTGAAAAATAGATAAGAAAAGCAAAATATTGCTGTTGGCTTATGTTCAATTTAGGGTGATCCAAGGCACCATTAGAACATTTTTAAAAGTTCTGAAGAAAAACATTGAAGATTTTAATTATTCATTTCCAGCTATTGGCATCTGAGTTAAAATTTTTGTTATCTGTATGTTAAAATAATAACATTATAACAAATGTTTTCATAAAAGATTACAATGAATAAGACTATAATAAAGACTATGGTGAAAGGTACGTTCTTAAAGTAGCAGAAGGAAAGTTTTGCGTTCTGAATTACTTGCTGAATGAAGTAATTTATTTGCTGTGAGGAAACAAACATAAATGAGTGTATAAATACCTTGATTTATTATCACCTCTTCTTCTAAGGCCAGACTTGTTTGTTTTGCTAGGTCATCCTAAAATATGTGGGTACTTTGATGTACTGTAATCTGAGTACCAAAGTTACCCCAAATTGTTCTTAAAATACATGCAGATGTTGCTGAGTGTTTTAATACTGAGTAGTAGTAACTTGCCTTTTGGGGAGATTGTGTCTCCTAAAACACAACTTCCCAACACTTTCTTAAAAAATAAGAATTAGGCCTACCAGCAGATGTGAGTGAGTACACAAGTAAAAAGAACTAGTGACACACACCACACTTCCCAAGGACACAGCAGATGTCTTTGTTAGAGATGAGGTTAGATGCCTTGTTTATTTTGCCTGAATAGTGCTTGAGCAAAGGAATCGTGACCCTCTTGATCACTGTGTATGAAGCACTTGTGAACACTCAAACTCTTAGCCACAGTGTTCATGCTCATCATCAGTATATTTTCTAGATAAACTGTGCCTAAGTATCATATTTCTTACTGCCTTTATCTTTAAATTCAGTCCTGAGGAAACCATAATTTCCCATCCCAAATACTATTTTATTTTCCTTCTAGAGTTCATCTTCAGTTGTCTCTGGAGAAGTGATTTAATTTTATATTAGTAAGAAACAAGTCTTGTTCAAGTGTGTCCTTGCAGGCAACCTCCACAGTAGCACTCCTAGTCTGTTGGATTCAGATGCCTTGGACTACAGGCAACTGTATGTTATGACCATGTCAGAAGGAGCAAAGATACATAAGCATGCAGGACCCTTGTGCTTTCCTGCTCCACCAGATACATAGTCTGACTTCAAGTTGAAGCTCAAAACAACTAGTCTGTGATCAAAGCCAAGTTTGGAGGATTTGTTTGTGGGTGGGAGTAAACTGCATATAAAAGAAAGATGTACCTGCTAAAAGCTGGTCTGGTCTCTTAAGTTCACTTCACCTGAACTGTTATGTTGAGATATCAAAGAAAAGGTTTTTAAACTTCTGAAAGCCAAATTTATCAAATGAGAGCTGGAATATTCCAGGCAGACTTTGTTCTTGGAAGAAAGAATTACCTTCTTGCCAATTCAGTGTCTTACACGTAGTTACCCTTAATCCCAAAAAATTATTCTTTGGACCTTTCAAAGGCCTGGCTCAGACCTTCCTGGCAATTCAACAGATTGTTCCTTTCTCTGCATTAATTGCAGCTTCCATATCTGTACTGTATCTCTGGACTTGTTGCACTCCATCATTTATTTGACTGTCTGTCTCACCAGCATACACAGGATGCCTCTCCTTCTCTTACCACCAGTCTCATCTAGTTTTCATAATGGATTTTAACAGTGTTGTGCACAAAAGTACCAAAATCAAAACCAAATAATTTTCTTCACATTTCCTCCACCTTCTTTTGAGGAGTGCATTTCTATCGAGGCTACCAGTTCATTACCTACTTCTGTCCTGCAATCACTCCACATTTTGGTAATTTATATTGCTCCTGCAGACATTAAAAAATCTGAAGAATGTTCCATAACTGAGATTTCTAGTGTTATGCAGTGCAAGATGCAGAGTGTCAAAGGGAGCTAGAAACAAACAAATCTTAACAGATATATTTAAAACAATTCGAACAAAGTAGGAGTAAACAGTACTCAAATGCAAAACTCAACTGCATAATTTAGCCCCTAAAAGGATTGAGTGAATCTTGGCTGTGATTGACATTTTGCAGACACTTGATCTAAGATAATGCTTATCAAGAACTAAGTCTTGAATATCTTTTTCATCTGCTAAAGAGAAAAGTCCCCTTCCTTTCATCTTGTCTCACTTATCTTTGCAATACATGCAAAGCAATTCTTTCTCGTTTCAAAATTCAGGTGATAATAAGTGGTGAGATATCATCTTAAGGCTTTTTCCTTATTTCCCCCTGTAGTGGGTTGAACCTGAGTTGACGGACAGACTTTGTCCCTTCCTCTTTTCCCAACGCCGTGGCACAGACCCTCGGTCTCTGGCTGGGGGAGGGAAAAGCCAGGCATAGACTGCCACACAAACCTACACAAACCTATCTTGTGTGGCTTTTTGGGTCCGGAGGGTCCCTCTCCACACAGAGCCGGCATAGCCTCCTTTCTGCAGCCAGCAGCATAAAAGGAGCGAAGCTTTCTCTACCATAAAGCCTGAATGAGAACACTCTTCAACATGGTGGCTTCAGAGTCAGAGAGAGAGTGAGCCATGTGAGATGAAGCTGAAAATGGTTACGGGAAAAAAGAGGGTGGTGCTGTGTTTCTTGCACATAGCTTAAAAATACTCCTTGAAGGCCGTGGTAAGAAACTGAGATAAAAACGACAGCCCAATTAAAATTAATAAAGAAATAAAATTTATTACCCGGCCAAAAGATCGGTCACAAAAGCCACAATTGAGAAAAACAGGTCCAATCCCGGGATTGGAGCTGGGTGAAACAGTAAGCCTGACATCTATCACACAGACCTCCCTGATTCACTCTAGCTGCCTTGTTTGGGTTATTTTTATACTATTTTTGGGGAGTGTCCAAATCCAGTCCATTCTCCTCACTCTTTAACATATTCATGGGGTTCTTCTTTCATGGTGCAGGACTGGACAAGGGGTTTCCTGGATGTGATGAATTGCCCATCTCCAATGATGAATTTGTCCATCTTTGATTCCCAGAACCCACAATGGAGTTCCCAGAACCTATAATGCTTTAACAACTGAGATGTAGGTATCAGAAGATAGTGATCGAGTCATGTAAATGTTCCTGTGATAAGATCCAGCTCCACCTGGGTGGACTCCTCAGTCTATTGTTTACTTTTGTGTAGAAAGAATTTCCTTTGCAACTGCTCCAGTGTTGTGAAATTCTTTCCTCAGCCAGGGTGTTTGGGGGAGTTGAAACTCTTGCTCTTTATATTTTTATTCTAGTTCATATTTATACCTAATAGCACGAATTACAGACTTAATTTATAACAAAACTGTAATATCACAAACTGTAAATCTGTTTATTCCATTTTTTTTCGAAGTACATGGGAGATGAGGAGTTCATATGCAGCTTATAAAGATGTGAAGAGTGCCTATGCCAGGCTATGCAGAAGCACTGGAAGGTTTTGAGATTTCAGAAGAAGAAAGCCTTTGTGTTCAGGCTAAAATAACTCATCTTTAAAAAGACTAGTAACCTCATGCGATGGCCTATGTCTGGCAGGATGAAAGAACTGTGAGACTTTTCATGGGAGAGATGTTTTTGCACAGCAGCAGATTTCCGTGTGGACCTGTTGCTGGTGGCAGTTTTGGAACCGCGTGGAGGAGAAGAAACCCTTTTTTCCTTAAGCATAAGAAAGACACCTTTCAAGAACTACAGTACTGACTAAAATCCCATGTTCTGTTGTCCTTTGTGCGAATTGCGTAAAAGGAGGGTGTTGCTGGAAGAGAGCAGGGTTTGCTTTAATTTCTTGTTATTTCTTTTTACTTTTAATTCTGTTAGAAATAAACTTTTCCTTTTTACAGCAACTGTTTAAGCGTAAACTTGTTTTGCCTCGCAGCTCTCTAGTTTCCCTCAACATTTTCTTATTTTCCCCTTAGGAAAAATAACAGATTTCATGTGCTTGGTGCTTAACTGGGTCAAACCACGACACCCCACAACAGTGTAACTTAATTCTCAAGCGGTCCACATTTTGTATCACTTTTTAAATAGCCTTTGCCTTTCTATAGCAAAATGAGATGACTTAAGGACAAGCTTATCATGTTTCAATTTGAATGAAGTCAAAGTGAGATGGAACAAACCAATACCAGGATGCAAATAAAAGTATTTCCTGTAATATGGAAATAATAAAGCATAAATAAAAAGAACAAATATGGCTTCAGTGTTCATTAGCAATCAGTGTAAACAGGACTTTTTTTGGTTTAAAATATTTTTGTGTTTTGGGTTTTTTTGTTAGTTTTTAATAATTAGGCACATACTCAGTGAGAATCCTCTGTCTGAACATCTGTATAATAACTCATACACTTTAAGAACTTGTTGATTTTTGAACTACTTTTTTGTTTTAACTCCATTTGAAGTAGAAGCTATGTACTATGCAATAAGGAATTGCCTGAAACAAAGCAAATTTTTGAGACTGAACAGGGTTCTTGAACCAAGATGATAGGAAGGCATCAGTAGTACTTGAAATACATTAACTCAATCAAATTGAATGAAAATGTCAATTATTGATCATTTATATGAAGAGGAAAAGAAATACAAACAGAATAAACTTAAATATGGATTGTCTAGTTGCTGTACAGACTCATGTGTCATCCACTACATTATAGTGTTGTATTGTTGCTAGACTTGAACAGGAACTTTTCAATGAAATTGGGACATTATGTGGAAAATTAATTCTGCTTCAGCTAATGGGTGGCTTCTTAGCCTCAGGGTAATTTTCCTAACTCAAAGGGAAGAGTGAGACTTGTCCCAGAATTGACAGTACTCTTGCAGTCATTTCCTGCAGGCATGGAAAAACTAGCTTGAAGCCCAGGATTTGGGCACTGCAATCCTAACCTCATATGAATGTCATAGTTACTTTACCAGTCACTGTTTCAGAGCACAGTGCTTGTGTGAGATTGGATCCAGTGCTGCATCCTGTCTGACAATGGCAGACACCTAGAGAAATAATGAAACAGGCAAATGCTGGTGATACAATACACTGTCAGGTCCAGTGATTTCCTGAGACTAATGTTGTTTATTTGTTATTAGTAGCTTTTGAAGATGTTTCTCCATAGACAACTTATCTGATCTCTTTTGACCTCACATAAACATTAATATCTATCATATTCATTGGCAAGGTGCTCCAAGAGTCTATTAGCCACGGCATGAAGAAATACTCCATATGTGTGTGTAAACATTGAAATTTCATTGGTTCTTTAATTTATCTTTGCCTTTTGTTAAAAAAACCCGAGAAGATGTTAAGTTTCACTGTTAGAAAGGGAGAGATATAAAATGCCGTTTTTCTGCCCACAGAAATGTCTTCCTGCCAAATACTGATTAACATTATATTACAAATTGATGTAAATAATGGAGGCAGAAGTCCACTTCATACAATTGCTCCAAGGGTAATCCCCATGAATATTCTGAGTTTAGAAAGACTAGTAAAAATGTGCAATTTGGGATTCTATTTATAACAAATGTTTGAGCAACATAACTCATACATAGTGTAGGCTATATAGTGAGGCAAGTATTGTAACATTTTCTTCTACAACTGCAAGATATCTGTTGCTCGAAATGTCCACTAATGTGTTCGTTTTCAAAACATATGGTTGAAGACAGGCACATTGATCAGCTAGTGCCTTTGTACACTTGAAATACTGCTGTTTCAATAACTAAAGCTAATGCCAAAACTTGTTCCAGAATAAAGGAACGAAACAAACTTTCTGGATCCTTCTGTTACAGCGTAAAGGAAATATGCTCAGTATCCAAGGAGCTGTAATGCTACAATAAAACCCTGGTTAGGGTCTTAAAGACATCAACAGTAAAAATGGTCATAATACTGGCTGGTTTCTCTATATTAGTAAGGCAAATGGAATTGGGACTCCTTAGTCATCCAGATTTAACTGGACTGTGCAAAGAATTGATGTGGAAAGAAGAGAGTTAGGGTTGAGTTCCTGTTAGGGTTTGGGTTAGGGTTAGGTTTGGGTAAAGGTCAGGGTTAGGGGTATGGGAAAGAATTTTCTTTTCATGCAGAGGATGATATTGGGAAATGTATATTCAACCACATAGATTTTTTGCAGTGAGTAAGATATTTCAGTATATTTTCTGCCTTAACTTTAATGTTTGTTTTATTTAACAAAGTGGGAGTGGCTTTTTTTTTTTTTTGAGCACCAGCCAATTACTATATTTAAAATATTTTCAAGATTTTTTTTTCTTTTATTGGCAGATAAGTTTTTTGCTTGAAATGTCAGTGAAAACAGAGGCAGTGATGGAACAGGTTGGTTGCTGAAATGGTATAGTGCTGTCCAATTATGGTAAGAAAGAGTAATCCTTTAAATAGCTTTACTTTTAGCAAAACCAGCTAATATTAATAGAGACTAAAGTTTCACTTGCAACATAACACATCTAATTTTTATTGAGCATGATTTATGAAAGACAACTGAATGTAACACTACATTCATTTGTACTACAGAAATACCTTTGATTAAGAAAAAGTGAGAAATATTAACTATGGGCTAAAAAGAAGAAACAACACCCTGGTAGCCCTCATATTTCTTAAGGGGGGAGAAAGGCATTTTTGTATTTTAATACAATACATAAATCTAGGATTTTGTCTTTTTCAGACTTATGCATGTAGAAGAAGAAAAGACAACCTCTACCCTAAGCCTGAATTTTCACATTCAGACTTCCATTCATGGAACTCTACTTCCAGGTAGATGAAAGAGACAGCTGTAAATTTCAGAGGCCACTAATAAATCAAATTCCAGTCCATGAGAGTTGGAAAAATTAATGAAGCTCTCCAGTTCTCTGTATTTCTACTTGTGCTCATATGCAGTGAGTACATGAAGTGGATGAAGAGAGAGTGTTTTAATAAAGAAAGAAAGCAAAAGAGCAATGGAAAAGTATATATGCTAAAAGACAATAATCAATTTCAAAATTATTAACTACTGCTCCACTACAGTTAGAAGTCTTTCTTACATGTTTTTTATTTTTGCTGTTTTGGCCTGGATATTTTTGCATTTTACAATGAGATAAGAGTTAGGCTAGTCAGTTGTTTCAATATCTTTGTGTGGACTCACTCTAACTTTGTGATTAAGAGACATAAGGACTTAATCTCTTTCTGACTACTGTCAGAAGGCCTCATGCAGACAGCATGCCTTCATACATTGAAGCTTCGTTTGTGTGTCCTCTGCATGGGCTATCACCTGCACTGTGGCACTTATGTTTTGGATTTTGTTAAATCAGGACTAGAACATCTGGAACCTGCAGGTTCACAAGTGTCTGCCCTTTCTCTTTTTAGAGCTACCTCAAGCTGGCTTTCCAGCATTTACTTCAGCTAAGCTAGTCTCTGAGCAGGACTCAGAACTTCTTGCCTTCCTTCCACAGTCCAACCCTAAAGTGATGCTGGCTCATTGTGTTGTGGTTTGACACAACTAAGCGTCAAGCATCTAAAATATCGGTTATTTTATAAGGAAAACAAAATAAGAAAATATTGAGGAAAACTAGATAGCTGCAAGGCAAAAACAGGTTCAAACTTAAACAGTTGTAGTACAAGGAGAAAGTTTTATTACTAACAGAATTTAAAGTTAAAAGATATAACAAGAAATTAAAAAACACCCCCCCCGCTCCCTTCTTCTCAGCGCTTTACTCTCTTTTTAACTAGCACAAAAGATAACACAACATAGGATTCTAGTCAGTGTAACAGTTCTCGAAAAGTCTCTCTCTTATGCTTAAGGAAAAAGGGTTTCTTCTTCTTGCTTCACATGGTTTCTCAAACTGCCCCCAACAACAGACCCGCCCGGAAAGAAACAATCTGCTGTGGTGTAATACATCTCTCCTATGAAAAAATATCAGTTTTTTCACACTGCCACACCTGGACCATCACATGGGGTTATCAGTCTTTTTAAGGATGGGTCATTTTGGCCGTAACACAAAGGCTTTTTCTGCTACAAATCCTTAAAAGCCTCTCACTGTTTCTATATATCCTGGCATAGGCAACCCTTCACAATCTTCACGGGCCACACATAAGTCTTCCATCCCTCCATGCACTTCAAATGGATTAAAGAGACAAACAGTTTGAGGTATTACAGTTTCTTACCACCGCATGCCAAAAGTATTTTTAAACTACGGGCGAGGAACGCGGCACCGCCCCTTTTTCTCTGTTGCCATTTTCAGCTCCATCTCACGTGGCTCACTTTCTCGCTGACTCCAAAACCTCTATGTTGAAGAGTGTCCCTGTTCAGGCTTTATGGTGAAGAAAGCCTCGCTCTTTTTGTGCTGCTGGCTGCAGAAAGGAGGCTGCCGCTGGCTCCTGCCAGCTCTGTGTGGAAAACAGGGGGGACCCGCCGGTCCCAAGAAGCCGCTCTGGAAAGATTTTAGCTGTGTAGCAGTCCATGGTTGGGTTTAGCTGTCTGGCAGTCCACGGCTGGGTTTAGCCTCCTGGGCTCTGGGATGGCTCCTTCCCCAGAGGCCCAAGGTATGTGTTGAGGCATCAGGAAGAGGGGAAGGGGGCCGGGGCTTTGGCCCGGCCCAGCCCGGCAGGGCCTCGGCCCAGCGGGGCCCGGAGGCTCCGAGGCCTCCCCACCTCCCTCAGGCGGTCTGGAACAAGAGGAGCTCCCGCCTTTCCATGCAGTTTAAATGTGTAAATTGTAAGAAGCGTTATTGGTCTAAAAATCTGTCTATCAACTCAGATTCAACCCACTACACATTGTTACCATGATCTCAGTGTGTGGAAAAAAACCCACAATTCAAAGATGTTGTGGCTTAGGAATGATGGTATTCTCCAATTCGATGCTGCCACTAAAATCATGTGCTGCTGGTCCTCCTCCCCACTGTGGCTGCTGGAGAGGATAATTGGAGGCACAAAATGCAAAGATGGATTGAGATGAGAACAGTTTATTGGAAACAGGAATGAAATTAGAAAGTGAACAGCAACAGCAACAACATTAATGTCAGAAGGTACAAGAAAGGAACGAGTCATGTGGAAGACCCCCCTGATGATAGACAGTACTGGATGGCTCCTCCTTCTACTATGGGACCAGGATCGAAACCCCTTCTCTCCAAAAGGGACACCTTCTCCTGCCCCTGATGATGACACAAGGTGGTATAGAATAACCTTTGTGTCCTAGCCATGCTCCCTCCTGCCTACTGCAAAAATTAACTTTGTCCTGGCTGGAAACAGGACAAAAGGCTTTCTTCTTGAGGAGACATAATGTGGCCAGTTGGTGATGCTAAATAAAGGGAACATCTCGAGCACTGCTGATTGCTAAAAGGATGGTAATTGCAGTGCAAGTAGAGAGCTGCCAGATCAGATCAAGGGAGATGGCAGGTGGTGATGGTGAAGACAGACTTACAAAAATCAGGGACAGAATGAAATCTTTTGCTACTACAAATGTTCTAACTGTTCCACTTGAACTTCTCTTTTATTTTTTAGATGGCAAACACACTACATAATGCCATTCATTTTTTTGGATAGCAAATTTTTATTGTGAGCTGTGTTTGCCAAGCCTGTTAAACAACTAGAAAATACTTGATAAGCCTGCTTGGAAGTCTCAAAGTTTTGAGACTTCCAAGCAGAATAACATGGCAGAACTGCCATGTTATTTGAATGTCTTGGGTATACACTTGCCCTCCCCTGATGGAGGGTCTCAGTAGTAGTTTGCAATTTGCATGGTATTACTGATGTCATCAAACAGTCCTGGTGCTTATATGCTGTTACTGCAGGAAATCACCAGATCTACACACTGCACCATCTGAGACATTGTACTGCTGGGAGGACAGAGAGTATATCTATGATATGATTGTCCTGATAATCTCTGATCTGTGCAGCTGGTGGAGCATTGATAAGTGCTCTGAAAGCTCTAAGCCCCTCTGATAAACTTGCCTTGTAGCTGAACCCGCCTATATTGTAAAATGGAGTGGGGATGATGAGGAGTCATTAATTAATCCCATCATAAGAAATCTCACAGCTTGCTAGGCTAGTTTCTTGGAGGTAAAATGTCTTTTGCTCACATTTATGAGTGAATTATTATTGCTGACCTAGGACTCCTGTCCCAAGAAATGACAGAGCATTTCAGAGATTTTCTTGGTGAATTCAGCAATGGGAGGGAAAGAAAGGTTACTTTCCTAGGTCAATGGTAAAGACAGTCTCTGAGATAAATGGGTGTTCAATTGCAAAAGGCTGGAGCTTTGCATCTCTTTCTGGAAGCTAATGCATCATGTACTTTTGAGTGTAACTCAATGTTCTTTTTGGATACATCCTCTTTGAGAACAAAGTGCCCTTGTTTTACAGCGTTATTCTAAACTTTGTGTCATTCACTCGGTCATTAATTTTCTGTGGTGTAGTAACAGAGTTGCTGGAAAATGTTGGTTTTCAGGAGTAAGGCAGGCTTCCATTAATTTAAAACTGCACAGTCTGTTTTTCATATCTATATTTCAAATTATCGAAATATCTACCTTGAATTATTTTTAAATTATTTAATGTAAATTTTTCTCAAGCCTTAAGCACAGAAAATTTGTCAGTTCTTCATTACTGAATTTGGGAATTCTGGTAGCAAAGGAGCAGCAATAGCTTTAATGACCCAGAACAGAATGAAATTTGGGGAATGTAAGAAACTGCTGCCCTTTGGTTGGGGTTACTAGGAGGAACTGCTGGTGACTTTCACTTAGTAAAGTGAGTAATTTAGTAGAGTCATTTGCACTTAATCATAACTAACAAAAGTTAACAGAAGAATGAAGTATTTTCAGAAACATGTAATGTGTTAGTAAGATACAATTTTAAAGAAAGTCATCATTACTCCTACTTTGTCTAGTTGTACTAACATTCATAGAAGTAATAACTCAATTTTCATTTTCAAATGCCAGTATTTATTTTATATCCACTTATAACGACAGACAGTGAGATACTCTTGGCTTTCAACCAGTGGACATGATTTTGAGAAGACTGAATTTTTTTAAGGGAGTGAAAAAATTCCCTTCTGACATATATTGTATTTTGATAAAATAATTTAGTCTGAAATAAAGAATGTTGTTTGGTTTATCAGAAATTGATGCATGTCTCTCTGCTTGGAAGCAATGAAATTTTCTTGTTATGTAAGTAGAAGGTTGGACCTGGAATAGATTTCCCAGTGCTTAGACTTTGATAATGCAGAAGAGTTTAATTGTGTCACTGCAACCGTGGTTTGGGAAGCTTCAGGACCTATATATATGCTGCTGAAACTAGAATTCTTTGAAACACAGGTGGTTGTATGTAGTTGTAAGAATATTCAAACAATAAAATTTTTAGTCAGAGTTCTCCAGTCATGATGATCTACTGGCATAAGAACAAGTTGTAGAGAGAGGCAATATCCCTTATCATAGAAAACTCATATGGTTAAAAAACCCCAACAAACAGACTGGTATTCAAACTGAATTTCTTGTTAAATTCATTCTGAGGCTCCACAAATTTTCTATTATAATATTTTTGTCATTCTTATAGAATTCTGGTCTTATTACCATACAAATACTATAATAGTGTTTTAAATTTATGTTGTTTAAATATCATGTATGAAACCATACGTTAATGTCAAATACATTATACAAATACCAATAATGTGTTTATTGAAACTATCTAGAGAATGAAACAATTAGTGAGGAATATTTGAACCATGAATCATTTTAATTAGGCTACAAAGTTATGGATGTTACTGAATGGAGAATATTAAAGGTAGACTACAACTTCAGCATCATGCACATAATTTGAATTTATGAATAGTCATTGAAAGATTTAGACCAAATTTTGGGATTGATAAAAAAAAATAATAGAGCTGTGGAGGATAAGCAGAAAATGTAAGGAAAATGTGGCATAAGTTCTGTTGAAAAAGACTGGTTTTTATCATGTGCTGATAAAATAGCTGTGTTGCTTTTCTTTCAGACTTAAAAATGTGATGGACCTAATATCTCTAGAACTCACTGCTAGGGAATATGCCCAGTGCAGGCAGCTCAGTGAGCAGCTGCAGTGCAAGTTGCAGGTTGTGCCCTGGGTGGGAGGAAATGGCTGGAGCCCCCAACGATGAGCCATGACCTTGCACCAACCCTTTGCCTAACAAAGGACACAGGGACTTTTGACATGGCAGCCTGTCAGCTCAGCACCTAAGAGAAGCAAAGTTAATTCATCTGTCCAAAACCACGAAGGAACAAAATGTCAATTTATTAATGATGCTGACTAATTCAGTACAAGCCCTGCTATATTTTCCTGCAGAACACCTTGCTAAACCAAGATCTTGCAAATTAAGCTGTAAGTTAATAGCCTTTCTAATTCATGGTTGCTTGCTGAGACAAGTTGTCTTAAAAAGGTGTGGAAGGCAGTTTTCAGAGTCCTGTTGCTGATCTAATGCATCTTTCTTTTGAAATATGAAAAGTAGAAATAATTTATTCCAGGTTTCTCCTCAAAGAGAGCACTGTTTTTGAGCATGCTGTCCTTTTGACTGCAGCTGAAGGACGATTTCATATATTATATAGGAAAATATTTAGGTTCAATCAGCAACTTGAAAATCTTAATGCAACTTATTTTTTACACTTTTTTTTTCCTTTTTAAATTTTGCTTTATTTTCTTGGTACTTTATGTTTTCCATTAACTCATGAGTTGTCTCTGAGCTGTCCTAAAATATCTAACTGTGCTGCTGCATACATTGTATTACATTCTACTTCTATTAATGGAAAGTAATCATATGTGATCTTTTAAAAGTCACAGAACTAGGCTTCTGCTGAAAATATTTTCTCTGCTTTTATGGATTTTTAACATTTGTGCATCAAATACATCATGGTGTATGTAGTAGTGACTACATGCATGAGAAACTGTACATATATCTGTTCTTAGTACATTTCTCATTTATATGGAACAGAGAAATACTTACTTAATTTGAAAATAATCTCTTATCCTAGTGTAGAAGTACCCAGAAGAACATCCTAGTCCTTTTTATATACAAATGAATAAAATGTAGTAGTTCATTAGCTCTGACAGTTTTTTGGGTTTTATTTATTTTTTCCTTTTTTTTTTTCTTCTGAAGTAAAATGAAGGACAATTTGTTCTGCTGTGGAAAGCTGTTTAAAGTCACTAATTGCTTGAATTATATATAAAACTTTTATGCTAGTACATAAAATTTATGTAACATAAATGCTTCTCAGTCATGAGAAGTTCTGGGAGGTAAAGTGAGTTACCATTTGAGGAGGAGCATGAGAAGACAGAGATGGTGTAAGCAGTAAGCAGGCAAAAGCTGCAGTCTCTGGGTAAAGGTAGGAACAAGCAGTGTTTCAAAGACCAGAGTGAAAGCCAGTGAGGTGAGAAGGTGGCAGGAGAAAAGAGCACTATGGGCAATTCTGGGAACTGCTGCTCTAAGCTGTAGTGTGCCCCCTGTAAATCAAACTGTGTCAAGGCCCTGAGCTGTCACAGAATCATAGAATGAGCTAGGAAAATCCTTTGAGATCATCATGTCCACCTGTGACCTAACCTAACACTTCCTCACAACTAAACTATGGCACTGAGTGCCACATCCAGTCTTTTTAAAAACATGTCCAGGGACAGTGACCCCACCATCTCCCTGGGCAGACAATTCCAGTGCCCAATCACTCTTTCAGTGAAGAATTTTTTCCTGATGTCTAACCTAAACTCACCCTGGTGCAGATTAAGACTGTGTCCTCTCGTTCTGTCAGTGGTTGCCTGGGAGAAGAGACTGACCTCCACCTGGCTACAACCTTCTTTCAGGTTATTGTAGAGAATGATAAAGTCTCCCCTGAGACTCCTTTTTTCCCAGGCTAAACAACCCCCATATGTATCATCACACATATTCTGAGTTTAGAATTGCAATCATGAGTGTAAAGAGATGGTGTTTCAGACAAGTTGCCTCTTGCAATATCAGATTATGTGCAGTTTTTAATAATGTTAAGTGGGACCATATTTTTTTAATCCAGGATCTGAAACTAGCTGTGACTTTATGGAGTAGACGGCATCCTTGTTTATGAGGTTTATGAAGTTTATAAAGTTTATAAGACTTGGGGAGCAGATAACAAGTATTCTGAGCCTGAACAGAGAAAATGGCTTATGACTAATAAGAGTAAAAAGAACACTTCTAGTTAAGGTTTAAAGGTGATAAGGAAGACTTGAAACTACTCAAAACTCGACTCTCTAAATAGTACTTTTACACTGAAATGACATGGCTGGAAAGTGTTTACTCTGAGAAAAAATTGTGATGTATCTCTGAACCATGTGTCTTGGTTTGAAAAGACAGATGTCTGCTAAGGAAGACAGGAGCCTCCCTTGAGGTGAAGGATGCAACCCCCTTCTCTCTGAATTATTATAAATTTGGAATTAAGGGGCTTTCAGGCAAAAATATAAGGAATAGGAATAACAGTTCTTTACTAAAATACAGATGTATAAACAGGCAAACAAACAACAATAACTATAGTGGTGACAACAAACAGAAGCACAAACCCAGTGCAGCCTCTCTCGGCTGTCAGGCCCTTTTCCCCTTTGGTGCAGTGCCAGTCACAGCCGGCAGGGGCGCTGGCGGCTCCTGGTGAGCAGGGCAGGTGCGATGGTTCTCCCGCGGCTGCAGGGGGCACTCCGGAGCGAGCTCGGGGAGCACGGAGCAATGGCGGATTAGATCTCGGGAAAGAGGGATGGAGAAAAGGCTTCACAAACCTCCCTGGGCAGCTGATCCTGGGGTCTGTCCGGGCTCTCCTGGCCAGGCAGGCTGGGGCAGCAGTAGGAGCACAACTTCCGGGTGGCAGGCGAGATGTATCGAGCTGCGGAGCTGTGGTAGGAATCCCCGGAGGTCTCGGCAGGCAGGACGGGCAGGGCTGCAGAGCAGCGAAGGCTGAGGCAGCAGAATCTGAGCTGAGCTCCCAGCGAGGCAGGGAAAGGACAGGCTCTGGATCCTGGGGTTCTTCCAGCAGAGAGGAAAAAACGGCAGGAAAACCCGCAGTGCTGACGAGAGAGTCTCTCCCGTCTCCACACCAAGTCTCGAGTTCCGCTGAAGCAGTGGCTCTGTAGAGAAGGTCTCGTCTTCCTCTGAAGGTCCAGTGGTGATGTAGAAGGGTCTGGTCTTCCTCTGAGAATCCAGTGGAAAAGGCTGCCTGTGGTGTTCAAAATTTCCCCTTATATCCAGGCTGGAAGGCTTGGTTCCTCCCTCTGGGCGGAGCATCTCACAATGGGTGATATAGTCTTATCAGTCATGCGGTGATGGCCCATTAGCAGGAGATAGTATAGGAGAGATAAAAGACTCTGCCCCACCTGGTGTCAACAGCTGGCCCATTAACAGAAGATAGCCTCATGAGCTTATCAGGGATGAGTCATGAGGGAGGTGGGGAGCACTGTCCCACCAGTTTTAACAGTTTATGAAGATGGTGACAGAATACAGACTTTTGGGTACATTTTACATTGCAACCCAGGACACCATGTCATGTTTCATTGCATAATTTTGTTTCAGAAACTCTTCATTTGCCTCACAAAGCAAGGGTCTCATGGAGCTGTAGCATTAGTGAATTTTATTTACACGATGACAAAAATAGTTGCACATTACTGCAGTAGAACACAGCTACAAGGTTAGAGAAGGGCAGATAAGAGAAATTTGTCTCCAAAAGTCTGCCTATGGGTTTTTGCTTGACCTTAAGCCTGACACTGCTTCCTCTGACACAGGGCAATAATTTTTTCCTGTCTTTCAGAAGCTAAGAAGGACATTAGACACATGTTAACTAGGTCTATTTGTGTAATTTTATAAAATCACAGTGAATTATGCTCTTTGCACCTTGAGAAAAGGCAAGGAATATTTCCTTTATTTTGTTGTATGCTGAAATTTCTCAAAAATTATCTGCCATAGTCAATCATAGAATCATAAAATATCCTGGGTTGCAAGGGAAACACAGGGATCATTGATATCCTCTCTGGGCCTCCACAGCAAAGCCTCAAGATTCTCACCATGTGCCTGGGGGCATTGTGCAAAGAAGTCATCCTTCAGAAAAACTGAAGAGCCTTGATTGTGACTGTGAATACACACAAACTGCTAATAGTAAAACTTCACCTGATACATTCTAGCATGGTATTCTCTTATGACTGCTTTATTTTGGTAGCTTATACTTATCCTTGGATAATCAATACATGTAAATCCATCTCCTCTTCAGTTATTTCCTGTTGAGAATGTTACTAAGTCCCTTTATACTAATCTCTTAATAAAAAGTTTGCATTTCATAGAATTGAACTTTCAGTGTGCCTTACTCCTGTCCTCAAGGTCCTTTAATTCTTATACTGCTCTGGTCTTTTTCTGTGTTATCAGTGGTTCTTCACTTGCATGTAATTAGTACTTGCCCATTATTTTGGCAGACCTGTAAGAGAAAATGGTAGGTAACATCAATCTCAAAACAAGCTATTGAATTATTCAGCTGATGTGATTTTCTCCACTTTGATACTTTTCCTTCTAGTATATTATTTACTTATAGCAAATTCATTAATTATTTTCACAAGAATCCTTTTTATGATTCTGGTGTTTTTCATTCTTAGTGGTTAGACCTCATGCTGTGGGGAAGCAAGTACTGCACCATAGGTGACTTGTTTCACTTGCCTAGAAAGCATATTCTGCTATACTGTAACCTATTCTCCTAGAATTTTAACCTGAGAGAAATCTCTCAAACCATCACTTCCATTTTACTTCACCAAAGTTTGAGTTTTGAACCTTGCAGAGATCTGAAACTTGTGCATTTGTCTTGATACAGAGAAAGTTCAAGTACTTTACAGAGCACTTTAATAAAAGTAGCTGTGTTTGTAAATCTTAATACAGTTTGAGAATTTGTTTTTCATCTTAGCAGCATTCCCACTGGTAGAACTTAAAATTTCTAAAATTGCTGCTGCTTCTGTTAAAATAGTAGTTTTAAAATGTGCCAAGTACTGTGAAAAATATTTGGAAAAAAAGTCTGATTTAAACAGCTTGTGAAAGTGGAGCTGCATTATATATTCACTACTGCTGTTTCCTTTTTAAGAAAGGGTGCCATGATGATCAGGATTAACAAGAAATGACACTGTGTTTTAAAGAAAAAACACTTTTTCTCCTCCAGAAAATGAGCAACTTGTTCTGCTCATTTCTATTCTGTGTCAGGGTCTTTACCTGATTGTGTTCTCTTTCTGCTTGTAGGTCACTATCTGCAACCTTTTCTTAGGATGATTTGAGCTGTGTTACTCTGTTGACCATTCCTTGACATTTTCTTCCCTGTGGTGAAATGTGAACCAAGAGAAACTCACAGTAGGTTTTACCAATGAAGCTTCTCCTAAAACAGCTATCCTAAATATCATAATGTAATGGATCTATAGTTAGCCTTATTAACCTATGGTGCTCATTAATTGGTGCAGTAACATGATAATATTTTAATTCTGTATTATATTTATCTCTGGATTTTCAACTTTGACATCCTAAGAGGGGATGACAGGATTTCAGTGCCAGACTTCTGTGAAAATTAGGCGAAAGAACACCTGCTTTTGGTATCTTTATCCGCAGGCTTTCATGAACGGGGTAATTGTGAGTATGGGCTGAATTTTTCTAAGGAGTTTTGGCTCATGGGACTGAGGGTCTAAAGGGCTGAGGGGCTAAGCTGGGACTGCTGGAATCAGCTGTGCCTAGCTTGGGGCAGCCTGAACTTCTTCTCTCACTGAGGCAGCAAGTCCTCTGTTCTTGATGTGCTCTTTCTGTCCTGTGAATTTACCTAGAGTCATTCTGCTGGCCTCAGCACCCTGAGGAGGGCTGCAGGTAACAGGGGACCTTAATTACGGGAACAGTAATGTTGGAGCTTGCAAAGCCATTTGTCTGTCTTTAAAGGTCAACAAAGATTTCTCTTCCCATTGTACCTAATTTCTAGCATATCATACCTCATGTTTTATTTTGTTTATTTATTTATTGATCTCTGTTCTGTAATTAATTGTTTCTGTCATAGATAATCCTTTGTTAACAGTTTCAGGTCACTTTAGAGCAAGACACCAAGTATGTCACCTACTTGTTGACCCAGTGAGATATCAGGAGAACATTATTGTACCTGTCATATCTATACATGCTTTTCCATCAGGCTTGCATGGCTTACTAATTACTTCCAAGAATTAAAAACAGCATTTGGAAAGGAAGACCTTTATTAAAAACATTTTAGCACAGAAACTTTCTGAAGACAAGGATAGCTTTCAGACTATGATTTTGTCTTCTATAAATGAATTTGTGCTTCTAGGCTGTAGTTTAAAATATGGTGGTCTTGTCAGTAGAAATACTGGGGTTTGGATATCAATGATCGCAGCCTTAGAGAGATACTAAAAACCTGGAAAATGTTTTCCATGCATGGAAATGCTGCTCCTTATCTGGCATCTAAAATATTTCTACAAAATATACCTTTTTATGTATGTAGTATACAGTCTGTCCAAACAAGCATTCAGAAGTATCTATAACCCATTCTTCCCTTTCCCTCTGCCAAATTGTACATACAAAATCTGGCCTGCTGTACAAATAAAATTTGCAATAACTGTGATTGCTCTGACTAGTCAGAGTATTAAATTGCATGGATGTTTGAAGCTGAATTGGATTATACAAACAAACCACACTCTTTTGCTTTTAGTTACAACAAATCAAATAATATAACAGCTTCCCTGTATGATTTTCTTATATTCTTATATAAACAGCAAAAGGGAAATTTTTGTAGCTTGGTGTGTTTATAATTTATCAGCAGCTGCAAATATCAAGACCTGTGTGTAAGAAAAACATTTTCTTACATATAGAAATGGGAAGGAGAAAGAAGAGGGCATGTGGCTTTCTCAGAAGCAGGGAGCAAGACTATGAAAATCTTACATGCAGTTAATTGTGGACAGAATAAGAGACCACAAATATTTAATTCTGGATGTTGCTTAAAGGGCTTCCTGGAAGTGCCTGTGAAAAAATCCTTATCACCTATAAATTAGGGTCAATATTAAAGGCAAGCCTGGGTATAGTATGAAATCAGTTTTATGCATGGATGAGCCAAGATTTGGTATCTACTCTCAGATACTTCCCTTTGCTTCCCACACTCAAATAGATATGTTTGGCTTCTACTTCAGATTTATGGTTATGGACCCTGAATCTCTGGCCAAGGCATAAACAAACAAGTAACCACAATTATCTCTCTTCTTGTCTTCTTTTTTTAACTGCACTGTAGGATTATAGCTATGTTTCAGAATATATATTCAACATTTCAGAATGTATATTCTGCATATCTGAAAGTCTGGCTCATTTAATTCTTATCAAATTGACAGACCTAAAAATGCCTTTTTTTGCCCTTTCCCATGAATTCATATATTCCTTTCTAATTTTTCTTCATCCTTCAGATGGAATATTTCAAACTACATAGTTCCTAAGAGCAGTTCAGTTTTGATCCGCTAAAGTCCCAACTGAACTTGCAATAGCACTTTAACACACTGTAGGAAATATTTCTAATCATCAAGCATTTTGAAGATGCCAATTTTTTTCTGCTTACTTGAGTTGCAGGACCATGTTCAATTTGCTGTGCTGCTGCAGGCAGATGGACAATTATTGATTTCTGCTGTCAAGAGAATGATGGGTAATCTCTATTCCCTCTGGGCGAACAGACCTGCCTTCCCATGCAGCCAACAGAGAGAAAGCTGAGCCAACTTCTCTCTTCCTGCAATGTTGGCTCTAGAGCCCTGATACAAACTGCATAACATCCTGTCTTGTTATGACCCCCAGCTCACTGCTTTTTTTATACACTGGAGAGAAAATCCACCACAAAGATTAATTATGACTTAAAAAATGTGATCCTGGAAAGGCAATTTTTTCTGTTAAAGAATGAGAAAATGGGGCACTCTAGCACTATTTCAGAACTGAAATAGTTGAGTCTTAGAGTTTTGCACAGTCATTTTAATCCTGTTTTTTTAACAAACTTAAAAGGAAAAAATCCTTTTTGAAATTTCTGGTCAAACTCTATTCTGCCTGTGTGATCTCTCCTCACTGTGAGCTATATTTTTTTTTGAGAGTATAACTCAAAGTGAATTATTTGAATTATTAGCACCTGTAAAAATAGTTTTAATAGGTGTAAATTTACCATTAATTCTGGTTATCGTTTATACTGTTGACCTCAGCATTGTGGGAAAGCTGGAGAACAGCTTTGCAGAGGACCTGTGGGCCCTGGTGGGCCCTCAGTTGACTGTGAGCCAATACTGTGACCTTAGAGCAAAGATGGCCATACATATTGTCATTATCTTTCTCAGGGAGAAGAATTTTTGAAGAATAGGGGGGTAGATGAAGTAGGTGTCATCATCTGTAAATCCTGTAATCCTTTTAAACTACACTAGCCCTGCATACCAAATAAGTATTTTTGCATCTGGCTTTCAGCAATACTGATAAGGTTACAGATCAGGCAAAAAATTAAGGTCTATATATAACCACTAATTTTCAGGTGATTCAAATATATATATTAACTCTGTCCTTACCCAAACCTATTGCATTTTTCTGCAGGAGTTTTGATTTAGAGCAGTTTGATCTAGCTTTCCTGGCACTTTTTCTGTAAGTACAAAAGGAAGCAGGACTATCTTTTGCATTTAGGTCTAGAACCATTTTGGTTTATGTTTTTATACCCACCTTTAAAAAACTTGCTGTCATAAAACAGATTAAAGAATCATAGTAAGTGTCAGATGACATGCTATCCTGGATCTTGACTCTAATTTATTTTTAAACAAATTTTGATTTTTAAAACACTGCTCTAAAACTTTCATCCAAAGCCTATTCATAATATAATTTAGATTCCTTAAATTGTTCAGGCTTTAGGAAAAGGAATTGGGAGACATTTTTTTTTATAATCGTCTTATTCTGTGATGCCTTGTAACTAGTTAAAAATGTCAAGGTAAATGTTTCAGTTTATCATATCCAGTTTCTTTTTTAGAAGCTATATCTCATTCTGGCAATTTGCTTGTACATTTGAACTTTGCCATACAGCATGCAGCAGTTTGGTAACTGAGGTGCAGCTGTCCGAAAGCCGTGGCGAATTAAGTCATCTCCTTAGAATGCCTTCTTTGCATTGTCTTCCATTCAGTAACACATCAAATGATCATTTCAACAAGAATTTTATGAGACTGAAATGAAAAGTGGCTGTGACGTGATTAACCTGAGGGTCAACTTAAATGAGATTTCTATTTACTTAGGTATTTGGAACATGAAAACATCATAAATTTGTTTTTATAAAGTCCGTATAAAATGAGATATTCATAATAGATGAATGAGCCTTAGTCAGTATGCTTCCTCTCTGCTGCTTTTCAAATTCCTAAAATGGAAGGAATCCAAATGGATGGATTAAAATTAGCTGCCACAATTTTGCTTTGAATGAAACATAGGCAATTTCATTATGCACTTCCCTGAGGATATTGGCAAAATGTAATTATGAAAGGAGTATACTTAATACATGCTTTTTACTAAAACCTAACATAAATGGACAAGGTTTTAAGCTTACTCTAGGTTAAATTTGGGCCAAATAACTCTTCATTAAAGAAATCAAATCTTAAAGTACCTGTCCTCATCAGAGAGTAAATTAGGAAGGAAAGGAAGCTGAGGTCTTCTTGAACCTAGCTAAACAGGCTGCTTTATCTTCCTCTAAGATTAATTAAAAAAAATAAGATAACCTGTTGCTATGCTAATGTAGTATGATAAAATCCCAGATGTATTAATTCTGATTTTATAGTGTGGAAACTATAGCAATTAGTTCAGAGGTATGCTGGTACCTCTCTAGTTTAGTGTGCGGCATGTAAGGTAAGATGTTAGCTAGGAAGGCTTACTGTTACGCAATCAAGGAAAGTTTTATTTAACTAAGTGTGTTGATTAGGTCATTATTTAGGAATAAAATAATGAACTGTCTCAGGCGAGTGGTGAGAGGAACACTAAGTGAACAAAGTAAAGTGTGGAACATAATTAAGAGTTGTACTAGGAATATATGAGCAAAGCCATTAAAATTTTTCTCATAAAAGAAGAGTTATTTCTGTGTGAGACTTCAGGAATGCTGTCTAAATCCTGCATTACAAATGCATAAATCCCCAAGGATTTTTTTTATTTCTCTGAAATGTAAGGAGTCCTTCACATGACTTAGACTATCTTGAATATATTGCCCTTATATTTAAGTGCTACTCAGAAGACTAGTGGTGTAGGATGAAACAGGAGAAAGTGTAAGAGAGTGAAGGGGAAGTGTTAAGCTCATAAAAATGTAGAGGGCAGTATGGAGGTAATGGAGGAATTGTTTGCAAATATGTTTTCAAATGCATATGGCAGGTTGGAATTTGTTAGTAAGTTTGTAATTGGATGATGCTAATGATGTCTGCAACATAAAAATGGGAATGTGGTAGACTCTGAAGGTCCTTTTCTATTGGAATTGTTGTAAGTTATGATGCTCACTGGACAGCTTATGCCTTGGCTTAGATTACTAGAGTAATAATTCTAATAATTAGAGTTATTTTGAAGTGAGGAAAATATTTTTTAACATATTTTAAAACAGTTTATTATTTTTAATGTAAGGTGGTTTTAAAATTAATTTTCTTTTTTGTGATTTTACTGTTAAATTGAAAATTTCTGAACTTGGCACACACAGGCATTATTTTATTAATTATAATTACCTGGTTTTGCATAATAATTAGGATCACTGTAAACCTTGAGTATTTTCAGAACTATGATGATTTCCCTGTATAATATCAGACAGTTTTTTTGTTTCTCTGTTCCTGATGTAAAAAACAAGGGTAAAACAAAATTGCATTCTAGAAAAAAGAGAACATGAGTTCAAATCATTAAATTTTCTTGTTAGTACTCCTTTGTCTCTTTTGCAGACGCAAGGTTTGGGTTTTTTTTCTTAAAATGATTGGCATTTCAGCACAGTAATATATTTGTGTGTAAAATCTGCATCTTTGTTCTTGTCAATCATCATCTCAGCTGATTAAGAGATGACACAAGTCATAAACAGGTGCATGTACAGAGGATTTTCAAATGTAATATAGAACACATAAATGTGTCATTTATATACAACTCTTTGAAGAAATAATGATGACTGAATGACAAAGAAAACGATACAAATTTCAAGTCTTACTTTTTCTCTGGTGCACGCTGAAATCCCTGAACTACAGCCCTCTAAAACTAATGGGAGATTCTATTTAAATTGTTATGCTACATATTTAGTCATCATGCTAAGCTTTCTTAGTTGAAACAATTTTTTCTTTTGTGTTATTCATCATTTGGAAGCGAACTGCTGCCATCAGATTTTCTCAGTTGGAAACTAAACAGTAGAGCAAACTCAATCACACCTCCAACTTTTTTCTTTGAACTAGTACACAAACCCATGGGAAAAGGAGAGAATGGAAAAAATAGCTCAATTTTAAAAGAAAACTGGATGTCTAAACTCCTCTTTTGTGCCATACTCTTGTTGCACTGAATCACTCATCTAATGAACACAGGCAACTGTGAAAGCACTAGTATCGCTGTTCAGTCAACTCAGGAATAAACTGGTAACTTTGGTGGAGGAGTAAATCTGACTCTCTTAAGACTAGACCCTGTGTTGCTAATGGTGCACACTTTCCCATGGTCCTGCTGGATGTCCACGTTCAGGTTGGACAGAGAGCCCTCCAGCAGTGTGCTGGAGGTGTCCTTGCAGTGTGCTGCTGAGGCCACTGGCGTATCTGCCCAGGGCCAGCAATTTATGCACCATTAGGGTACTAGAACCAGCAATTTACCACCGTACACCAATATATACTGGTGCCACCCAGCTTGAAATCAGGTTGGCAGTATGGGGGTCCTCATGGACCGCAATTGACAATGAGCCAACTGTGCCCTTACAGCAAAAAAGGCTAATGGTATCCTGGGCTAATGGTGTCCTGTTGTCCCTCAGCAAGCTGAGGGACACAATCCTTCCCCTCTCCTCAGCACTCGTAACACCACACACGAAGTGTGTTCTGGGCCCCCAGTACAAGAGAGACTCCAGTGAAGAGCCACAAAGATGATGAAGGGACTGGAGCATCTCTCCTATGAGCAAAGGCTGAAGGAGTTGGGGCCATTCAGCCCAGAGAAGGGAACGTTTGGTGCTGGCAGGGTGAATCTTATCTGTGGCTCTGTTGAGACGGACATAACAGCATGACACTTGTAATCCAAAGCCATAAAAGTTTTTTGTTTTCTCTACTGCTACTCTTTTACCTCTTCAGAATTGCTGTGCCTTATTGAGATTGGCTGCTTAACAAACAATGACAAGGCTGTTCAACAAACAATGACCATTCAAGCAGTAAAACAATCAGCTATACAAGAAAAAGTATAGTTGTTACATATTACCTGCAAATTCTTCCTTGTACACACTTAATGTCCCATAACAAAAACATCCTGTCCTTGCGTCCAGAAGATCTTTCATTGATTATCTTCTTGGCTTTCTCTGTGGGTTTCACTGAAGCTGCAAAATTTAACGGTAAAAAATCTCATAAGCAAATTCTGACTGTCTTTATGTCTGACTTTGTGAGGCTGTCAGTCCAGCTGTCAGTCTCATCACTTATCAGTGTGTAGAAACAGAAGAGAGGCTGTAAAAAAGATCCAGGCTCTCCTCAGTGATGCCCAGTGACAGGACAAGAGATGATCTGCACAGACTGAAAAACAAGTTCATTCCATCCAAAACATAGCCCCATAGTAGCTACTAGAAAATTATCTCAGCCAATACCAGCACACCCTTGGAGTGTTTTGGTGATATTCAAATACCATCTGGACGTGTTTCTGGGCTACCAGGTCTAGATGGTCCTTCTTGAGCAAAAGGGTTGGATCAGATGGCCTCCAGAGGTCCATTTCAACCTCAGCCATTCTGTGATTCTGTGATTTCACTGTCAGCTGAGATGCCATGTGAAGGTATATCCTTTTCTCATTGCACCATACTGGTTACTAATGTAGCTGCACCCTTAGAAAACTTGAGCTTCACTGGTTTGCTGGAGTCTGCTCAATGTTGATCCAACCGTTTCTTCTAATTGTGCAATAAATAAAGTGAGTAGTAATTATTGACAGAATATGGGAGATGCATAAATGCATGTTCAGACTGTATGACAGGAAAATGCATGTTCAGACTGTATGACAGGAAAATGCTAACGCAATTTCTAGCAGAATATATTTAATGCAATTAGAGAATAAGAACTTAATTCTCTGATTCACTGTAATAACTTGTGGGTCTCATTTTCATGGGCAGGATTATATGTCTATAAGCAAATTTTTAATATTCCTGGTGAATCTGAACATTCCTGCTGGCTCAAGAAGTGGCTAGGTTTAACTTCTGGGGAGGAGCACAGAGGACTGTGCAAAGCTGGTCAAGACAGGAGATGAATTGACCCTGACAACTAAGGAGTAGCAAGCTCCATGTGTCAAGCAATAAAAATGTATTAATGCCATCCCTTGACATGAATTACTTCAAGACAATCTTTAGGAGAGGAGCAAGTATGTGTACCATGTGTTGCCTGTGAAGTATCTCTTCTAGTAGTTTTATTTGCTAGAATCACAGCTTCATCTATTTCCTGCCCAAACAGTACAAGCATTTGTAGAATCCCACTTACTATCATGTGGCAAAGTTCTTACTGTGCATGGTCTGATGCACATTTAAGAAATTACTATTATGTGACAAAATGCTACCTAAGAAATGTTAGTTTTACAAGTAGCCTTTGCAAGGCTATGCTAAATGAGAAAGCATGATCACTGAAAGAAATTATCAAATTGTGTCATGATTTCGATTTTGGCTACCAGAAAGCATGACCGAACCTCCCTACTTCATGAAGCCAAAATCCTAGTGATTACAGTGGTTCTGGAAGTTGTGGGTTAAGAAGAACCCCATTCAAATTGGAACCTCCCTGTTTTTTGTAGCTACTCAAATTACTTGAAATTAAGATGGACAAATATTTTTGCTATTTTGTTTTGTCAGCTTGAAATATTCTGAATATGCAACACTATTTGATATTTATGGAATCTCATATGTTCTCAAAGTGATGCATTTGTTCTGTTTTTGGGGGTTTTTTTACAAGTCTACACTTTTGGTAAAACCTCAGAAATAGCCTTCCAGCTTCATCCTTTCCTAATCTCTGTGACAGTAAAGTTTTAAAGATGATCATTTATGGGCAATATTCGTGCCATAATTACAGACTTCTGAGTGTCATTCTGTGAAAATGACTTGATGGCAAAAAGTTTGATGAGAAATAATTACCTAATTTTTGTAGTTGCCAAGTACTTCTGTATTTACTACCTGAGCTATGTGGAAATTGTTTTCTGGTTTCTTTTAATATCTTAACATACTTCCAGAAGATAACCATGACTATCAATCTGTTGTTAGACAGGAGTTGGTTGGTTTACATAGAGGATAGGCCTCTATGTGAGGGCAAATGAGGTGTGGAACAGCTGATAAGAATATGTTAAACTCCAACCTCCTCTTGTAAATGCAGAACAGGTGTCCTGGAAAGAAAGGTGATATAAGGAATCCTACGGATGGTGCACTGATAAAGATTATGCTTTATCTTGTATTTTGCATTGTGCTGCATTTTGTAATTCACAGTTTTCAGAAGAAATGCCATTTTGATTTTGCATTGCTTGAAAAAAATATTCTGAGCTGAAATGGAAACAGAATTATTTCTTTCAAATTGGATCCATATTTTCATGTTCTACTGCTGAAGGAGCTTGTCTGAAATATGTGTATGCATGCTTTATTTCTTGTGTTGTTTTAACAATTGGCTAGTCTTATCTAGTATATGAAAAATTTAAAAATAGTAGACTAATTGAGCTATTATTGAGGAGTGTGGTGTTTTTAGGTGAGTATTAAAATACAGAATTTGGTTTCATGAAACTGCCTCTCCCTGTGTAGGTAAAAAATCAATCTGTCATCCTATTTCTGTACAAAGTCATCAAATACTGGCAAGGAAGGTGGAGATACTTTTCTAATGATTGCACTAGATGAGTCAAATTTGAGGATCTTGAAATACATTAAAGCCTCAGAGAGATTAGTAACAGAGCATATATCCCTTTACTTGTACCTTGCAGCTTTGAATCTTGGT
Organism: Lanius collurio; assembly: GCA_020086605.1. Taxonomy (NCBI): domain Eukaryota; kingdom Metazoa; phylum Chordata; class Aves; order Passeriformes; family Laniidae; genus Lanius; species Lanius collurio. The sequence continues at coordinate 27,878,090 of JACBWW010000011.1, forward strand.
GAATACCTGGGGGATTTGGAAGTAATTGCCCTATTCATACATTTTGTGTCTTGGGCTAGTACTTACACTATTCTATGTAGAGGATATTGAAATGACCCTTTAGTATTTGTGGTTTGGGTTTTAAAATTTCAGCAAATAAAAGTTCTTAATATTTGATTCATGTGTATCTTTCTTTTACAGCCTGTATAAGTGTCCCATAAACCAAGCAGCTGTGAACAGCTATGGAATTTATTGTTTTAGTGAATTTGTGGTGGTGGTGTAGGATTAACATGTTTATCTCATACACATTTCTACTTGCTTAAAGGCTATTGTGAACAGTGAAACAGTAAGCAGCTTTCAGTTCTTTTCTTCCCATTAAGGGCTGACCAAAATATGAGTGTTCTGTCAACTATAATTTTTGTAGCAGTTCCTTCCTTCTTGCCTGATCCAGCTTTTGAGACTGATTCTACGTATCCCATAAAAGTAATAGGAATGGAAGTTTTCTTTTGTTTCTCTCTTCCAAATGCCTTTTTAAACTTTTTCAATGTCTTCCATAAGCATTGAAGCTGAACTTAATGGGCAGTAGTACTATTAATCAGTGTTGCTCTGCTGGCTTTGAGAGGTCAAGACATTCTGAGTATAATACTCGTTATGGAGAGCACTGCATTTTTTATGAGTGCTGGACCTTTACTGGTAGTCTCCCTCAATGGCCACATCTGTCAGTGGCTAGTTTTGATTAAAGTTCCTCTGTAAGGCAACTTTTTATTTTTAAAGACTGTGAAACAATTAAGAACTTATCTCAAAGAGATTTTGCTTTGCATTAAAAAGCATCCACATTAGGGAAAGCCTCCCTCCCTTTATTTATGATCATTTCCACTAAAGGAGAAACCCTGGAGGAACCCTGACAAGATCTCATCTCATATTGAGAAATCCTGTGCAGAAGTGTTACGTTTTTCAAAAAGCTTATGAGAAATAGCACATGTTAAACAAATGATCCATAGTGATACATGAAGATATATTTATTTTTTACTGTGCTTTGAATCAATCAGCTTTTTTAATGCAGATGAAAATGATCAAAAATAAAACCTGCAGAAGGAAAAAAAATATACACAAAACTGTCAACTGAACCTTGGATTTCTTTGCTAGGGCAGACATATAACCGCATATAACTCTTTTGCATAAGGAGTCATCAGGATGTGACACTTATGGGTTATGGTAATTTTGGATAAGGTGTACACTTAATGATGGAGTATCTTCTCACTAATCAAGCTGTATTTGAGAGAATGACCTTTGTAATTGGAGAATACAACCTCATTTGTAGTTGAGATCTCTCGACAGTCAGTTGTGAATTGAGATTGACAGCAAGTCCAAAGTTCTTGTTATCACCTACTAAAATGTTCCCTTTAAGCATACAGTAGGCCACATTTCTTTGTTAACTTCTGTTCTCAGACATAAACTTACTTACTAGAGGTTACCAAGAAATAAAATAGTGCTTACAGTTGTTTCTACATGTTAATGTGGGTTTGAGCTGGGGATATATATATGGCAAGATCAATCCTGAAGTTCTTCTGTACATTGTACTTCAACTAATGGCGTGCTGTGTGCTTTGGGGAATAGAGGGCAATATATCTCAAGATTGCCCTCAACAGAGGGCAATTTATCTCAAGATAAATAACTTCTGAAGAACAGAGTAATTCATGTGTGCCATGATATTTTGTGTTGATTCTGGCTAATTCTGGGGTCTTTTGTGGATAGAGGTCATTAAATCTGTCAAATAAAGCAAAAGAACTGTACACTGACATCTCAGTCTGGTGATGTCTCAGTCTGGTTTACATCAGAATAACTATACAATAACCATAGTCTGTTTAGACAGTAAAGTCAATGTGCAAAGTTAGTAAAATTCTGGATTGTCATATCCTTTGACAACCACACAGCCAACTTTGGAATTCCAGACCTGAATTCTCACGTGAAAGAAAATTACACTAAGAATTTTATCTGAGATGACTCTGCTAAAATATGGACACCTTGCTCTTTTTAAAGCATTCTCATACCTCCTCTCTCAAGAGTATGAAGTTCTAATTGAGTTGCCTCACTGAACATTCATTTTAATCCAGAGAAGGTGAAATGGCACAGGATGTCTGCAAAAGTTAGAATTTTCCCTGCTCCCTGAAGAGACCAAAATCCCCTCTGGAGTTGGGCAGCCTGGAGAGGACAGCAGAAGAGGATCAGCTAGGGCATCATGTCTGGAGACTATTCATTTTCCCAGCTTTCAACTACCAGTGGTAGGGAAGCATCTCTTTGGCTGTAGTTTGAGATCTTTTTGACTGATTTTTCTCCTTTCAATAATGGGGACCACAGAAATCAAAATCTCTATTCAGTATGATTTAGAATTCTTTATCCTACTTTTTATTTGGTTGTAATGTGCATTGGAAACAAAAGTGTTAAAACATTTTTCAAACTGACTTTGAAAATAATTTTCCAATGGTCTGGTTAGAAGAATACGTACCACGGCTACATTATGTTTTTTTTAAAAAAACCCTTGATTTAATTTTTCCCATGACTCGTTTCTCTGATGAAAATTCTAGGCAATTTAACAGTCTTCGAACCTTTGCTTTATTTCCCATTCTTTATAAAAGTAAAATTATAATTCTTAGTAGTTAATTTGATGATCATACAAGAATTTAACTTTGAAGCATTTTTTCCCTCTTAAGAAGTTACAACCAATTTTTTTTTTTTGTGAAATGGTTAGTACTAGTGTACCTTAACAGCAGGTACAATGAGAAAATAATGCAAACACTTCAGTTTTTCATTTGTAAATTCCTAGTGTGACTTCTGGTTCTTGGGAAATATGAAAGATTTTTACAGGAAATATCTTTCTCATGATTGAACAACGTATTCCTGGGTTTTGAAGAAGTATAAAAATTTTTTTGTGTGTGTGTGACTTCTAAACTGTTAATCCAAGCCTGATTATACAGAGCCATCTCTGCATACTGATTTATTAAAATGAGCACTAAACTAAGCTTCTTTGCTTGAAAAATTGCTCTTTCTGGTTTACTCAGAAACGTGTCACTTTTGTCAATATTATAGTAAGCTTAGTAAACTTTCCCATGAAAAATATAAACAATATAACTTAAGATGACAAAAGCAGACAGCTCATGAAGACAAGATGAGGAAATATGCACTGTAGTTGCACAATATTTTCTTGACTAATAGATGCATCCCATGTTCTAGTAGATGTGTGAGAAAGGAAATTCTAGTATTTAGAGTTTCACAATGGACATGCTCTGCATCAGTGTTTATAGGCCTGTAGTAGAGTTTTGAGTGCAAAGATGTCTCAGAATTGTTGTGCTGGTACAGAACACTTGGCAAGGCATTACATATGTTCAGCTTCTCCAGTACAGATAATGACAAGGTTTATTTATTATGTTTGTGAACTCTAAATGCAGTTTTAATGAATAACCGTATTTTTGGTGTGTCTGTAAGCATGCTTACAATGGTAGAAGCAACCAGTGAATGGCTGGAGATGTACCCTCTGCCTCATGCCACTGCCTGTAGCTGCATCCTGGGCCTTGAAAAGCAAGTCCTGTGGAGACATGGCACCCCAGAAAGAAGTAAGTTGGGCAAGGGGTCTCATTTCCAAAATCACCTCATAGACACCTGGGCCAGAGAGCACAGTATTGAGTGGGTGTATCATATTCTGTGTACCAGCCTCTGGGACAATTGAACATTACGATGGACTGTGAAAAAACAGTTTGAAAACAGTGGGTGGTGGGACCTTCATATGCTGGGACCTAGCAAAAGCCACCTGGTTACTTAACACTAGAGCTCTATCAGCTGAGCTGTCCCTGGGCAATCAAATCCTCCATGTGCTGTCAAAGAGCATAAAGTCCCCGTGGTGAATATGGGAAATGTGTTAGGGAAGACAGTTTGGATTAGTCCTGCCTCCAGCAAAGGCAATCCCATCCATGGGATTGTTTTTGTTCAAGGACCTTGGTGTACTTGGTGTGTAATGCAGAGGGAGAGGGAAATATGGTGTGTACCTCAAGGGGATTTGATATTTGGGTGGGAGCAGTCTGTAATGTTGAACTGTATAATATTGGCTGCTGAATGACACTGCCACTGTGTGCCATGACTGCCATAGACAATGAGGATGGACAGCTCCAAATAGACCAGTCATGAGCTCCTGATGCAGCTTGCAACCACCCAACAGCACACCAGCCTCCTGCTGTGGAAGACATCTAGGACTAATAGAATTCACTGTCATGAACTAAATGAACTCAGCAGACATCTTGGAGGGACTGGGCCATTGGCTATGGAAAAGATGCTCGTGCTTGTGTGTGTGTGTATACATACTTATGGAAGGGATAGGATCCGGGCATGATATGGGTGGTATAGAATAAGAGGTGGATAATGTGCTGGTCCCAGCCACAACAGAGTTAATTTCTGCAGTAGGTAGAGGAAGGGGACATGGCCAGGACCTGGAGGTTATTGTACACCCTCTCACATCATTGCTGGGGACAGCAGGAAGGGAGTCTCTTCCAAGAAGAAGGGATTCCTTCCAGGTGGGGAAGCATGGTGAAGGGAGTGGTCTCATGACACTGGTTTCAAGGCTGAGGAAGGGATTGGGTAACGCCTGTTCCAAATCAGAGGGAGCAAGTCAGGGTGGTGTGACTGCGTAGGGTTGAACTCTGCAGGGAGCATTTTGCATGTGAATCACTCTCTCTTTTGTACACTTTTGCTAGTAATATTGTTCCTGTTACTGTTTGCTTTCTTCTGTCATTGCTGGTTCCAGTAAATTGTTCTTACCTCAGTGCATGATCTTTACCTTTTTTACCTCCAATTTTTTCCTCACAGGAGAGACTGGGGAGAGGGACCAAGCTAGTGGCATGTGGTTTGGAGTCTCAGTGGGAGCACTGTACTGGGGAGTACCAGTCCTAAACCTTGACATACACAAAATGCAGCGTGTAGTTTCACTTTTTAAAATTTCAAATGGATGGATTTAGTATAGTGTAACAAGACAAATGAGTCTCAAACTGCTGCCTGTGAAAATAATAAAAAGATATTATGATTGCCTCTTATGACTTGCTGCAGGGACAGTAAATGATAGTACTTTTTATCTTGCCTATCTCATCAGTGAATTTTCAAAGTTTTCTGTTTTGCTTCTTGAGGCCAAGCACAAGAATAACCCTGTCAAATGGGACAGTATTAACACTATCTGCTTATGATTATAAAGAAATGTTTATACAAAATAAACCAAAACAGAGAAAGTGTTTTGTTATTTCCAATGGCACTGTCAGACTTGGAGGAAACTGGGAATGTTTTTCCAAAACTAGAAAAGTGCGATGTTTCACTACTGTTCCTATGGAAACTGGTGCTAGTACAGTGTGTACTTCTTGTTCCTCATTTCTTATGAGTGATGCACAGCAGTTGCTCATAACAGCACTCTTATGAATAACATCAGAATGCCAGAGAAATTTGAAATCCCATTATTTGTTATCTTCCTCTTCTCTGAACTGTGATGCGAACATGTCAAGACTGTGCTGGTTGTCTGAACTAGCACACAGGCAGTGTGGTTGCACACCCCTATTTCAAAGAAATGTCAATGGGCAGAAGTCACCTTTGGAGCACTGGTTCTCACGATACCCACTGTGATAACAGTCAATTACATATTCACTGTTTCTTCAAATTGAAGTTTGGTATTGCAGACGCATCATGGCAATTGCAGAATTGCACAAAGCTGTGAGAACTGAGTGAACAGACCAGACAACCAACCTTAGCCAGGAAAACCTGGGATGGATGGAAGAACACAGTGTTATGAGAATACTTTGCAGCATACCTTTGGGAAAAGAAGAGCACAAAATATTGCATTACCGGTTATACAAACTCAAGTAGTACAGAACCACTAATTACATCTGGAAATGATGAAACATGATGTCCTGTGCTGTCATCTCTCATGTAGTTCAGATGTGTGCTGCAGAAAGTCTGTTTACTGGAGTCATCAGCAGAAAGGTATCATTATTTCAGAAATGGAGACAATAATTTCCTTTTCAGAAGTGAAAGGACTTTGTCTATCCAGTTGTCACCTCAGGACTATGAGGAGTTAGACCCTTAGCACTAGGAAAAACCAAAACAGATGCTATGTTATGACACATAGTTGCTGGTGATGATTACACTTTGCTTGATAGTGAAGAAATAGTTTCCTGAGTCCGGAAACAGAGAACTGGACCTACCTAAAGAATAGTCTACAGTTAATCCTTGATTTAAAAAAACAATGAATGTGTAATTGACTCTTATCACAGTGGGTATCTTGAGAACCAGTTCTCCAAAGGTGACTTCCCCCAATTGGCATCTCCTTGAAACATCAGTGTGCAACTGCACTGCCTGTGTGCTAGTTCAGACAACAAGCAGTAGTTGAAATTCCCTGTATGTAAAATGAAAAACAAAACAAAACAAAACAAAACAAAACAAAACAAAACCCCTAAAAAATAATTTAAAAAACCACATAAAAGAAAATCATATGAAGAAATTATAAACTTCTGGAAGACATCTCTAAGTAACTGGCTAATTTTGATTTGTAGTCCTAGCAATCTGACCTCTAGTCAAGTCTGCTAATAAATACTGTATCATGCAGAGAACCTCATGTTACACAAAGATTAATAGCAGGACAGGAAACCATGGCTATACTAGCATTACACAGAAGGTATACCCTGTCCTTTTTCTCAGTTGTGTGCTTTTTAAATCCCTTATGAGGAAAGGGCCTGGACGCAAAACAATGTCCTGATAAGCTGCATACCAGTGGCAGTGAGTGTTTGGTCTGTAGCATATTCTGCTGGTCTTGGAACCGTAGCAAAGTTTCTTGAGTTATATTTGTTGGCTACAGTATTCATTGTCTCCTAAGAATGATAAATGAGTTAATACTGAATTTTCATTCAGTCAGTAAGATGATCAAGCTCCTGTTTTCACACTACATTTGTTTGCTTCTCTGACACAATCATGAGGATATACTTGTTTTTGTAGTCTAGTATATAGTCTAATGCCATGGCTTTCTTCTCCAGCATCCTCAACAGGAAAATTCTAAGTTATAAGGTAAACATGTCTTAGTTGAAGCAGACAAACCCATTCCCACAATTTCAGTGGTTGAAATATACACCACCAGATGGTTCCTCTCTGCTCAAGGGGTCCACAACCCTTGTGTTAACTTTTCCTGCTGGTTTCTGGTTAGATAAAAGCAGATGCATCTATACTCAGTTCATGAGGGATTTATTTCTCTTGAAAAGACTGTGCTTTCTTAATTTTAAAAGACTTTTTTGTTTGCCAAATATCTGATTTATCAAGCAATTAATTTCTGGACATTCCTAACAGATGAGAACTAATTTTGAATCTGAGAAAAGCCACAACAGAAAAGCTGCTATTATGGTTAATTTTAAAAAAGAAAATTGTATTGAAGTAGTGTAACAGTTTGATATGCTGACTTAGAAAATTCTGAAAATCCCTATATGTAAAATATATAAAATTAAAAAAAAAATCATCATATTAAAAATTCATTCTAAAAAATCACATAAAAATAGCAAACAAATAAATGTAAAAACATCTAATAAGTATAAATTAAATAAATAAATAGTAAAAAAAATCCCATACAGTAATAAAAGGAAGTCTGTAGTGACTCAGCTTACTTTTATTAACTGTCTTCTACCAATACACTGGAAGGTTTTCTCAGATGTTCTAAATATGTAAAAGCTTTCCTGCTCACCAGCCTTGCAGAGACCTCTCAAAAAAACTCATCTGTCTTATCCATCCCAGAGATGAAGAAGCTCCAGGATGGCCAAGCTGAGCACTTGCTTAAGTCTCACACATATACTAAGTCTCATACTATACTAAGTTCAGCATCTTTTGCATGTGGTCAAAGCAGAACAATATATATTTTTGAGAATTTTTAATCTGTAGTGGAGTTTTGGGATCCTCATTCTTAATTATTCTATTAAGGTCAGTTAATTTTATGTTTTCAGAAAGAAGTTTGTTACTAGGATATTTGCATCTAATTAGTGTTTAATTACAGTTTTATTATCTTTCATTGAGTGTTTTGTCTCTTTTGTATATTCCCTGTCTAAGGCATATTCTTGGTCATTGAAGTGTGTCTCAAGCCAGTAGGAGGACATTTTCATTAAATTGGACCAGTTAGGATCTTGAAGATACAGCCCTATTCAGTCTTTAATTAAAGATGAAATTGTTGCTACCACTGTCACTTTACTGCTCCCTCGCACATATAGTTCTCTTGGAAAAGGTTTTGTGATTCTTTTAAATAATCTCTGAGGCAATAAATAGAGAAACTTCACTGCTACACAGCATGCTTTAGACATCTGTATAGACTCAAAACTAGGATATTATGAAGTGCAAAATTAAATATAGCAATGCTAATAGTATGGTCTGTATGGGAGAGCTAAAAATACTGGGTTTATTATTAAAATACTGTAAGATACTGAGGTAAAAGTATGTCAAAGAAAATCCTTTTTCTTTGTGAAACTATTATCATCATTGCTACTAAGGTTTTGAATTTTTGAAGGCATATAATTTCCAATATTTTTTCTCTTCAAGTCTTCCTTTACATTCTAAGGGCTCTTTTATGGAATGACGTATGTTGCACTGAATTTTCTAGTTATACTATAACTCACCTTAGGCCTTCCCTGTATTTTAAAACTGAATATTTTTGATTGTCCCAACCATCTTTTACTGAAGTCTTATAAAAAAGAAAATAAATGGGATTAAAAGAACTTAAGAAAAATAAACCCCCTCTATTTTAGGTTGTGAGCAAGCTAGAGAAGCTTGAATAAACAGCTTTTTGTTTGTTTGATTTTTAAACAAATTAACCCTTCAGAGTTGAATTTGGAACCTCCAGTTGAACCTGGAGAAATAAATAAATTTATTTATCTAGCTTTTGATCAAAAAATTCATGAGTACTGGGGAATTTAGCATATTCTTTCTCATTCAAGATTGTTATTTGAGACATGCAGAATGCTCAAGGAGAATTGGTATTCGTTTGTTGATCATAACAATGATTTCAGTCCTTATTTTTGCCAAATTTAGCTTTTTTTCCAAAAAAAGAAACCTTTTCATCCAAACACAAAGATGAGTAAGCTGCAGGCACTTTCTTTAGTTGAAAGTAGTTCCTACTGACCTGTAGGATTCTGTAGTCAGTTCTGCAGCTCTTCAAATAGTTTATACCTTACTTTTTTTTTCATAAAACTGAAAGAACACCCTTTTAATGTCCAAAGTGTCTACTTTATGATCCATTTGTTGATTCAGCAAAGGAATTATAATTTCATGCAAGTTCTGAAAAGCTGGTGGCTGAATGAAACACACATATAATCTTCAGATCTGTCAAATCTTCTCCTAAAACAACTTCTTGTGGAAGGCATGTCAGAAATAAAATATAAAAGAGAATGTTGTCCTTGTCCTGCAGAGGGATGGTATCTGGGTGGGATTGGACAGCTGAGTCTGTTAAGTAATTAACTTTCAGATTTGTCATATCTGACTTTTTTTCTGAAAGCATCCTCTTCTTCAGACTTGTTATGCAATGTGTGCAAGGAGCTCAAAATTCTCCAGACAAATACTCGTCTCATGGACATCAATATCAAAACCAAATTATTTCACTGGGATTTCCCTCCTTCCTTACTTACCTTAAGCAAGAGTGTGTAAAGTACATCGATATTTGTGAATAGTAATTTTTTTGAATATTTTAGGATTCTAGTACCCATACTCCATGGTAGTATGCATTCACTATGTGTAGGGCAGGGCTGCTATTCACAGGAACCTCAACGTGGCTGAAGACTGGGGAAACTTCAAGTCCGAAAATGGCTCAGATAAAATCCCAAACCTGTTATGGAAAAACCCTGTTCACTGGCACAGCTGGGGACCATCTGGCTGGAAATTAACTCTCAAGGTGATAAAGACACAGGGCGGTAGTGGACAAGTTGAATATAAGCTAGTAGTGTTGCCTGACAGCAGAAAAGGACAACAGTGGATATGTTACTTACAGAGTAGCCAGCAGGTCCAGGGAAGTGATTGTTCCCATCTGTTTGGCACTGATGATACCACATCTGGAGTGCTGTCTCTAATTTCTGGCTCCCCGTACTAGACAGACAGTGACATACTGGAAGTCCAGTACAAACGGGGACAGGAGGACACAGTACATAAGGAGCAACTGAGAGAACTGGATTTGATCAGACTTGAAGGGAGATTCAATTTCTGCCTTCAACTCCTGTTGGGAGGGAATAGAGTAGACAAACTTACTGAAGGTACACAGTGATAGGGGAGAGGCAACAGATGCAAGGTGGAATATTGGAAAGCATATATAAATTTCTCAGGAAAAAGCTTTTCCAACATGAATGTGATCAGTCCCTGGAGCATATTTCCCAGAGTGATTGCAAAATTTCCTGCCTTGGGAATATTCCAACTGACTTGGATAACATCCTTCATAACAGATCTTAGTTGGCTTTGCTATGAGTGAGGAACTTGACATTACATTGTATTATGATGCTACAGGATGCTCTATGGGATTTTTATAAAACTCCTTATTTTGTATTGGTGTTCTACTTTGTAAGCTGGCAATTGGAATTGGGAAAACTAGTTCAATATTGACAGAGCACACTTTTCTCTGTATCCATCCTTGTCTGCCAGTGATGCAATTTTCAGCTTAAGGATAAGACTGGGTTAATTCTAAGGTTTTTTTGATTGAAAGCAGCCATGCAAGTTGGTATTATATATTCATATGTAATTTTTTTTTCCTAGTCTAACAGTTTAAGAATAGGTAAATACCAGACTTTTTTATTATTTGTGGGAAAATCTGAGTTTTGACTTAGCTTCTTTCTATTACTTTGGAATTAGAATGATAGGAGAGGCTATCAACTGTGATTATCAGATTTTAAGATGTCATAGAATCACAGAATGGTTTGAGTTGGAATGGACATTAAAGATCACCTAGTCCCAGCCTTCCTGTCATGAGCAGGGACACCTTCCACTAGACTAGGTTGCTTAAAGACCCATCCTACCTAGCCTGAAACACATCCAGGGATGGAACAACCCCCACTGAACAAACTGTGCCAGTATCTCAGCACCCTCACAGCAAAAAATTTCTTCCTGGTATCTAATCCAAACCTACTTTCTTTCAGTTTGAAGCCATTCCCCCTTTACATGCTCTTGTAAATGCTCCCTTCCCAGCTCTCTTGGAGGCCGCTTTAGGTATTGAAAGTACCGCAGCCTCTCCTGCCAGCCTTCTCTTCTCCAGGCTGAACAACCCCAACTCTACAAGGTGCTCCAGCCCTCTGATTGTCTCTGCAGCCCTTCTCTGGACTTGCTGCAATAGGTCCATGGCTTCCCTGTGCAGGAGCTCCCAGAGCTTGATGAAGCACTTCAGACAGGGTCTCACAAGAGCAGAGTAGAGAGGAAGAATTACCTCCCTTGACCTGCTGGCCACATTTCCGTTCACACAGCCCAGGATATAGTTGACTTTCTGGACTGCGAGTGCACACTACCTGGTTGTATTGAGCTTCTTGTGCATCAACACCCCTAAGTCTGTTCTCAGCCCACTATGCAGTAATATTTCCTTTTGACCAAGATATTGATATAAAATTACCACAATGCAATTAAAACTTTTAATTTTCCATGTGTTGCCACTCACCTTTACTCAAAGTAGCTTATGAATGGTTTTGTTTTGCTACTCTAGCACAATTAATATTATAAAAAACTCGGAATCTTATTGAAAGAAAACCCAGCACAAGACGGTGTAATGAAATGGTTCTTGGCAGTTTATAAGTATGCACTTGGAATCATTAAAGTGACATTTCTCATTCAGTACGTTTTTCAGGTTTTCATGATTGTTTTCAGTGAACTTTAAATGTCTCAGTTTTGTTTATATTCTGAACAAAGACCTCTAGGAGCACCTGCTTTAAACAATAAATAGGATATCCTCTGGAAAACATCTGCCTCTAACATCCTCCCTGGTCAAATAAGTTTTCAACAGAAACAATGTTCTTGTAGATCATTTATGTATGATTTACATTGACTGGTGCCCAGCTTAAAAATCAGAATCTTAAAAGTAGGATGCTTTGAAATGTCTAATTGTTAGGAAATGTTGGTATTTCCATAAAATTTAAATTTTTTAGTTTTGATTCCCATAATGCTTGGTGTCATAAATTAGTATTTTCCATGTTGAAATATTACTGTCTGATGCTATATATGTTTAATATCTTCCTCTCCCTAAAATCCTAGTCTGTCAATTTTTTTCTTCTATTTTGTTTTCAAAATGCAAATTTATTTCCTAACCTCTATCTCACTACAGGACAATACAAAAAAGATTGGCCAATTAATTATCTTTAAAATTTCAAATCTACCTTTTAGAGCCTGCAAAATATATGCTGAGTCAGTCCTTGCAGACAGGTGCAACTCATGAGGAATTTGCTACACAAACTGAAGCTAGGTCACAAAGTTGAACAGTTTCATTGAGATCAGTGCTGAACCTGCTCAGGTTCCAGGTTTATATCATGCTGCTAGATGGTTCAGACTGCAGATGGAACAGACACACCTCTCTGCAGTCTACTCAGGGTGCATATGATGCATGACTCCAAAGGTGGAAGGAGTATCTGAATTTATGGAAAGCTGCTGGACATAAATTTTATCCTAAGTGGCAGTTCCAAACAGCTCTGTAGTGTCTATCAAGCAGTTATCTAGTTTTCAAATTAGCTTATTTTTCACCAGTAGAATAAAGAGTTTGATTTAAAGAAAACAGCAGGAGTCTTCCATGAAGTTTTGTTCGTAGGTAGGGTTAGACTCTTCATTTTTTTGTTGTGTGGCGTTGTCTAATTGAGACTTCAGTTTGCTATTTTAAATGTAAGAAAAAAAAGAGATTTTGGAGGGGCATAATAGTTGTGTTGAGTCTTTCTTACTTCTAAAAACAGGACAGAAACATATTTTTTTCATTGAAATGGCAGGAAAACCTGTTCTTAACTAAATCAACACTTGTTTCTGACATCATGCCCCCTCAATGTACCTCAGATATATGAGCATGATATTTACCTCAGGAACAGAGCATGAAGTATGGTCTATTTGTCATATGATTAATTTAGAGCTTCAAATTTAATCTTATGTGTATTTATTCTCTTTCTAAGACTGAATTTATTTTGATAATAGGATTTTAAAAAGATAAGGTTCTACTCTAAGCCTCAGGTTTTCCATTTGCATAATTTTTTTCTTTTGTTTTTGAGCACCAATTTATTTTAAATGCTCAGCAGTAACACAGCTAAAATATACATAGTTTCTATTTCAGTTTGATTTGTTGCTGTAAACTTAAAATCAAGACCTCTGCTACAGAACTAGCCTGCACTTTTAACTGATGGCAGAAGAAATCATTACTTGCAAGAAAATAAAACTTAAAGATACCGATATGTCTGGTGTTTGTTGGGATCTGTCAGCTGTGCCTTAAAGAATGTGTATGTTTATATGCACACTGAGTACTGTTTATGGAAGACAGGGTTTTCTCAAGCACCATGTATATTGTGGTTAGTACTTCAAGTATTTCACTAGAAAATTTCAGTTTGACAGCCTTGACACAATGCAGACCTTCAGAATAGAAGTCCATGATGAGATTCTCCAAACATCTGTGTGTCAACATAGGACGTTGCTGAGACAAACTGAACAGTGTGTGTGACCTCAGTATATTTTGTTTGTGTGCTTGATATCCTGTATTAAGCTGACATTGTTTTCTTTGGTTGGGGAAAAATTATAATGTGAGCTGTATTGTTTACATGATATTTCTCAAGTAGTGCTTATGCACTGCATGAAGCAGAGCTTTGTGAAGTTCCTCACCTCTGAATGCATAAGAAAGTGCACTGCCTGGGCTTGCTGCAAAGTAGGAAGTGTTCTTTGGGATATTGGCACTTCAAATGAGAGCTGTTGGCATTAAAAAAGTCAAGAAAATAAGGAAGAGTCTCTGAGATAGAGAGTGGTAACACATGGCTAGAGAATCACAGAATCATGATGGCTTGTTCCAAATTCAGTGATGCTTGAAGAAATGTTAGACAATCTCAGCCTAAAACTGATGAAGAAATAATGGGCCTGCTGGCTGTTTACAGTGATTCTATCCACAGAAATAATTTAAGTTCATTAACAATTTTTAACAGGCAAACTTAATGGGAATTGTGAGCATCCCTGAACTACAGATAGGAACAGAAAAACCTGTGTCCTCACTGAGAACAGTAAGTGAACCTGATATTATTGAGTAAATTTCATTCAGAGTGTTGGTAATGCTTAAAATGTTTGTAACTATAATAAGGTAAATGGATGTTATATTTCATCCAGAAGTCAAAAGTTAGCCTATAACTTGGATTTAATGTTTTACAGATATTAACTACTTTTCAATTTTTAAACCTTGCTAACTTAGTATAATAGGGAATTTGAAGAATGATTTTACATAATATAATTAATGGTCAAAATCCTATAAATGCCAGTATGGGACTTAATTAATACACACCTGTGGGATGGTAATAAAAGCTTTAAATACTCAATGAAACTATGCCATGTCAAACAAACATGATTTTGTTGTTGTGTTTTGAAAGATATATGGAAATCGATACCCTCTCTTGAGCACCCTATGTGATACTGAAATAGCACTGCAATCAATTGATTAAGAACAAGTTAAATGGATTTACAGTTAATTGTCTGTGCCAGATAAGTAGAGACAATTTGTATGCAGATGCTTTTAGGCACATTTTAGTTTCAATATTTTCTTGCCACTAAATTGTATATATGGTTGGTTAAATTTGCCAGAGACAGAAATTTAGGCCAGAAAATACTGGGAAATGACTTCTGTACCTGAGTGGTTTTACAGAATATTCTCATTGTGGCATCTCATCAGCTTGGTCTTTTTGAAAAAAAAAATTGTATTTACTTGAATGGACAGCAAGGAATGAAGATTATGTGTAAAGGGTACAAATCCATGTAGGGTAGCCAGATGCACTAGAATTGTCTTCAGGTGGTGAGTAGAACATCACAATACTACGCTGTAGGGAAGAAGAATCGTTTTTCTAATTAGGGGGCTCCTGAATAAGAGGGTATGTTATCTCTGTAGATGGAGGTCTTGCCATAATGGAGATCAGGAAAAGGCCAAAAATACTACAGTGTGAAAAAGGTTCAGGAAAAAATGCCAGGGTCAACTGGGCACGTGAGAAATAGTTCTTATAGCTCAATTTAGTTTGGTCAAGAAGAAGAAGAAAAATGACATACTTGGACCTGTGTACATAAGAGATTTTTGAACTTAAATGAACTTCACAGAAGAAGCTTGACAAGGTCTTGACATATTCCAAATATAAAAAAAAAACCCCAACAACAATAACACACTGGAAAACAAAAGTCAATGTTTAATCCCAAGGGTGAGGAAGAAGAATTCGAACTGACAGTCTATTACATTGTTATGTTTTTTGGGGTTTTTTCCCTGAAATATAAGCAGTCAAGACCAAAATAATCGATGTTTTCATTTCTGTTACAAAGGAAATGAAACTTAAATGGTGTCTTTGCTTGAAAACTATGAAGAGTGGGTAAACAAAAAGTTTACACTAAAACTTGTTTTTCTCAGATTTTAGCCAGATACCTTCAATTATATGCAATAATTGTTTTGAGGCAGTAGATTAGTGCACATTTCTAAGGAATGGATTTGGTTAACTCTGGTCTTAGGCCCTGGAAAATATTTGACATTATAAAATATGCTGGAGAATATTGGTCCTTTTAATCCTCATGTCTTGTTGCCTAGTTCAGCTGCCCATATTTTTCCTATTTGAATTTTTTTTTTTTTCCAAAAGGGAAACAATGAGTGAAGGTTACATTGTTTTAGGAAATTAGTTCCAGAAAGTATTTCTTGGAAATAAATTGGTTTTAAAGTAAACAATATCCATCCCCAAGTTTTGTTTTCATGTATATTTTAAGATTAAAAATATTCTTCAGTCTCATGGATTTTTTTGAACTAAAAAAAAATTAGCTCTCATTTTCCATTTCAATAATTTGTGAAGAGGAATTTCAAGGTAAAAAGATAAAACTTACTTGAATCACTAAACTTTCTGTCTCTTATAAGGTAGAGACTATACCCCACATTTTAATACTCAGGATGAAAACAAGCTTTCTTTTTCGTTGTGATTTTTTTGTTGAGTTTGGTTTTTTCTCTTTTTTTTTTGTGGAATACTTTATGGCATGTTTTTTACCAACTCTTTGTTATTCAGGTCTAGAATATTCCATGCTGAGTGTGTTAAGGGCTAGACATGTCCCTCACGTGGCTTTTGAGCTTCTTGAGGCTGGTGAGCATCTAAGCACTCCTCAAAATCATGGTAGCATTGGGCTGCTGGTGGCTGGGGTAATGGAGTAGAAATAACTATTTGGGAGGAAAAGCCCAATTACCAATTCATTCAAATATCTTTACTCTCTACTTCTTTGAATCCAAACAAGTTTCCCTGAGTCTTTTCACATGCAATATTTGACTGTTTTTCTGCCTCAAAACCATATTCTAAAATGCAAGTATATCATGTAGACCCTATCCATGGTATAAGAGGACAGAAAACTCTTATACTGGAGAGGGAGGTTTGTTAGTAAAATCAGTGGAAGAAAATTTTCAAATATTTTTCTTTCTTCTTGAGTGAACGTATTAACATTCTGTGGACTTCCTTAGGCTCTCTATTAAGTCATTAGATACAGTCAGCCACCACACAGAGCAGACTATAAACCTACATCTGTGAAAGGAAAGACTTCCCCACTGTTTCAGAAGAACAATATTAAGAATAAGCATGTTGTTTCAATAGTCCATGTATTTACCGAGATGCTGAGTTCCTATTCAGGAAAACATACAAATGGTTTCTGTGCAAAAACATAATACAATCCTTTGTAATATCAGCAGAGGATGTGGGACAATGATTCAAGAGCATATTAAAGACTGATAGTGTTGTCAAGTGATTTAAATGGCAGATGATTCTTAAATGACTACAGCTGCGATCATGATTGTGAACCAAAACTGATGGAACTCTATTCAGATAGACAATAATTTGGCAAAGGAGTTCACAGTCAGATCAAAGGAGGGAAGGCAACCCTCAACAAACAAACAAACAAATAAACAAACAATTAATTTATTTGTATATAGGTCACAGCATGCTAATGTCCTTTCTACCTTGATGCTGCTTTCCCCAGAACACATGACTGTTTAGACTAGCCAAGATTATACCACTTCAAAGTCATGGTTAGGAGCACCTGCCAGTTTCTGTAATGCTTATCTCATGTTATGGATGCATAGTATAGGAGTTCAGTGGCTGAGGACTGATGTCTCAACTGCTGTGAGTGGGCAGATCTCCACTGGAACTGGTGGAGCTTTGATAATTAACTCCAGATGATACTCCGCTACAAGGATTCAAGTGTTACAGTTTGCATGTCTCTAACTAGTAACATTGATAGAATGTGCATTTCCATTATGTTCACTAATGCAATTTGTAATTTATATTTCCCAAATTTTCAGATCTTTGGCTGAAATCATATTCTTATGTCTTGAACCCAAATATTCTTATGTCTTGAACCCAAAATGTTCTTTTTTTTCCCCCTCAAAAAACCCCCAGTATTAGTTGGGGTTTCTATTTGTTTTGTTTGGTTTTTTTTTCCCCCCAAGAGCATGGAAGGTGTGAGGAAAAAGAGCAAGAGGAAGAGAATTTTATTTTTTTTGTGCTGGAACCAAATGGCAGTATGTTTATGCTGAATAGCCTTTGCTCAGATATATGTTTCACTGCAATGCTTTCAGCTTCTGTTTGTTTGGTCTGAATTCAAAGAGATGATTTATTTCTGTTTCTCACAAGGCTAAGGACAAGTTAAAGATGTTATGGAAAATGTCAGAGGAAGCAACACACAGAGACAGGGAAAGAATACAAAAATATTGTGAGTAATTGTGCTGGAGACTGCACAGCAATAGCTCAGCTTGGCTGGAAAACAAATTTGACCAGTGAAGCTCAATGGAAAACAACCAATGTACATTACAGACTTGTTTATATTCATTGTAAATTCTGGCCCCAGTATACAAAAGAAGGTATATTTGAAGCTCAGCACAAATTTATTCAGATTTATTCAAGGATCTGGACTCCATGGTGCATTCATACTAACAAGAACCTGGTGCAGGCCCACTGACTACTATTAAATTATGAGAATGGCCCTGGTATGTCTTTATCTTGCATCAAATCCTCATTATGCTTCATGGAAACTGCAAGGCAAAATCCAGGATAGGTTGGGAGTAGTTTTTGCACCTTGACTGATGTAATTTATCAGTTGTCCATTTGGCCTAGTATCCACACTGGACATGGGCTTGGGCATGCTGGAAAGCCACACACTAATGCAGAGCTGTAGATTTATTATTTTCCCCATTACCTAAATACGTACTGGTCTTAGAGTGGCCTTACAGTGGGCTATATTGTGCAGGGAGGCAAAAAGTTCATTTAAAGATAGAAGTTCTTTTTGAAAGGGAGCTCTGGAGGTCACCTAGTCCAGCTTCCCTGTCAAAGCAGGATTGCTGCCACCTGTGGCATTGTCCCTCTCGGAAACCTTTAAGCATTTCAAGAGCTGGGTGGAGGAGGAAGGGATGCTTGCTGCTGAATTGCCTGAAATTTATAGCAAGGTGCCCTGGTCTTAGGAAGTCCCACAGTGGTATGGCCAGTCAGTGCTGGGACAAATTTAAGGAACTAAACATAACCCACATAAAATTTAGGGCAGAAAAGAGAAGGCTGGGTATCACTGAAGTAATCATTCCAGACAGGAAATATGACATAAAAAATATTTCTGCATAGTAATTTGATTTTGTTGAAGGCACTCAAAGCCTTTTTTTTGAATGTAAGTAGGTAGGAAAACATAGCTTTCATACCAACTGCATCAGTCTGATGCATGGCTTAGGATGGAGCCCTGAGATGACGCTTTAATTTCACTGCATTATTAGAATAAAAGTCCTGCTATTTGAATTGCAACAAAAGGAGGTCCTGGGTACAAACGGATAGATATTTGTTGGACTCCTTCAGAGAAGACAAAACTAGGATGCAAATACCCTTAACATCCCCCAGCTCTGTGCAGTCCCACACTGAAATATGTTCCCACCTCAGAAATGTCTTGGACACATGAAGTTATTTTGGATTTTGGCATTAGCTTCAGCTCTTGGAATAGGAAGAGAAATCAGATTCTGCTTTCCTTTCTCTCTCTTCAGCATCTGTGGGGAAGATGCATTTCTTTTGAAATGAGATGATCAATTCTATTTTCTCCACCTGATACATCTTCATGTAAGCATACTAGTGCAATGTATTCTGATTTTGTATTCATGTGACTTTTGAGTCTCTACAGCCATGTGGATATAGTGGGACCCAAATAAGAAAGAATCAAAATGAGGACTTACAGAGATGGGCTATTGCAATGATCAGATGAAGGAAGAGATGGAAAACTAAAGGAACTTGTATTGTTTAGTCTGGCAAGTATAAGGAGAAAGGATGTGATTTTTTGGTGTATATATATCTGGAAGTAACCAACAGGAAGAGAAAAATTCAAGCAAGAGAGTGGTCATGAGGAAAAATGGTCACAAACTAAACATTGATAATGGGCATGAGGAAAAAATGGATATAAAGTAAACATTGACAATTGTAGTCTGGGAACAGAATAATGAGATTCTTCATTTCCTAAGAGGGCCCTAGAGGCGAGAAATCAAATACTTCTAAATGATGTAAAGATAGGGAGATACGCTGAATAGGTAGGTGAAATGTTGCATGTAAAGGGGCAATGTACATAAGGAGGATTTTAGCTTTTTCCATTTCTGCTTGATTTAGGTGTTAAACAACAAGCACACCCACTCAGTGAATACCCGCTGAGTTGTGAAATTGTCCGCACACCTCCCTGCTCTCAGATGGGTAGCTGCAGCCAACTCAAACATGAACGATTACTTCAGTGGATGTTTTGAAAACAGTAAAAATGCTTATTTTTTTCTAGACTTCAGGTATTGAAATTTTATCTAAAGCTGAACTTGTAAACTTTAATCTCTGTAAGAAAACTTCCTTTAAACTGATTGCTTATTGAACAACTGATCTTTTTGTTATTTTGTATACAGTAAATTTTTAATAGATACTGGATGTAACTTTGACAGATTAATTGTACATTCAGACATATGTATTAAGTTTAGGAGCCATCCTGAACTTGAGTTTAAATCTGGAGCTTGTTTACCAATGGGCTTGGCTGCTCATATAAGAAAAGATTGGGTTTTTTGACTTAGTAACCAGACCTAGGATTGGCGTACAGGTTCCATGGTAAAAGGTAGTAGTCTTGTTCTAAGATAACTTTAAATTATGGACATTTTAAAGCTGATCTTGAAAGCCTCAGCTCGAACTCCTCAACATTTTTTCTGATTGCAATTAATTTCTGTGGCTTAAAGTGTTTTTTATCTTTCTCTGAGAGTATCTGGGAAATCTTTATCACTGTACTGAGACCTCTATAGATACTGAATCACTGCTGTAACTTTTTTTGAAATTATTCTGCATCTGTAGATGCACAGACCTAGAATAGAACAACAAAGAAAGTGTCAAAATGACTGAGTATGGGAAAAGTAAAAAAAAAGTAAATGCAAAGATGTTGTCCGCGCATCTTAATAAAAATGACAGCCATACTGAGGGCATATGCTTCTCTTAGATGAGCAGTTTGAAGCACAAGAATCTTAAGCCACAAAGCAGAAAACAAACTCCCTCAAATGGCCTTAATAAGGATGAGAGTGATTAATTTTCACAGACAACATAGTCAGGAAAAATGGGCCAGAAAGTTTTGTGCTTTTCAGGAAAAACTTTATGTAAAAAAAATCATGAAACAAAATTACAGAATACATTGTTACAAGATGGGTGTCAATGAGAAAGAGGCAAAAGTTAGGTAAGAAGAAAAAGGCAGCAAGGGAGTAAATATTGCTTAACTAATTTATTACGTCACTTCCAAGCTGCTAATTCGCTAGAAAAAATCAGACAAAGTGAAACTGCCTCAATAAGTAAAAGAATTCCACTAGGCACCTTGAGCATTTTATTCAAATTGTTTGCCATAAAAATCAGCACAAGAATGCATGCAACTTTATGAAGGCAATGATGTTGATTGACAGTCCTTCTGTGTGTTTTACATAGACAATGCAAAGCCTTCTTTAGATTATCACAATTATAGTGTGAGTATATGCTACGAGTAGTAACTCAAATTTAATGAGTGAACAAGTTTATCTAATTTTTTCAATAGTTTTTGAAATATACACTACAATATAATTGTATTATCTATTACGTGTGGGTGACTCAGAACATAAATAGCATTTATGACTGTCTTAAAATTTTAAATTGATATGATTTTTTCTTGCAAATTTTTTGATGATTTTCTTGACACCTTCAAATCAACACTGGATGCTTTCTGGGACCAAGTTTTAGGTAAGTAAGTTTATGAATCAATTGGGTTAAATACACATATAATATTGTGAAATTGTTTGACCTGTAATCATTGACAGTAATATAAAACAAAATCATGATGTAGATAACTTCCATTCATAAAGAGGTGGAAATATCTTATTGAAACGCTGAATTTAACAATTTATTCTGTTGAAATCTGGGTTAAACATCACTGCTTAAAACGAACAAACAAAAAAATCGTCTCTTCCCCTGCAGTCTTCTAAACCAGACTGAAAGCCATAATGCTGTACTTGTTAACATTAAAAACAGTAGAATTTCTTCTCTAATGCGCTCCTGTGGTGAACTGTTTTCCTGGTTTATGTATCAATGAATTTGTCACTGCACCACTGCAAGAAACAACTTCATGTTTTCCATCTTGAAATAATATTTTTATGATCATTCAGGAAGATTTCAATTTAAGAGTTTCTGTGATGGTAATCTTTGAGTTTTGGACCAGGAGTAGTTGTGGTTTTCCAATCAGAAAATATTTCAGTAGGTCTTGGAGTGACTACATTTGGACAGCCTGAATGCCAGCAAAGTCCTGTTGTCTAATATTTTCTTGTATCTGGCTTCAAGTTTACAGAGGTGTCATTTGGAAATGGTAGGCTCAGGACATTTCTGGATGCTGGAAATGAGAATTGTCCTGTTGGGTCACTCTGGATGAGCAAGGCTCACTTGTTGCACCGGGATGTCCTTGGATACTTTGTGAAGATCTAAACAGCAAAACTTCTCTGAGAGCATTCAGAGCTGGTTTCTACTTCTTTTGTTTGACAATAGCCTTTCAGAGAACTAACGGAGCATTTGGAGGAACAATTTCTGTTAGCTTTGGAAATTTCCATCACTGTTAGAATGGTGTTTGTTCTTTCATTATGCACTTTAAAATCATATTAACAACAGAAAGTAACATGAAAAATGGAGCTATTTTCTTTCACTTACTATGAAAGTACAGACAAGCAGGTATCATCTGTTTCTCTCTAGTCTACAAAAGAGCCTAAATGAGTATACAAGAGTATAATGACATGATAATCATTTTGCATGCTATAAAACTACTCAAACATTAAAGGTTTAAAAGCACACTGCAAAATCAACATCAAATCTAAAGATTATGCCATCTTGTTTGAACAGTTTGTTGGGAAAGTGGACTGAGAGAGAATTAAAAATACTAGTTGGTAAATGAGGAGTTTATATAATGAGATATATAAATAAAAATGTCTGATGTTCTCTAGTAGTAGCCCCACAGTTTGAGAGCTTTTTACTTTGAGTAGCAATATGAAAAACTTACATTTCACGTAATTAAATTTTTCTGTAGTGTTGAAGATACATGAGCTTAAAAATCAGTGGAAGTCAAAAAGTACTCTCTTGAGAGTTCTTAATTTTTAATAGTAAACAAGAGCAAAAGTTATTATGTCACTCCAAAAATTTGATCATTCACATATATTTTAGTACTACAGCTCTGAGGATTATAGCCCATTTTGGAAAGGGTATTGTATGCCTTAGGACTATTTTACCAGAAATGAAAAAAAGGAGTAGAAATAAATAAAATAAATGATGGTATGGATAAGACCAAGGAATGATGTCAGCTTAAAACCTAGGGATATCAAATTAATTATCCAGATATTGAACTTAAAAATAAAAGATACAGTGAGCTTTTCCACAGGTGGGCAAAATTGCATTTGAAAATTCAATTAATTTTGAAAACCTATTAAATTCATTTAAGTATGAACTTTTTTTTCTTTTAAATCAAAGACAGACATCAGGAACAAGTGAACCGTGGGGCCTTGGTGATTTTTTTCACTCCACTAACTTGAAGATAAGCCTATATATGTGCCTGAAATTGATAAGGTGATTCTTGGTAACCATTATCTGTCTTTGAAGCTTCCTGACTCTTACATTGTTTTTCCAAGCTCCTACTTCAGGACACTCCCAGAGACAGGATATTGAACTACCATCACTTTCTATTGACATAAGCCAGCTTGTCTTATTTTCTGTTCTTTATGTTTCTGGGAACAGAAGATCACATCTTTGACCAGGTATTTTCTTGCAAGAAGTTCTGGAAATCAAAAGACATTAATTTTTAACATTCAGTTTCTCAGGTTTTACACTGAATGCTTGTTAAAAGAGACTTAAGGGTTACTAATTATTTATGCTTAAACAATATGCTGGAAGTTTTCCTGGTATCAGATTGGTAATTATGAAAAGGAAGACCACGACCACTCCTTTGACACTGTTGATTCTATCACACTGCACAAACCAAAGCTGAGAGCTTGATCTTGAAACATCCAGAGTATCTTTCCTTCCTTCTGCAGTTCATCTGGAGCAGAGAACTGAACAGCATTTCCTTGGAAAACCTAAAGCAAGAATATATGAAAGAATGCCTTCATTATCAGATAATTAGTTAATTACTAATTACTAGACAAGTTTCTGTGGTCCTGGATGATAATACATATTGGTTCCTTTATAGTAGATTCTGTAACTCTCTTGGTCTTAACTAGTCCAATTCCCTTGAATTTTCTTTAAATGGACTGTCCACAAAAAATGAGACATATTTGCATGTTGCTGACAATATAGGATGTGCACATTAAGGACAAATTCTTATTGCTTGTGGGTCTGCAAAAGACAATGCAAATCAGTATTGCAGTAGTGAGTGTTAATGTTGTCTGTAGTAGAGAACTGTGTTTATCTATTTCTCAGTATTTTCATCTGTTTTATATAGTTTTAACTGTGTTTATCTAGTTTAAACAAGCTTTTGGATATCCTTAAGGGAAGACAAAAGCATTGACTTTCTAGAATCAGTTACAGAATAATCAGAAATTTTTAAATTATTCCATTAGGACATATATCAATGGCAATTGTATTGGAAATCAAAATCTGTGATCCTTAAATACTTAAGCAAGCACCTCTTTATTCGTCTTTACATTTGTCTTGGGTGCATGTCTGTAGGATCTTTTTCCTCATCTGTAGAATTGAATTATTCTATTTCTTTATTGGATTTTATATTGCAGTTATGGAATAGGGTGGTTGAAAATAAAACCTTCTGATTTCAGAGAGATGCCACTACTACAAATCTACCATGTTGTGATTTACTAAAATCAAAATTTGTTCAATAATAGCATCTAAAACTTAATCTGATACAACATATTTTACTGTCATATGGAATCACATATAATAATAAGGAAAAAAATGCAGAATGTCTGTAAGAATAAGGTGTGATGCTCCTCTGAATGCTTGATTTTACTGTCTTAACAGAATTTATGGCTTAGTACAACAATTGAAGCAGAGGGTTTAAAGGCTCAATATATTAGGTAATTTCTTTGCCTGCTCTGATGAAAAATGTCTCCATTCTAGATTTACAGGTATATGTTTGTTTATTTTAATTAATCAAATAAATGGAGATTGACTGAAAACACAGATCGCAACTCTGCTCATATAATCTAAAATTAATTACATAATAGAAGGACTATTTCACTGTTATAAGAAGAATCTTTATATAGCAAAGTTTTCCCCAGTCTGTGCTTTTCTGAGATACTAAAGCTAACTGTTTTTCTGCACAGTTTTTTGATTTCAGGTCAATAATTTCAAATGATGGCAAACAATCCACTGAACTGAAAACCCAGTGCAGTGATCTGTGATGTCTGTCAGAATCATTAGACCTCATCTAATTTATTGTAACAGTTCCTTTACTATGGAGATATAAAACTGGTGTGCAACTCTCTGCAAAACTGATTCAGTACCTGGAAGAATGATGGGGAAGATCATGCTGAGAGCAGTAACATGAAAGAAAGACTTTTAAAGACCAGTGAAATCATCAGACACAGTCAATGTGAGTTCACAAAGGGAATGTCCTGTTTGACTACTTTGATCCCTCTACAGTAAGGTCACATCTGTAATGGGTGCTTGGGTATAGTTTTTCTGGGTTTTAATAAGGCTTTTGGTACTGTCCTTCACAGCATTCTTTAGTTGTCAAGTTGTCCAGCTGTGAGATGAGCAAGTTGATGGTGTTTAGGACATCAGAAGGAATTTCTTCATGGAAGGGTTGTTAAACACTGAAGTAGACTGCCCAGGGAGGTGGTGGAGTCACCATCATTGTAGGTGTTCAAGAAATGACTGGATGCGGAACTTAGTGTCATGGTCTAGTTGACAAGGTGGTGATAGGTCAAAGACTGGACTCAGTGATCTCAGAGGTCTTTTTCAACCTAAATAGTTCTGTGATTCTGTGAAGAATTGGCTGGAAGACAGAGTTCCAGGGTTATAGTGAATGGTGCTACCTCTGGCTGGTGGCAAGTCAACAGTGGTATTCATCAAAGATGAATTCTAGGGTCAGTTCTTTTAAAATATTTATCAGTGATCTGGATGCAGGAGTTGAATGCACCATTGCCAAGTTTTCTGATGATACCAAACTGGGAGGTGCTGCTGACTTTTGAGGGACAAGAGGCCTTGTAGAGGGATGGATTTGTGTGTCTTGAAGCACTTGGCAATCATCAACAGCATAAAACTGAAAATAACCAGCTGCTGAATTTTGTACCTGGGTCAGATAATTAGTGGGAACAAATCTAAACTGGAAGAGGAGTAGCTGGAGAACAGCCCTGCAGAAGGGGTTCGGGGTGTTCTGGCTGGCAGGAGGCTCAAAAGAAGTCAGTGTGCCTGGGCAGTCCAAAGTGCAACCTCGAGGGCATCAAAAAAGGAGCTGCACCAGCTGGGAAAGAGGTGTGATTATTCTGCTCTATTTAGAATTGGTGTGGCCTCACTTTGAGTCCTATGTGTGGTTCTGGGCCCTACCATTTAAAAGGGACATGAAGATACTTCAATGCATCCAGAGAAAGGTGATAAAGCTGGTGAAGAGGGTGGAAGGCATAGCCTGTGAGGGGTGGTTGAGAACACTGGGCTTATTTAGTGTGGGAGAAATGGAAGCTGAGGGGCAACCTCACTACTCCCTGCAGCTTCCTGTGTAGCGGTTGAGGCATGGACCTAGACCAGCATGGAATCTGATTCGTTAATTCAAAGAAACGAGCTGGTTTTATACACTTTTCTAATGCACAGTGTTTCCTTACATGGCAATTCTCACTATTGTGACTGTGTTGCCACATCAGCAGCACACTTTCTAAATGTCCTTCTATGGGGTGATCACTCGCTCTTCACCCATCTGTCAGCTCGTGGCAGCCTCCTCTCCGTAGGGGTCTGCCGTGTGACACCTCCTCCCTCCAGGGGCCAGTGGAGACAAGCTTCTCTGTGCTGCCATGTGCTCCTTTGTGCTGCCAGGTGCTACTTTGTGCCTCCATGTGCCTCTGAAGGAACGCTCCACAGCCCACAGCTCAATTCTATCTTCTCTCTCCCCACATTCCTGAGGACAGGAGGTGAAGAGGCAAGTGATGATCCCTTCTGCCTGGTCCCAGTGCCAGGACATGTGGGAATGGCTCAAAGATATATGCATCCGGGGAGTTTTGGACTTGACATCAGGAAACTGTTATTTACCAAGATGGTGATCAAACCCAGGAACAGGCTTCCTGGAGGGGTGATCAATGCCCCAAACCTCTCAGTGTTAAAGAAGCATTTGGACAACACCCTCAAGCCATGCTTTGACTTTTGGTCAGCCCTGAAGTGATCAGGTAGTTGGAGTCAAAGGTCACATTGTAGGTCACTTTCAACTCAATTCTTCTGTTCTAGGATTCCTCCTCTATCTTAGATATGAAATAAATGTATATAAATATATTTTCTCAATTAGTAGTAAAAAGTGATAAATAAAATTACATATGTGCTGCATTGTTCAAGTGCCAAGAGAAGCAGTTAGGTGACCTACTGTATGCAGTACCAGCACAAGCAAATAATTTATCACAACCAGCAGGAACATTGAGAAGTTTGATGTAGGGTCTCAAGCATGCAACATTTGTGAAGTATTTAACGGATGTGATTTAAATGACAGATTCCCATGTACAATAAACTTAAACTTTCTTGGAGGTAGTGAAATTTTTCCTAATTGCAAACTACGTGAAGTTTATTTGGTTTTACCTTATACCTTGTGGTTGCAGGGTCACAAGCCCCAGGAATGAATCTATCCTGTAAAAAATAAGCAGCTGAATATAATTCTTAGGCTGTTTTTTATGGTTTGTTGATGTTTTATCTTGGCTACTTCCCTTGTTACTAAATTGGTGCAAATCGTGTGAATTTTTTAGCAGTAGTTTGTGGTTTAGGATATTGTCCTATGAAGCAACCTTTTGATTTAAAATGTAAATGAGATTTTAGTTTACTTGCTTTTTACTTTTGCCTCCTTTTCTACAGTTACTTTGACAATTTGTAGGTTTTGCATAGTTTTGTGTAATATATCTGGGCCAAGTGCAAAAGCCTCATCTTTTTCTTATGCTGTCATGTAGAGAATACTGCTATCTAATCACACTTTAAAGATGATGGAAAAACTTTATCCATCAGGAGAAACCATTGTTTATAAGTGAAAACTATTCTGTGGTATTCATTTAAGCAGCATAATTTGGTATATGTGCAGAATTTCTGAAAAAAAAAAAAAACAAACAGAAGGAATTTAACTCACCATCTTGCCTATACTCCAATTTTCCTACCTGCTGGCACCGAAAGCAGTGGTAAAAGAAGATAGAAAAAGTACAGAATGGTTGCATGTATTCTGGTACTGAACAGGAATTTAGAATGAAAACAAGACCCTCCAGAAATTTTAGCACAATGGAGAAGTGAATTACATCCATTTAGGATGTGAAAAGTATAGAATCACATTTACAGGTCAGGTCAGAAAGAAAAAATATTTTTAAACTTGTTTCTTCTCTTCTGTATGACTGTCCTAACAATCAAGGATCCGTTTCCTTGCATTGATAAACGTACACATGAAATTAGTCAGACTTCAGCTACAGGGACTTAGTTCTGTCATGTTTTCCTATCTGAAATTTACATTTACTCAGAATTATTAAGATTTTAACTATGTATTAAAAGTAGCAGTATTAAATGCAAACAATATCTTCTCCCTCACAGTGCCCCTTATCCCCCCCCAAAAAATTCATTTGAGGTTAGCCACTGATTTCTCACTTGGCTGAATTTGGTATGTGGATCTGAGAAAAATTGCTGCGTGCTACTCTATCTTGTATGGTGATACATGAAACTGAATGCAAGCAGAATTGAGAGTAGGAGAGACTTGGTTTGGCTCTATATTCTCCCATTGTGGTTGTTTCCGTATGTTCAGACCAGCAATTAGCTGTTGCAATTACAGTCTTTCAAATGTATTTGGATTCACTTAAATGTGTCTTAACATTTCACATACACTTTTGGCACTGTTGTGACTTGCCAGTAATACTAATTCCAAAACATATTTAAATATGACTACTTCTGTTGTCTCCATAGAGCACAGTGTCTCTAAAGAACAGGTTTATGGCACCACTGAGACTCACTTATTTCTAAGGCTTGGTGATCAATTTGAGAAACAGTTGGAGGAGTTTGGCTATTCTGCCAAAGAGCTGAAAATGTGTATTTAGCTTTGGCAGGAGTTTATAGCATTAGAGTTGCAAACCAGACTGTTTCTTGTGATGATTGTGTAACTAATTGATCTTCCTGGTGATGAAATAACTGTAGCCAGTGCTATCTTCAGAATTTCAGCATAGAAGTCTGAGAACATGATCCAAGCAGCTGATAGTGGTATCAGTGAAATGAATTAGTGAGGGATTTTATTCTTTCCAGAGTGCATTTCTGGATACTCCCTATGACAAAAATGGAAATTTCACTTGTCAGAACATTTACTTTTTTTTTATTTTATTTTATTTTAGAGTAAAACTTCACAGTAGGGTAGAGGTTCTAGCACAAAAGTTAATGCATCTCTTGGGACTGTAATAAAAATTGTATTTTGAGGTTGAAGAGGTTCCTGGACTCTCTGTAAGACCACAAAAGTAGCGCGACATTTATTTTGTCCAAGTAATGTGTAGAGACCCAGACTATGAATTGGACAGAGAAGAAATATTTTTGCTTGTTTTACTTACTTGTATAGCTATCCATAACAATATTTTAAGAGCAAAGGAAATAACAAAACAATAGTCTATATCGATGTGGTCTATACTGTTTATTTATGAAGGAGTTAAAAACTTCAGCAAAAGGAGCTTCTTTTGCTATATCACAGCTGGCGAGATCAGAGACATAATTTGTTTCCAAATGACATTATTAAATGGTTATAATGCAAGAATGAGGAGATTGAATAAGAACCCACATTCTCCTTAATATAGCCTGGTTCTAAAGAGGAAGAGGAAACTGTGTTGTGCTGTGGCTTTTTGAAGCTTCCATGGAACTTGAGGCATATCCTTTAATGAAATGTTCCTTTTGGAATTGTTGGTTTGGATAACTTTTGTTTGAGACTGCTAGTACATTAAGATTTAAATTGTTTTCCACTAAATATTTATTCCTTCTTCCAACTTTTAGTCCTTGGATTCCAAAAACTCTATTGGAAATTGGCTGGTAAAATGCATCTTTTTATTTTTCATGGAAGAAGCTGACCTACTTAATCAGGTCTATTCTGATGAAATGTTGACTGTCTCGTTTACATTCTTTCCAAATTTTGTTTGATGCAAGTCTTTGATTTTCTTATAATTGACCAAAATTGAAGTGGAAGAAACACTTTGAATTTTACGGTAGGATAAAATGGGATTTAGTGCCAAATCTCTCAATTATCATAGTGTCAAAACTCAGCTCTAAATCTGTATTTAAATTTTAGTTGAAAATATGAATGATAATTTATAGCTGAAGTAATTATATCCAGTTGATACAAAAGCAAAAACCAGTGAGACTGCAATCCATGCCATGAGGGCACTGTGCTGCTTATTCATTATTGCACTTATTCCAGAGCTCTCCTAATTGAAATTATGTTGGTTTCTTTTTCAGTTATAAGACATAGGCGTCCTACTGAACTGTGAGGTACTGAGCTGTTATTCAAAACTAGGAAATGAATCCATCATAGGAAATTTATAAAATTTAAAGCCTTTCTTGTTTTACTTTGTACAGTCTATAATCAACTCACTTTCTGGGCTAGTTCAGAATTATGAGCTAGTTGAGAAAAAAACTTTTACAACTGAGTTTTAATGTGTAGTCCATGGTAAACGCCACTTCCAAAGTTGGTGCTGATTTGCACTCAGTCTTGTTCTTATTTGGTTGTTCTTACATAATAGTATTAATATGAGAAATGTGACTCAAACAGTAGCATTGGAGGTGCAGAACTGATTATTGATGATGTGTAAAAATTTCTTAATGTCAGTGTTCACTTAAATGCCCTTCCAAAAGCACACACAAATGAAAGAGATAAGGACAGAACCTAAAAAACCCAATAAAGTTATTTTTTTCCACTTAATCTACTTATTCCTAGGAGTTCTTAATTATGCCAAAGAAAGTGATCTATCCTTCCAACTGAATTCAATTAATTCAACAATTAATCAGGAATGTTGTACCTTAATGAGGCTGTGGCTTTCCACTCACTGCGGTTGTGTTAAACTCAGTAATTAGCGCAACAATACGGGCTCATGTTTGTTTCTTTGCAAGATGTTCTCTCAAGGATCTCCTCATAAATGAGCTCTATGGTTCAATAATTTTCTGCAGGGTAAATACACTAGAAAAGTCAGGAGGAGTAGAATGTTACCCACAGATATGTTTTCTGCATCATAAACAGGATGGAATGAGAAACAGAACTATAAAAGGAATACCTCCTCCGGAGCTGTGTGTGAAGGAACAAGCAAAATGTATTTGAAACTTAAAGTCATGTTGTGATGGGTTGAACCTGGAAGGATGTCAAGCACCCACCAAAGCCACTTTGTCACTCGCCTCCACAGCTGGACAGGGGAGAGAAAATATAATGAAAGATTCATGTGTTGAGATGAGGACAGGGACAGGTCACTCACTGATTACAGCCATGGGAAAAACACAGCTGACTTGGGGAAATTAATTGAATTTATTACTGATCAAAATCAGAGCAGATAATGAGAAGTAAAAAAAATCTTAAAAACACCTTCCCGCCACCTCTGCCTCCTTCCCAGGCTCTGTCTCCTCACTGCAGTGGCACAGGGAGACAGGGAATGAGGATTATGGTGAGTTCATCACAATTCCTGTGGCTGCACAGGAATGAGTCCTTCCCTTGTGCCAGTGTGGGATTCATGAAGACAGCTCTCCATGAACTTTTCCAACATGAGTCCTTCCCAGGAGCTGTGAACTTCATGAACTGCTCCGGCATGCATCCCTTCCCATGGGGCTCAGTCCTTCAGGCACAACTTGCTCCAGCATGAGGCCTCCACAAGGTCACAAGTCCTACAAAAAAACCAGCTCTAGTGTGGGCTCCTCTCTTCACAGATCTGCAAGTCCCTGCCAGGAGCCTGCTCCAGGACAGGACTCTCATGGTTTCACAGCCTCCTCTCAGGCATCCACCTGCTCCAGTGTTGGTCTCCTCCATGGGCTGCCGGTTGACCTCAACTTTTGGCAAAATTGAGTGTTTACTGGAGAGATTAAATTGCCATGGAGAACAAAGAACTGAGCTTCCTCATGGCATAAAAAAAAAAAAGAGATATTTAAATGAAACAATGGTATTCTTGTTTGCTTCTTCACTCCTAAAGATCTGTTCATTACAATCAAGCCCCATAGTGAACTACAGGGTTTGCACTGAATTTCTGATTTGCTGTTCTCTTCTTTGGGAGATTTAGGAAAGGAAAATCTTCCTTCTTACTATCAGTAATATTAATCACATAGAATAAAACACCAGAATTTAGGCATTGGCAAATGGTTTGGAAAGAGAAACTCCAAGTTTTGTGAATTCAGGTGTTATGGTCTTTGGTTTTGGACCTCAATTTTCTGCCAGAGGTTGATACAAAGAACAGAAAGGCAGTATGTCATTCCAGCTGGGTACCCCAGTTTCAGATAGCTGGAAGAAAAACCCAAACAACCAGGTGTGAATTAAAAGAGCTATCTGGTGTGGTACAGGAGAGCCTTGGTCTTGGTCTTTCTCCCTTCCCCTTGCAATGATAATTTCATGCAGCAGTGTCTTGTTAACAGCAACAACATCCTGACCTTTACCAAACTACCTCCGATCATTCATCTGCCCAGAGCCCTGAGGTAGGTGTGGGTTACTGTCACCCTTAAGTGGCCCAAGATATCACTTGAAATCCTTGAATTGTTTTGCTTTTCCTTCAGACAGGAAGTAATGATAGATACCCACCAGAGCACTACTTTGGGGGGGAGTAGGAATGAGAGCATAGTGAGATATTTTGAGGAGGTTTTCTGTGGTTGTGTTATGCCACTTCCGTGTTATCCCTCATAGTGACTGAGAACAGGGTGCTTTGGTTAAGTTGGATGGTAAAAATTTAACACAAAAATTAGCAGCAGAATATATGGAGTAACATCTTAAGTGCTTATGAATGTTACCTGAAGAAACCAATTGCCACAACTGATCAAAAAACAGACACTAAAACTTTCAAGTTATAAACTTCAGCTACCTGTTTTTGTCCAAAGACAAAAATATTTCACCTAAAGACCAAAAAAATAGGCTTAGCTTCACAAATAAAGACAAATAAATGAAAAGCTGATTTACTTCTCCTGGCTTTGCATCGCACAGAGCTGAATTTAGAGGAGCTCTAATTTCTGTATGTCAAGCCTTGTAGCTATGCATATAATTACTGCCAGCATTCGAATAACCTAATTTCTGATCCACTTATGCAAATGTATACAAATATTATAATCACAAAAGGTTTTTTAGTTCAAAAATAAAAGAAGACACTACTTCTGAACATAAGTGCATACACAGTTAGTATGGTACAATGGGACTGATTTATCCAGATTAATGTCCAGGCACCATCAAAACACTGGGACTTTATCACTTAACCTTAAGCTCCTGGATCAAATCAGTATAAAAATTATTTGAATAGTTCTTCTGTACTGTCGAATGCACATTTATAATGCTTCAGAATCATTAAAAATATGCAGTGTTGGATTCAAGTAAGAAAAGCTTCATGGTTATCTATCTTGTAATAAAAGGCATATGATAAAGATTTCTTTTTTAAAATCAGGGTAAGATCCTGGAACTGATAATTTCTAGAGGTCTGAAGCTTTTGCTACTCATATACAATGCATGGGCAACCAGAGTGTTGATGAGTACAAAAGAATCTCTTGGGACTTTATATCTATGTAACATTAAAGAGAAAATTAAAAAAAAGCAAAATCTATTTTCTTTCAAAGGTGATTTGCCGAGCCACTAAGGAGACTGAATTTGAGAGATTTTTGTACTTGTAAGCAAAAATGATCTTATTACTGGCTTAATTTTAATACTCACGATAGTACTGTCAAAATATTTTACACTTAACTCTTAGATATGCATACAAAAACCCTAGCTTCCTAACTCTTCCTGATGATGTGTTCCTAGACTGTGGAAAATACAAGTAGAGGTGGCTTCTCCTTAAGGGAACCTAATAAACTGAATTCTGACATAAAATGTGAGACAGCTGATGGATTCAGAGACAACAGTTTTTTAGGTCATATTGACTAAAATATTCAGTATCTGAGAGGGAAGAGAGGAGCTGCAATGATTGTTCACTAGCATGCAATCTGCTCTTAAGTCATATTCCAGTTTATTGGGGAAATAATAATAATTTAGACTATGATGGTTTTGGTATTGCAAGTTATATTTGAAATTAAGAAGCCCGACCCATTTGGGTTGGCACAAGAAAACAAAGCAAGAAAATAAATCTTAAGGAGGATAGTTCTTCCCACAACAGCATTCCTACCAAACCCCATGAATATGAAGTATATTGTACTCAACCAACAAATGAATATTTTACCTAGGGGGAAATGAAATGGTTTCTTTCTTAATGCATAAAGCACACTAAAAAGTTTCAAACTTTTAATTCTCTTTTCCCAATAACTTCCCAGGGAAGTCAAAGATGCAGAAATAGAAGCCACTGTAGAACTGTAAATCTTCCATTTGCATTTAAGCACTTTTCCAGTGACCATGTTAGTGTTTTGTCAATGATATAAACTATCTGGCCCAAACTTCTCCCTAGTTAAATAGGGCATTATGACAAGTTTTCTTCAACAGTCAAAACACATGATCTGTTTAATCTCATTAATTTTGAATTATTAGTATGTGTGGAAGACCTCCAGCTGAAGGATATCTGTAATTTTACAATGTTTAAACCTGAAAAGTCTCCCTAGCTTAGGAGAAATGTTTGTGCTTGGCAATATTTAAAGGGGGATTTCCAAGAGCAAAACCCGATGTGACTACCTTTGTTTTTATTGTTGTTGTTTTTTCTTTTTTTTTGTTACCTTTTTTATTTTATTTTTGTTTGTGTTTTGTGTGTGTGTGTGTACGAATAGAGTAGAGAAAACCGTCTCTGAAAGAATTATCTTCCTTTTCCGTCTCCTCTCCCTCATCCTGTATTTGGAATGAGCTCCCACCTCTTTCGACAACATGGCAAACAGAGTGCACAATACTTGCTTCAAATAATTCTTCTAAAAGCTGTATTTACATCATGCCAGTGAGTTGAGAGCTCAAAAGAGGGCACTGGAGTAGATGGTGCAAATTCATGTGCTGCTGATCTATGTCCCTGTGGTCAAAAAAATGCTGAGATTGTTACAAATATCAGTGATCATCTCATGGGAAGACATAACATTTATCTTTATTATGTCTGGGGCCGTGGGGTTTCTTCTGGTTTTGATTGATGTGATCACACAGTTGTAGTGTGAACCCTTTATTTATTGTTACATAGCATGAGAGAAAAGCAGAGTGGACAAGAGAGTAGACAGTGGACTACTACAACTCATTATTCAGTTCCATCATGTTACTAGTGATAGCAATTTGAGTATTTGATCATTTTGCTCAACAAAAATGTCCCCATGTCTTATTTTCATTTGTATAATATGCTAATTAATTTATCTAACTTTTGAAAGAGCAAGTGGATTTTTTCTTTTTTACATTTTGTAAACTCCTGACAAAGTGAGTTGTCCACTAGCCAAAGGGCATTTTTTGAGAATTTTGAAGAAAGCAATGTGTTTTATTTATATGCATCAATTTAATGTCTCCCTATAGTTCATAACTTTTTTTTTTTTTTTGAGAAATACATGCCATCTATAAAGACAAAACAGGTTTTTTATGTTGATTGGAAAGAGTATATTGATTTTGCTCGCCCCTCAGATTTCCACTGGAGATTTTTTGATCAATTCTACTCAGAGCCCATTTAAAAAAACCAAAAAGCAGAAATGAAAAAAAAAAAAAGGAGACCCACAGATATTAAAAATAATGAAATATAACTATGTATGTATAAATCACAGCTATGGCAACACAACATTTGCCTCTCTATTTTTTTCCAAATTAATAACTGGCTGTGTGACCTGTAATAGTCCCTGTTCCCTCCAAACAAAAGAACCATCACCCCCAAAAAGGAGGTACTTTCCTGGTGACTTCTCCCCAGACCTGGAACGTTAGTCCTTAAATACTGAGTTGCCTGTATTGCCTGCCTCAGGAGAAGGAAATTCAAAGTCAAATTTTATCATGTCAGGCCATTGTTTGGAAATTTTAGTAGAGCTGAATTAACCTTTCTGAAATGCGTAATTTTCTGTAATCTTACCCAAAAATATGGTTGGACTGGTTTAATCTTAATGAAAGAAGGGGAGAAGAAATACATGTTCTTTAATATAGAAGGCTCAGGAATTGTTTTGTTTATACTCTGTCTTCTATGGTGTTATGCCTTGGCTTTAGAGAATAAAGAGCCACTTCTAAGATATTTTCCAGTACTAAAGCTGTCCAAAAATGAGTTCCACTGAGTATAGGGCTAGGAAAGACTCTAGGATTGGACAGGCTTTCACATAACCTAAAGTAGTTTGGATATATTCAGACAGAAATGTGCATATGGTGTATGTCCCTTGTCATAACAATCCATCTTGGACTAGACCTTTGATTTCCATCTACACCACAGAGGGGGAAGGTGATATTTAAATATTTTGTCCTTGAGGCACATTAGGCAGCAGAAAAGTGACTGGCTTGTTTTTTAGAATTGTGAAAGATTAGATCCCCTCCTCTAGAGCATCCACAAAATTTCAAAACATAATGTTTGGGCTGCAAAAAAATCTTAGAAATGCCTATCTGCCAATTTATGTGTAAATTTGATGTTTCTTGAAATATTGTTTATTGTTTTGTACCAGGAATTTGGATAATCTTATAGCAGGAAAGATACATCATGGGTATTTCTCAAGAGGTATGATAGTATTTTCTTCTTATTCATGTATTTTTTGAAAAGAATGGGGATTAGAATACTCTAGATGCTCAATAACTAAACCATCATTTAAAAATCTTCCACTTTGGACATGTATTTTCTAAGCAACCAATGTCTTTCTGCACAAGTAGTTAGTTCAGAAAATATAATTTGAGCCTTTTTATCATTGTTTGACTTGAAAAGTAAAGGCTTGTTTGTTAGTAGTATTTTCCAACATGCTGTGTATTTTGTGTGTAGAGAAGAACAGCTCCTGCATAGAGAAGTAGAAATCATTTAAACAGACATTAGTGAGAACTAGATTATTGACCATTTGCTGTGAGAAATAATGTGCATCATAGGCATTCTTGTTTTGTGTAGAGACAAAATTTTTCTTTTGTCTTGACAAAAATAAAATGGCTTAGCATTAGATGGCATTTAAAGCACCAACTAATCTGTCAGACAAAGCACACTAACACTACTGTCAGTGGCAGAATCTCTCCTCTTGTACTGTGTATGGATTATTTGGAATAAAGTGTATGTTCTAGTACTTAGGCTGGAAGATTGGATTGCTGGATTTTGTTATTGCTGCTGTCCTCGAGTGTTGTCAATGTGAAATTAATTTTAATAATATATTTTAATCTTAAATTTTATTCTTGCGTTTTGAGTGTTTTAATGAATTTTGAGTCATAATTACTATTTTAGTATTTTAATATCTTAGAACACTTGATCACTAAGAGGAATTTAGAAAACCCCAGTCCATAAGTGTACTGTGGCAATGCATTCTGTTGTTATCTTTAGTCATAGAATGTCTTCTGATGTGAGAGAAATATAAGCCAGGTTAAGTGTGAGGAGGGTCACTAACTTGTATTTGCAATCTCATGTCATATCATGCATCACATGAAGGAACAAAATAAAAGGTCGTCACATTTTCCAAGCTGAAAACACCAGGACATATGCTTGTTGAAAGTTTCTAATTATTTTTTAAATCTTGGCTATTCTTCGAGCTTGAGTGAATTTCAGCCTTCTGAAACTTAAGCTAAAGGCAGTTATTCTGTATTATTACTTTTTCTCCATACTTCAAAAGAAATGGGTTAGCATTTGTAGCTTTTATATTCTGTCATCTTTCAGTAGAAATTCATATGTCTAATGTCTTGGTGTTTATATTCTTGCTAGTTTTGTTCTTGCTGGCAGGAAATCTAGGTACACTTCAACGTCTGTTTAATACAGCCTCTTCATTTAAAATACAAGCATCTGGATGAACTAAATAGAAAATACCTAGCAGGGAGTTGGAGGGCTGTGTTGGGCTTTTTCTTCATATATTAAGTGACATTTGACCACAATGCTGCATTCCATCTAGATTTCCTAAGCAGGTGTTTAAAGAAAAAAAAAAAAGACATTTCCCATCTCACTTTTATATTTAACATACAACTATAGCACAAGATTATACATCTTATTTACTTGTTTTGGGGTGCTTGAACATTAAGCAATATTTTGCATGTATTAATACAATATTTACCTTCCTCCTACACCCAATTAAAATTATAATTCTATAACTTAATTAATTGTCCTCCTTGGTCCAATTTTCTTTTTGTTGATAATGTAACATTCACACAAGTTATTTTCTTCAGATGTAATAATTCACAGAAGGATTTCTGAGCACATTTTGTATGGATTTACAGTAAATATTCATAATTTCAGCTATTACTCTGACCACTAAAGTGTTGCAGTTAGGGTCTTTTACGATGTCTTTAGACATTTTTAACTGGAAACCCTAGATCTGGTCTTTTCCGAAAGAGAAATATTCTGGAAAGCATGGGCAAATCCACTTCAATTTTTTAAAACTAAAAGTAATGTGAAACGATACTGTTTTTTCCATTTCTAGAAGCAGTGAGTGTTGTCTTTAGACCACTGTTAATACTGATTCTACTGAAAGGGCAGCTAGAAAGTGAATTTCTACAATGAAGTGAGTCCGTAGTATTTACAACACAAAATTAAAGAAGAAAAACTTGCACAATTGAGCATGTTAAATTAGATTCACTACAACAGGCCTGATGTTCCTGAATGTACTGTCTGAATTCAGCAATAACTCTTTCTAGTATCTTGGGAAATAATTTTAGTGGAGTCTGAATAGCTTGCTTTTATAGAAATGTACTTCCAGAAAAAAAGATCCTTTTTTTTGTTTGTTTTCAAACTGATTATTAGAATCAGAAGATCTAGGACACCAAAAGAGCTAAGAAAATGGAATTTTTAATGGTTCCTTTGAATATAATATGCTGTGCTTTCACCCTATGTTTTTAATCAGTTTTTTTACCAACCTTGAAGAGTAATCTACATCTTGGTTAATTTTCTTATTTACGTGATAAATTTGAGGGTAAGGAATAAAGAATGCTGATGTATAGCAGCTTTGGATTTACTCTTGGCTATCATTATAATATGAGTCAATCGTGTACTTACTACTATTTATTTGTTTCTTTTGGTCTTAGAGCTATTTGTCCTGACTGCAGCATGGCTCTTCAAGGGTAGATCTCGACTTTTCCCTTTTATGGAAGAATATTCTTCAGACAAAAAGAGACATATAGACACATCTTTTACACCCAGCTCGTCAAATATCAGTATTTCAAATATTTCTCTTCCTAAATGTGTATTTATGTTCTTAATGTGTGTGCCAGAAGAGTAATATTTATACACAGTAACATCTTGTGGCCTAGATGGGAAAAAATATTTGAAAAATCTTTTTACTTATGTAAAGAGTTAAATAATATGTCTGTAAAACTCTAATAGAAAAACTGTAATAGAAAACATGCCTATTTTTATTTATGCATTTGTATCTAAATAATACCATGGAAAGGATCTCTTTTTGCTTCCCTTTTTCCTGCTACTAATAAAAAATTCACATTTCTCTTATCCATATTTTTTCCCAAAAGTATTTTAATTTCAATATACCTCTAAGGAGTTTAAGGTGTTTTCTTACTTGTGTTTTTTTGAGGATTTTTTAAAATCTATTTATACATCTGATTCCTGGTAGGTACATAAATATGTGAGCAACGTCCAAATAGAGAAAGGTTAATTGTTTTAGGTTAATATAACCATTTTATCCTTCATTAGTCCTGCAAAATTGGAAACCATAATTAGTAAAACTTTTCTTTATATTATGTAATTGACATTACTAGGATTTTTATGAATATTTTTATAGATGGTATTTGAAAGTCTTGCTTTTCTAAAAGCAGCTTGTTGCTTAACAATAATGCATTAAAACTAGATAACCAGTAAAATTATTTTTATTAATGTACACCTACACCTATCTTTAATTCTCTAAGTAATGGAATTTTTTATTTTAATTTTTAAAACTAACAAAAACCCCAACAGGGTATATTGTGACATGCTGTGACATGCTGCGACTCCTGGTAACCTTGTCATAAAAAAAAACCAAATAAAAACCCTAGACAAATTTGGCCATTCTGCTCTCTTACAAAACAAGCTAACAAAAATGTAATCTGCAGCTGTGAAATGGTTTGATGATTTAATTGAGAAATTGTTAACATTTCATTTGAGGGAGTGAACAAGTCTGGGACTTTCCCTTCCTTAGAAAAAGTGCCCATGGAGTGCAAGTAGAGATGAATCAGTATAACTTACTGCACTGTATGGTATTCATCAACTACAATTTTCTCTTAACTCACTGGGAAGGCTTATGACTTTGCATGAAGTGTTTGGGAAACTAGCCAAAGACAGAGGAATAATTCCCCCTCGTTTATCAAAAGCATATACAAACTCAATCCCTTACCTTGCACATAAAGCAGTGGTATCCAGACTGCCTGTGCATGTGTGTTTGCACATCTGTTAGAACTTTTTAACACAAATGGCTTGAATTAGGTTTAAGAAAAATATCTGGGATTTGGGTGGGGTAGCTTTGTTTTTGGGTTTTTTAGGGATTTGTTTGCTTTTTTAAAAAAAATATTTTTAAATAGGGCCTTGGGTGTGTGCCACAGCTTTAACCAAGACAGATTAAAATGTTCTGTTAATTGATAAGTTTCCAGGGGTAGACCTCACATTAAAATCATATTTTCTATAGTGCAACCTTGTTAACGTTGAAGTTTTGCTCATTTAAAAAAAAAAATATCTCCTTGTCTTGATGCCAGGAAACTGAAGTAGACTTTGAAGTCTTAGATATGTTTACAGACACCAGGCAGCAACACATTTTTTTCCCACAGAGCCTCTCTAAACCATTTCAATTCCATTGTAAAGAGATCATTCACAGCACTAAAGTGGTCTTCTAGTCTTTCTGCTCATGCAGCCTTGACATATGTCCTAAGAAGGGATCTGGCAGGCAGGGAGTAGTTTTGTGAATGAGGTACATGTGCAGGAGAGGCATAGAGGAACAAGGACCCCCAGCTGCCCTCACAGCCCCCTTGGTTTTGCACCTGATGCCCTCTGATATTAGGGTCATGTTTCATATCCATGGTGTGATATTCTGTGACCTTCCTCCTGCTTTATACTCATCATGGACAGCAATGGGATTAGGGTGAAGGAGAGACCTGAGGCTGCATTAGAGGGAAGTCCTAGAGGGTTAGCTCTTGGAAAGGGGTTTCAGGCATGAATCCCAAGTCCATTGGCATCACTGGGGTTGATTCATACTGACTAGGGGATTTGGAGTTGAACCCTTGGATTTAAAATCATGCATATCCCTTAAGAAAAGCAGATAAGCAAATGGTTACGTACAAAACAGGTTTAGCAGTGTTACAAAAACCTACTAATTGGTGCCTTTTTACACAGTGGGTTGTGCATATGTTATACCTACACATGCCACACTGTGTATATGCTATACCTACACATGCATGCATGACCAGTGCTGCTTTGCCAGGTTTCTGTGAGACAAGGAGGAACATTGTGTGATCGCCTTCTGCACAGCCTGGGGTATGCCAGAACATGAGGAAAACTGCAGATTTGCCAGTGATGCCTGTCATGCTATGGATTTCAGAAGTCAATTCTTGTAATAAAATTTGTCTCACCCTTGAACATCTTTAGCATTTTTGAGCCTTTTAAGTGTATTGACCTGTAAAATACAGATAGAGTTTGCTTATATCCTATGAAACAGGGTTTATTTATCGAAATATTAATATTTTGAGGTAGTAAAATGGGTTTAGAAGTAAATTAATTAATTGATCAATTAATTAATTAATAATTTATGATTAATTGTTAATTAATCAATTAATTAATTGTTAATGCCTAAAGTGCAGGAGTTCAAAATCACAAATTTTAAGTGTTATTGCAGACTAAACTATCACATAGCAAATGCAGCCTAAAAAACAACCCTCCATATAACTACTGCAAGGGTGGTACACAAAAATGTGATACCAGTTAATAAATGAGATATTGAGAACCTCCAGTTAAAAAATTCCACACAAAAATTCTTAATCGTTGTAATCTTCACATTCTGCTTTCACTTATACATCTGCAGTTCTGTTGTCTTCAATAATACTCTTTAATTGTAAATCACAGGAAATTTTTTTGTTAGTATTATTTTTGGACAATGCAGTCTTTATAGGTTATAGTTTGTAATTTTGTAATTTCTGGATTTGCAGATTCTGGAGGAAAAAATCTCTTTTAGACAGAAAGGCTGGGATGCCCTGTCCATCTGGTTGATTTCCTACAAGTACAGCTTATATAAATTTGAAATCCTGTGTAACATCTTAAAAAAAACAGATGCTGGAAGCAAAGACTGTTCACATGATTTTTGAGAAAATAGAGGTCAGTAATAGTCAGCTTAGGTTAAAGACAGAGCTGAGGTTCACCAGAGTAACTCAACTGCTGTTAATTTACATCAGGAGTTAGGTTTGGAGCCAGCTAAAGTCAGTGGTTATCTCTCAGCCTCGGCAGGAGGCACAGAAATAGCTGAGACACCAGGGGAGTCAGTGAAAAACTCTACAAAGGCATGCAGTAAATACCAGATGGTATATTATGAATGTTGAAGAGTAAATTAAATTTGGATAATTTTTTCATCACATCTTATTATGGGAAAATTATTTCAAAGGGCTCAGCTGTCTTTGGAGAAATGCACTAATTTTAGATCCTGAATGTTTTTCCCTCCAACTGTGAGCAGTTGGCCTTGAGTGGCAGAGGAAATGGTGAAGGGCAGCAGCCAAAGATGCTGGAAAACAGCTGATGTCTGATTTTTCTGAGCAAAAGTACAGCTGTAAAATTGCAGTGTGTTACTCACAGAGTGATTTGAGCCAGATCCTCAAGATGCAAATCAGTCTTTGCCTG
Source organism: Lanius collurio (assembly GCA_020086605.1). NCBI lineage: Eukaryota > Metazoa > Chordata > Aves > Passeriformes > Laniidae > Lanius > Lanius collurio. The sequence goes on from JACBWW010000011.1 coordinate 27,921,033, forward strand.
TTACTGCAGTGCTGTTTCTCTGAGTTACACCGTTGTACAATGTCTAGGGAAAAAAAGTCAAAACATCTTATTTCTATTGTTTTTTTTCCATCTGAAAATAAAGATGCTGAGTCTTCTCTAGTTTTACATAAACTGCCAGTGTCATTGCCACTACTCTCAACTCCCACTGTTGTGAATACATGAAGAAGCAGACCTGTTCAGGCTGTCTCATTCTAAATGATTTTCCTTGATTTTGTTTTGGCACTTGTAGGATACTCTCAACCACTGCAGTTGTTGTTGCAAAAATGTCAGATAATCTATATCCTCTTTGATATAAAATCATGCCTTTCAATTTGAGGTCATAAATACTTTGTTGTTGATGTTAAAAGCTGTGAAAAACTGCAGTGCTATATATGAAAACTTTCCAAGTATTAGTCTTTTCACACTGAATAATCAAAAATTCACAGTTCTAGCTCTTTTTCTCCTGGAGTAGGATTCAGACAGGATTTATTAGCTCTCTGCTGGCTCTCTCTCTCCATCTTTTGAGAGACTGAGTGACAACCTTCTGTCCCCGTACATGCATGTAAACACCAAGGGTCAAAATATAATTTTTAGGAAAAGCCAATGGAGAATACCATCTCCCTTAGCAAATAATAATAAAAAATAATTATCGGGTTTAGAAAACCCTCCAATTCTACCTATTGAGGAAAAATACTATTCATATATATTTGAATCATTAATGAACATAATGTACTGCAAAAATATGAAGAATGACATGGTGAATAGAACTAAGAAAATGAAAAATTAAAACAATTTCTAATACAGACAAGACAAGAATATGCTTTCTACTGATTCTTTTTTTATTATTTCTAATAAATTATTTTATTATTTAATTAATTATTTTCCATTAATGTCTACATTTACGTATTTCACTTCTTTATGAGGTTTATCTCTTCTTGGAAAGCTGAAGTAAACTTTAAAAAAAAACCCAAGCCAAATTAAATAGAAAAAATGTTGAATCCTGCTATGTAAGTGATAAGGCATATCACAGAGTACAATTCCTTTCTCTTTCTCTTTTTTTACCCCTAGTTTGCCACACTGAGATCTAGATGTGCTCTGTTTATGACAAATCATTTGTCAACATTCTCTTGAAAATTTCTGTGTGAGAAATTAAGCCATACTGGTGTAGCAAACTGCTTTGCTGCCTCTGCAGCTGCCAGCTTCTCTGTCTTCTTGTTCTTCTTAACAAAATACATTTCAAGGTTTTTTTGGTTCAAGAGGTTGTGCCAGAATGATTTTAGTGATCTTCTATGTTTACATTTCACATCTGTTTTAACACCATAGCCCGAGTTTTTCCCACAGATTTTAATAAATGTTGACTTTTTTGAACATAGCACTAATTTATGTAATACAACATCTCTGGGTACTTCTCAAGGTGATTTTTAATCTAATCTCAGTGTAACCTTGGCTTTCTGGCACACCTGAGAAGTACGGATGCTGTATGGGGGAGAAGTGGCTGCACAGGCTGCTTCCACTGCCAAGAATTTGTATTTCAGACAGTGACCTGAAAAATATCTGCTGCACAGATGACCATAAGCACCATGGCAATTATTAACACACCTTAAATCTTGTCTTTTCTCATTCCATAAAATACGAAGTGTTTTCTATATGGGATATGTCAGGACTCACTGGCAACACTGCAGTCACTGATGTACTGAACATGTGACTAGGGTATTAATTTATCCAAATAATTAGCTCATTTCTGTCCAGTGCTTTTGTTTCAGACCATTGGTCATCAAATTCTAGTCAGTACCATGTTCCCAATAAATGTAAGGAAAAAAATGTCTTTCAATTTCAAATGTTTTATGTTATGATAGCTATCCTACCTGCCCGGATATCATTTTGTATTCTAAAATTATCCTGGAAATGTTTCACACTAACTTTTCCATGTCAGCAGCTCTTGATGTTACTTCTGCACTATGTGTGTAGAGAAATCCAAGTTCTACTACTCTAAAGATGTTTTCTCAATCTAGTCTATGTGTACGTAGACTGGATTTCAGAGGGGAAGGGCACTTTTCAGTATGCAAGATTATGTAGTTCTCAGCACAATTCAGTATGCAAGATTATGTAGTTCTCTTGCTGTTTCTAGACCTTTATTTCAGCTCATTTTTTTTCCAACTTCAAACATATGATTTAGCTTAAATTTAACACATTTAAAACAAGGTAAGACAATGTGCAGATTTTTTTCCTGAAAGGAAATTTAAGCTGTGCTTTTCCCCTGAATTTTCCACTTTGACCTTTCCCAAAGAGGGGACGTCTGTTTCCTTTTTCCCCATGCAGCTCTGAGATATCACTGTCTGCAGCTCTATCATACCAGTGTTTCCCCCAGTACCTGGAATTATATTGTCAATGAGAAAATCGGAGGTCTTGTGCTATGGGTTGTTTGCTAGCATGTGAACACAAAATTTTCAGAGAGGTCAAGGAGAACATCTACAAAGAGACCGGTAGAACCCTGCCACAGGAGCTGGCCTGTTCCCATGTTTCAAAACTCTTCTTTAAACACCCTTTGGATTTCTCAATATAGGTAAATGGGCACCTACCTCCATGTGACAAGCCTCTCAATCTGCTGACTCAGCCACCATAATGGCTTTCTAGTTTCCTTTCTTTAAAGCTATGTCCTTAAATTTCAAGAGTAAAATGTACCCTGAGATAACTCTGTAGGCAGGAAAAGCCTCAAATATCAGTACTAGGCAAAGCAGACTAAGCTGAATAGAGGATCTCTTTTTAAAATTTGCTGGTGAATTTCTGGTGAATATCTAAGAATGCTTTATTTAGCCTCTTCTTTTGTGTGTCAGATGAATGAAGTAGAGACTGTAAACTGAAAAAAAAGAGGAAAATAGTAATTTTTTATCAGCCCAGGTTAGAGTATTTCTAGATATATACAAAGGGAAAATGGAAATCACAGGGAACTTATAAAGCACCCCCAGTTCATTCTTTACATAGAATATGACCTAGATTCTTAGCAGCAAAAGTGCATTTTGGAAGCAATATTTTTGTTTTGGCATCCATCCCCACCTAGTGTCTGTGACTGCTATTAGCAAAATAATTCATCTCTATTTTCTCCGATTCCTTTCATCTGCCCTACCTTCAGCAGAGCGCAGAAAAAGAAAGTCTGCTTTTTGCATAACAGTGACTTTCCTCTGCTGATAAATATGGCCTTTTTTAAGGAACTGCAGTGTTTTGGACTTCTGTGGGAAATACAAAAATATTCCTTTTCCCTACCCAACAGGAATTAACAGATCTATCTACTGAACAAAAAATGAATCTCTATGAATGAAATCAGTTAATGTTAGGCAATGTTTATCCTCAGCTTCTTGCAACTTCTAATACTATGAATCTTGAGTAATGTACAATTTTCAGTAGGTTTCACATCAGTATTTTGTATTTGTACTCTTACTAGCAAATGAACTGGAATAAAATATTTTAATGTCCTAATATTTCTCCTTTTCATTCTGAGATATATGTAAAAGTCATAATTAACATTTTTATTAATACCTTTGAATTTAATGAAAATCTAAGACAAGAGAAGAATGTTTTAAAAATCTTATACTTTTGAACACCTTTGTGCCAAGGAAGGTAAAAGCAAATTTGCATGCTCAGTGTCTGAGAATACAGCCCACCTTTAAAGGAAATAACTACACTGTTAAGCTATCCAAAATATGAAAGAGAAAGTCAGTTATTCCAAAGGAAAGAAATAGTAGATCAATAACCAACAAAGTATTATAATTTATGATGCTTTTTGATGGATATTTAATGTCAAAACCCTCTGTTCTCTCTCACGGAGACTTTATATATACAAAATTGCATTATGGAAGTAGTTTGCAATACTAGAAATAAAATAACATTAAAAGCCAGTGGGACTGAGTGCTGATTGTTTTTGGTCATTGTTTTTAAAGTTTTCTACCCTAGAAAGACATCTATCTATCCTTTGTAAAATATTTCAATTTTATTGCTATATTTTTAGGGGAGAGAAAAAAGAAAGGATTGTTTGCTCTGTATTTATGTACATCCATGATACAGCTTTTTCTAGGATTATTGTTAGTTATAGACAATCTGTCTTGTACATCAAAGCAGTATAAACATCTAGAAAACTCAAGAAACCATACCTCAGTCTAGAGAAGACAGCATCAAATGCCCTAGAATGTGAATAGTGTTTATTGTTCTTAGTGGTTTTGGGTGACTGTGTGCAGCTTTTATAAATATATTAACCTATTAGAATACTTTTTTAAAAATTTTGCTAATTGTATCTCCGCCCTCAGTTTCAGTACAGTTTCAGCTCATTTCACAAGTTCCACCATTTGACTATAAACATTTGCTAGAATAGTTCATTGAAAGCCATAGCCATACGCTACATTTCAAGTCTCTGTTTTTCAATTAAATGGCAGCTGTGTATTCCATTTGGGCCTTCTGGGACTTGGAATATGCACTGTAAATTTCACTTCATATGCACTCCAAAATTCATTTCTCCATGATAGCTTTCTTGCAATTACTCTACAAGTGCTACTCCTGTGGTCTCATGGGATTTTCTTTCAAGCATTTGAAGAATTTTTAAGAAATGAGGGAAAGTTAAATTAAATTGTCAGTGAAATATTTAAACTTTCTTTCTGTCAGGGTAAAGTGCAACCACTGTACCTCTTGAGTGATGTGACCCCAAAATAATATATTTACAAAATATATCAAAAAACTAAGCAATGGAAAAGAATGAGAAAAACTCTTGGTAAGTGCAAGAGAAAATATGCGTATGAAAATATTTGGCAATTATGGCACATAAGACATTCTGAGTAAATATGAACTCCAGGGAAAGAATAGTTATTGGTTTTATTCCTTGGTTACATTACATCATCATCCAAACAGAAACAACAGTGGAGATAAAAGCTCAGTGAAGGATTGTTTTTATATGAAGTTGCTGTAAAATCTGAAAGCCCAGGAAAATTCTCTCAAGAAAACTGCCTGAAAAAGTAAAAATCTATGACCAAAAGAGACTGGAGGACTGAATTGCGACTGAAATTCCGGATACTGTCAAAACATTTCATTATGGTAGATAAATGCGCAAGATTCTTGCAATATGGTTTGCAATAAAACAGCTTTACTGTTCACAAAATTATCTTTTCTGGCTGAATGGAGGTAACTTACCTGGCACACCCACCAAGTTCTCATGAATTTTACTCACAACTCTAATTTAGTAAGGGTGTGACCTTTATTTCACTATAGGTGCAGTCAATTTGTGAAGAAGGAACTAGATGAGCATGGTAAAAAAAAGAGAGGGATAGGCTTTTTGATATGTCTGAAACAGTAAAATATTGTGAAAGAACTCACACTTGGAAACATGGAGCTTACTGTTAGAGAATAATGTTGACAATCAAATCTAAAACTTTTGTGTTTTGTGTAATTTATTCTGAAAGAGAACATCTAACAACATTGTGGCTTTTGTAGGAGAGTGTAATCCCTTGTTTTTTCTAAACATGAAATATGAGTTATCAGTTCTGCTTTATCTCCCCTTTACCTACTGATCTTCCAGTAGCATTTAAGATATGACCAGCATCAGTCTCCTGGCATGACTCTGAAAGCTCTTCTTCTTGCATTTTATTATAAGGAATATCCACAACAGAGCAGTGAAATTCTGTATGAGCAAGGGGTAAACAGATTTTGAGAAGCCTGCAGAGATTATCTTTACATCCAGGGAAGGATAAGCAAAAGAGGCCATGTGTTTACTGCAGCCTGCAAGGTTTTGGAGCACTCAGGACACTTTAGGGATGAATAGCAAGATTTGCACCCTTAAAATGGCATGTAGCTAGATTTCATGTTTATACTCTGTAAGAGATCAGCTATATGGCATATATTGGAATGTGATCATTCACTTCTGAAACAAGGAATAAGACAACCTGAAGTTTTGCAGAATGCAGCACTCCTTCGAAGATTTCAGACCATATCCTTCCACAACACATTTAATTTTTCTTGTAGCAGTTTTAAAAATATTAGCAAGCTAGTGAAGAACTACAGCCATGACAAAGATGTTTAGTTGCTTGCACTATGCTGTCCTTTGCTAATACTCGGTACTTTCTGAATTACTCTGGATTTGAGCTATTGAAACCTTCAACTCTCATCAGGGAGTGAATAATTATCACTCATAGCACTCATCACCAATACAATTTCTATTTGAATCTTAAATGTTTGCTTTAAGTAATTGTACCAAGATGCTGTGTCTCATTTAAATTTCCTTTAATTAGTTATCCTTGAGAATTCACAGATTAACATGGTTAAATACTTATTTTGGAAGCTGTATCATTCTTATCTTTGTTTCAACTGCCCTCCAACTAGTGTTTATCCTTTCTTACATTATCAGACAGTATGCATATTTTTTCTCTGTTGCAGATAATGACAAATTTCCCTTTGATTTTATATGTTGTCAGTGACCTCCATGAAATTAAAATTATGCTTAAAGAAGGAGCTGTTTAACTTTTTTACACTGTAAATATTCACAAATCAAGGAACAGAAACCCATAACATGTTTTAGCTCCAGTGGCCTCAAAAGTAACACGAAACAAACAAAAAAAATTGTGTAATATCTGCAATAACCAAATTATTTGAAAGAGACTTGTGTATTCTTTCATTTTATGCAAGCCTACTTGAAAAGAGAATGAAATTGACATTGTTATTAATAAATATGAGTAAGCAATGACAGGAAAGCTAAGAAGAACCTTTTGTCATCCAAATGTGTGTACCAATATAGAAGGTTTGTTATTTTCTCTCAGGAATGTGTAGTATCTGAGGTGCTCTGGAACATGCTGCCTGATTGCACCTAACATCCAATAAGGAGAAAAGCACACAGACCCGTCAGTGTTACCACTTACAGAAGCGGTGACAGACCTGATGACAGATTTACATGATGATGAAGATATTCAGCAGCCTCAGCAGTGATTTTCCTTTAAATAGTTCTAATTGAGAAGACTGACAAATTTCCAGTAAGATCTCAGTATGTTGGGGTTTTTTAATGAGAGAGGCAATATTTATTTGTGGGAGAAAAATGTTACACAGACTCTGACTTGTTCAACTTTCATCATACAATGAGATAGGTGATGTAAGAGACTTGTAGTTTTTCCCAGACATGCGATTTACCTAACTTTCAGAAAAGAGCTCATTAAAATCTGTAGCTCATAAATTATGTGGCAGCTATAACAGAACTGGCTTTCTTTGATACCACTCTTACATTGGAACCTCTTCAATTCGACACCAAGATGGTGCAGAAAAAGATTAGAATTGTGTTTTCCCAGTTAACATTTTAAGTTCTCCCACCTAAAATGGTCAGGGTACCAGATACCTTTTTTTGCTAAAGCTAAAAGTTGAGCAAAGATGTAACTTTTTTCAGAACTTCAAATGTAACAAATATTTAAATTTAAATAGACATATTATTACAGACAAAAATTTTGTCATCCATAAAATCTCATTCCATGATGCACTCAGCAACATATAGAAAACTGAATAGAACTTAAGTTGCACTAATATAACTAAAGTAATCTTAAAAATGAGAATTAAAAAAAAAAAAAAATAAAAATTAGACCTGTGGCTTGTACAACCTTTCTGTATAATACAAGACCAAGTAGCTTAACAGGCAGAGTTACAATTATAGTGTATTTATGGTGTAAATGTAACGGGTAGAGCAGCACTCCAAAACTAACATAGCAATGTATTGCGTGGTAGATATTTTCAGTGGAGATGTTGTCTCATTGTGCTTTAGGCATTACGTAGCTATCATATATTTTTAGATTCACAGAATGAAATATTCTAGTGGTCACTAACTGAGTCTTTTCAAAATGCCTTTGGAAAGGTTAATGTATTGCTGCTGGTATCGCTTGTCAACTTGAATTTTGAAGAATGAGATATTATACATGAGAGCAGGGTGTTTAAGTTACCTGAATATTGGTGAACCATGGGAGTTGTCCACCTATACAATTTAGATTGATACACAGAATTAAAGGATTATATGTTGAATATTTCTACTAGAAAAAAAAAAAAGAAATATTCCCTTGCATCTGAGAATGAAACAAAAATATGACACTATATATGAACTATATATTGTGTCCTGGGAGGTTAATTTAAGCAATTTTCTTATTTTCATTGTGATAATAGCAATTAAATTATAGTTTAAATTTTAAATAGTAGGTGGAAACGAACGTATGCATAAAAATGAATGAAAAACCATAAAATGTATATGCTACAGGAGAAATGCAGCATATCCGTATCTATAGGAGAAAAATACTCTTTTAGGGCATTCAGCTTGACAGAATAATTCAGGACTGTTCCAAGCCTTCCCCAAATATTGAGGAATATAATGTATTACTTCATTTTGGTCTAATTTTAGAGTTCTGAAAAATACATATGGTGGCCTTTGTGTTCTCTCGCACCTGCCTTCGTGTTGCAGAAAAGGTGAAAGCTGAAAGGCAGGACAAAAGAAGTTCCTCTTTGAATGTAGGATTGTTGTTACTGCAGCAACATTGCCCATTGCTCCAGCTTTGCTTGACTGAGTTCACAGGTCTGCAAGAGTGAGTTCCTGCAGGGACTGATGTACATAAAGTCACTCAAGACTTTGTGAACTGAGCTGAGGGTGTTCTGTGTCAGTTACCACACAGCGATGCACCCCAGTGCTTAGAAACAAAAATTTATCTTGTGGTACAGCTGCCTCTAATGTGGACAATCAGAAGGACTGCAATTTTTCTTTCTTTCTGGTCATTAAAAGCAAAATTTCCATCTACTGAAGAATTGAATTGCAACAACAGAATAGCAAACAAAACAACTGAATAATTATACACGGCTTTAGACTGGCTCAAGGCTTTTTGCTCTTTGTTAAATTTCTTCTCAGCAGGAAATCTTTTTATTATTTAATATGTTTTGTGAAGTTGTTTTTATACCTGTTATATCTAACTGGAAGCAAACTGCAGACTGCAGTCCCTCTAGCATCTGTTTCTTCTTTTGTGCAAAACTGCAAAATTACTTACTTCCATTTTATTGCTGATTGTAATTGTTTCATATATGATGGGGACTCTGAAATCAATGGGAATTCTGCCACTGACCATTCTTGAAATGTTCTTAAGCTGTGGTATATTCTAGAGCTTTATGAATAGTACAATTTCCCAGTGCTTGACAAAAATACTACACACAATTAGAACATTTAGATGTTTAGAGATTTTCTGAATGTTTAATTTGTATGTATATGTGATCCAAAATGAATGGTTTTAGCCTGGACAAAAATTTGCTTGTGCAGTATGTCTGGAAATATCACTAAATATAGAAGGCATAAAACAAAGTAATAATTAAATGTCTGGGCTGTTGTCCATTAGTATGTTCCCCAACCAGAACAATGTCAAAATAATCTTCAGAATGTGACGGTGTTTATATTAATCAATGAAACCTGTTCACTGTACTGCATTGTTACATGACTAAATTTGCAAACATTTAGGCATATCACAAAACAAAGCTAGTTATGTTGATCAAAGACTAAAGAATTAAAATTCTGTACCTCCCTTTTCTAAATCTCCTGGCTTTGTTCAGTGAAACTCATAATTTACCAATATCTAATATTGCTTTAGACAAAATGGCATGAAATTATTATAGTGTATTTTTCATATTATGATTCATTAGTTTTGAGCTATACCTTGTCATATGCGATATAACCACGTGATTTCAGAACACAAAGGAACAGAGTACAGTTGCCAGCCTACCAAACTGCATTTTTGGTTAAAACTTCCATAAATATTACTGCATCAAAGGCATATCTTTTCTCTCCCTGTAATTATGCTTTACCACTTAAAACAGACACTGTTACATCTCAGAGGTCGATTTCTGCAAGTTGAGTGGTTAATACTGAAAGAAGGAGTTTCAAACATATCGCTGTTTAAGTGCATACAAATATCTAATCAGGAATATGACAACACTAACAGTCTCTCTCCCATCACATAGTGAACTGGCATAATGTGATTAAAATTTGGAAATTAGGATAATTCAACTGGATTTATGAAAAATGAAGGATTAAGACTGAGGGGCTTTTTTGTGTGTGTATTGGATGAAGACTACTTTTAATTAGATTGATACTAACTTGACATAATTATGCTGTATACAGTTAGCATCAAAAAAAGACCCCTGAGCAGAAACTGGCACTAGAACAATGACTGTTGTTGATGAGGAAAGAGAAATGGATACCAGCTGACGTTTGAGTAATTTAACAGAATACCACAGTAACTATCAAGTTTTTTCAAATGAGTTTTCACTAATTGTGTTATGCCCACAAACATTCTTGTATGGACATTTTCTACTAGTCATCTTCATATTCTACTTCTTAGTTAGAAATTACTTCAAAATTGAATTCACTCACTGAAATACTAACTTTCCATATTAAATGAAGAAATAAAACCAAAAAACCTGACACACATCTATTTAACCTCTTTCAATTTTGAAAAGAACAAATTAAATTTCCCAGGGAGATAAATAACTCCTGGAGCCACTCGCCGGTTCTGTTTGAGCCACCACCCCAAGCCGACCCCTCCACTGGCCCCAGGTCGATCCCATGCCAGTCCACCACCCGCGTTCCCCCTTGCTGCCATTTCGCAGCTCCTCACGGCAGCGCCCCCCTCCACTGCCCGTGGCCCCCCCCTTCCCACCATTTTGCGGCCCCTCAGGACACCCCCGGCCTCACACTGCCTCACAGCACCTCCTCCCTTCCCGCCATTTTGCACTGCCTCACTGCACCCCTCAGGCCGCCATTTTAGCCCTCACAGCTGCAGCAAGCAGACAGCCCAGCAACAGAAGGACACCACAGCCCCCACAGAAGCACAACACCCAGACAAAAAGATTCACAACAACATCCAAAGGCAGCAGAGTGCCACACAGAGGGCAGCAGCCAAGGAGGGATACTCCAGAGGGACACAATAAAGGCTGAGCGCAGTGGGGGAGGCTCCAGAGGGACACATAGAGGATAGCTGCCAAGGGGGAGGCTGCAGAGGTGGCCCATAAAGGCCGAGAGCCCAGGAGAGAGGTAGCAGGATGCTACACAGAGGACAGCAGCCAAGGAGGGAGGCTCCAGGGGGACACACAGGATGCAGCAGCCAAAGAGGGAGGCAACAGGGTGCAACATAGAGGGTGGCAGCCAAGAGGGGAGGCTACAGAAGGTCACAATAAAGGCTGAGAGCCCAGGGGAAGCTCAGGGGATAAAGAGAGAGGGCTCAAGAATCAGACACTGCACAGCAAACACAAGGGGTACAACATACAATTCAGGGTACAGGCACACAAGCCCTGTCCCCTAAGTCTAACCTTACATGGGACTCCTAACAACACCTTTTTCTCCCTGAAAACAACTGCAGGCAGCAGCCCGCCCCACAGCTGGGGGCAATAGTCCTAAATGCTAAACCAATGCCAGCACCCTCCCCACAGCCAGAAGCAATGACCCTAATACTGAGGCAAGGCCAGCACCCTCCCTACAGCCACAGGTAATAGCCCTAATACAAAGACAGTTCCAGAACCCTCCCAGTAGCAGAATACCACAACTCCACCAGCAGGACAACCCCAGAAACCTTCCACACAAGGGACAACATGTCTAGGCCAGAGACCAACAGGTAAGTTTTGGGGGCTGAGGGGTACACTGCAGGACTTGGGGGTCACAGGCAACAGTAGTAGTTAGGGTGGAGGGGGCAGAGGAATAGAAGCAGAGGAATAGGGGTTGGGAGTGTAGAGGCATTAGGCTAGGGATCAGGTATCAGGAGTGGGTGTCAGGGGCCAGTGCCAGGTTTCAAGTTAGGTGTCAGGCACCAGTGTCAGGAGTAGGGGTCAGGTGTCAGGGGCAAGG